>OX415249.1:129863164-130463164 GCA_948329865.1 Linaria vulgaris | reverse complement strand
AAGTTTACCAGCTACCATATTCGTTTTTCTGTAGCCATGACAAACATTGCAAGAGTTGAACCTACGCATCAGATTTTTACAAGCGTTAATAAGGCCACGGTGAGGGTGATTGACATGCAAGTCAGTACTAAGTAGTTTGACAATGATTCTTAGTCACATGACAACAAAACATGACAAAAATCGTGGCGAAGTGCCTCAGACAAGCCATAGTAAATGTCACATATTTCAGCGGACATAATGCTACCATGACCAAGATTGTATATGAAACCAAAAGGCCAATGTCCATCGCTGTCTCGGCCTACTCCGCCACACGAAATAGGTCACGGATTACCTAAGGCACTTCCATCAACATTAATCTTGATGACGCTAATATGAGAACGAATCCAACTCAAGTTTTGTGATATTTTGGCTCGACCAGGATGTTGGAGCGCATATAAATTGTCCCGAGCAGAAGTATCGTCTTGAGCCATTTGACAGGTCAGATTGGTAGTTAATTATGCTATATCGTTCAAATTAATTGAGTACTGGTTCGCTCAGGAGAAGTTGAAGTTGATACTACAATTAAATCGGAATTAAGGGTACATATTTTGAACTTCTACGTCTTTGTCCAATTTGAAGAATCTAAGATTGTGTTAAGGTTCTCTTAAATTTAAGAGTTATTGTAATCTTTAATTTTGCTAGTTTACATATTATTATCGATTTAGTTTTAAGAAAGAAAGAACATTTTTAAAGAATAATTTATGTTAATTATCCAAAAAGGAAAGAACAATTTGTGTTATTATCCAATAATAAAAACTACTTTTATAGATTTTAAACACTGCACCTAACAGATTTCAGCAACTAAAAGAAACCAAAAGAAATCTCAAAGTTCGTCAACATGCCATTCCCCCATTACAATAGAATCACTCAATCACAATCACATATCTTGTAGTCAAACAAAAAACTGCAGAAATTCCAATTACCACAAACACATTGATGACCTTCATCACCATAAAATAGCCAAAATCTGAAGAAAGAAAAAAAAAATCAATAATACTCTAAGACGTACATGCCTACAAAATCAAATTAACAGGCTAATCAACAGAAGCATAAGCCTGAGACTTGAGAGCATCAGCAAGAGCCTACAAATCCTTCAAACAAGAAACCAACAAGATTTTAAATTTCTGAACTCATCAGAATCGCTCTCAGCTAACTTCTGCGTAACTGAACATACTTGCTAAAAGACTCAAAACCACTCTTCATTATATGTAAACATACTTTTCAGAAGCAGCAACGGTTCGCGATCGACTCTTATGACCATTCTCTCAAACTCATGCATGATTTCACATAAAGAGAAAACAGTAGCCTAGAAATTGAATTTATCCCTAAGACAAGTACAATATCAATAAAAAAATGAAATTTCCTACTTACACAGGATCTGTCAACTTCTAAGCCAAGCTAAAACAAATAGAAATTCTACTTCAAAAGATTCTTGCATTTCTTTGCACAAGATTTGCCTATCCACTTTGGGGCTGATACATGAAGAGGGAACGTCATTACCAAAAACAACTTACTAGTCAAGTTTATGTGTTAATATAATGCCCCCTTTTCCTTCTATGGCGACTAAAATCTGATACAAATCTGAAAGTAAGGCCGCATCCCTTGACTTTACAGACATATGGTCTTTCCCCAGTATGCACTCGTAAGTGTTCAGTCCTCGCCCAAGCCCACTTAAACGACATGGTGCAACCGTCCCAGGGACATTTCAGAGGTCTACTATCATCATGAACTTTCTGGTGCTCTCTTGCATATTTGTGAGAGCTGAATTTTTTTCGGCAGCCCTCAACTGGGCACCGGTTTCCTTTGTGCAGGACTAACTCTGCTTTCAAGTGGAAACTCATACGGCAGCCATCCAAGTCACATTTGTAACGTCCCTTTTGGTCACGTTTCTTAACCTTGCTAGGAACTGAATGCTCAGAAGCCTTTCTTGACTTTTTCACAGTTATGGTCTCCCTAGTTAGTTCTTTATTACCAGTTCCACCACCCCCAGATGCGTCTGTTTTAGCCCTCGACCTCAAACCTTCACACGGACTTTTAACGAAGCTACCAACATGTAACTGATCTTCAGTTTGCAGGCCTACAGCTCTTTTCCTTTTGCAACTATTATTCTCAACTGAATCGGCCTTTGCCAGAGTTGATGCCGGATCATCCGACTTTGCATTCTTCGCTGACAAAGCTTTGCTGCAATTACGGAAGTCCCCATCCAGATGCTTCTCTCTACAGATATCTTCCATCAAATCAGGAGCTGATTCATTTGATAGGGCAGTAGATCTTGAAACAACATTCTCTTCATTTCCTTCTATCTGAATACGTCGCTCCCCCCTAGCAATTGAGGATTTTAATATCCCTAATGCTTCCATCGTCTGCTCCTCAGATACTAGGAGAGACTCACTATCTATTGCCCCATTATCAGCATCAGATTGAAAATCCTGCAGCGTCCCAATTTCATTTTCAGCCAGCTCAACACAAGTTTTGCTTGCCACAACAGATGTTTCTTCCTCAATAGAAGTTTCGGTTTCTGCATTGCAGCCTCTCCCATTTTCATATACAGGTAAACCACGACTTTCAAAACAATCCTTCCCTTTATTCTTAATGCTTCCATCAGCTACCTTGAATTCATTTGCCTCACAATCATGCCGTGAGTTGCCATATTTTTCTACAACCCTTGCTTTATTTGTTTGACAAATTTGCCTTCGTAATTCAACATTCTCAATTGTTTGTGTGGAAGCAATAAATGAATCTGCAGAAAGGGTCGGAGAAGAATCCTTAGCACAATCCTTGGTTGATAAATGCACGGCAACTTCACGCTCCAGTTCGGAATTTCCATCAGAAGCCAAGGAACTTGACGCTAAAGGACCAGTTTCATGATTTCCCGTTGCCGCAAGAATGCAATTGTCGGTCTCTTTGTCTACAATAAATGAATCCACCAAGGCAGTATCAAAACAATCCTGTATAACAAGAATATTTGTATCTTCGGGTGCTTTTCTTCCAGAAGAACTGTGAGACTTGTACTTTTTTCTTGAATATTGAATTATTTTGGTTTCTTTACTAGCCAATTTATGCCCCAAATTTATTCCCAACTCCTTTTTGATACTCTTGATATCAACAGATGGTTTTCCTTGAAATAAACGTTTTAGATGCTGCCTTGAGCGTATTTTTCTAGATGACCATTTGACGCTGGATGTATTTGATATAAGAGTTCGGTCACAACACAAACCACTCAAAGTCAAAAAATACTCCAATTGTTTTGAAGGAGAACTCTTCTTGACCTTCACATAATGCTGTAAATTTATACTCAACTGTGAGGTCCAGTCCACACAGTCAGCTTGTTCTTCACTGTCGATAGCGATCTCAATCAAATTCAGATTTTCCTGAGATGCAGTACTAGGTGAAATCTCCATGTAATTGAAAGGAGCGGAGATTTCCTCTGCAACGACAGCAGCATGTGCCTTTATTTTCTGAAAGTCTGCACAAACCATAACGCACGCAAGAGAGAATCAGCTTGTGGAGGGTGGAACGCAATTTATAACTTATATTACCATTTTATATGATACCTCCTTTGTATTTCATGCAAAAATAGATTCTAACAGTAGTATTACAGCAGAGACGTTTACAGAAAATATTGAGTTTTGGCACCTCGACACATAAACATGTTCATAAGAGAAATGAGTAAGTTACTACGTTGGCATGATGCCACTACTAATGCCTTATTATAATGCTCAAGGAAGCTTTGAAATTATAGATGACAAATTTCAATTTGAAATTATAGATGACAAATTTCAATTCAGAAGCACCTTCAGCTTCTAACGTATAAATATGATGCTACAAGATTAAGCGTACCATTACCTGAATGACAGATCACGAGAATATTTGCTCCACCTTTTGGCCTCAACAGTTCTTCAACTTGAATTGCATGCTCTAGGCAGAAAATACGTGGTTTGAGAAATAAATTGGAAATGTTCCACCTATTAGCAGTCTCAACTTCCCGATCACCAGCTTCACACTTGAAAGATAAATGATCAGGGATTTGAGACTGCTCCATGGCTGAACATGTCAATTGACAGGATTCAGGAACTAATGAGCTCAAACCTACGTCGGATCCCTTTGCTACGTGGATGGAATCACCAAGCAAATGAGATTCCACTAGAACAGCACCACCATTCTCAACCAGGAGATTCTTTGATGCTGCTTCAGATGGCTGTAAGACAGCCATATACGGAAAACCAAGGATACCACAAGCTACACAGGGTAAAGCTCCAGAATCCATTTGAAAATCATATGATAAGTCATCATCATTAAGATCAAACCCAACTGCACTAATATATTTGCTAAGCTCGTCAATAGGATCCATACTTTTGCCATTCTTGGGATAATTTTTTTCTGTAGATGTTGACATGGTAATATCCACTTCCTTGCATAATTCAGATTTTTTACTTGAAGATGGCAATGATTCCACATCCCATAATACCATGTCCGAAGAGGAGTTGCTTTGGAGAACAAGGTTCACAAGATTGTTTTCATGCAATATATCTTCTATAAATGCTCTCTTTACTGATATTTCCCTTTCTTCCTTCTGACGATCTCTCAAGCGAGAGCTCCGTACACCAGGCAGTAAAGATCTTGGTATTCTGTGACACAGAAAGCACCACATAATGTTATCATTGCAATATTTAAGCAACAGTTTGGGTTTAACGTGAGTGAACGACTTAGAAATATAAAAGCATACAAGTACCACAGAGAATTTGCACGTTTGTCATGCAAGAAAATCAATTATTAGTCCATTGTAAGGCCAAAAAGAAAAGATGAAAAAGTCAAATACATGATATGTTGTTCACCGCATGCAGATGATGGTAAGTTAGTTTCTAAAGTCTAATGCTTAGCCAGCCTTACAAGATAACATTCTTCTTGTTGATAATACAACCATTCCACAACTTCAATATTATTGCAATACCAAGAAACAAAAAACCATCCCACTATATCCATGGATATTAGACTGCTCAGTCAAATATCCAGGTCCATATGCACCAAAGCGTATTCCACACAATTGAAAAATGCGTGGTGTACCCCAAACTCCAACATATCTCACATACCAGTAACATCAAATTATATGTTTAAAGAGCATGTGAGCTTCAGTGTCCAGTATTTATTAATTTGCTTCAGTGGTACTCAGATAAATAAAAGCTTCAGAGTATCTATGTATTCAAATAACCCTTTAATGCCTGAAATCTAATCCAAGAAGCTTTACATAAACCAATCAACTTTCTTGGGTAAATTTAACTGCTACAAACACAAGGCATCTAAGTCATTCCTTTATATTGAGAGGGCTTTACTTGATAGACCAGGTATAGAACAGGAATATGAGCTGTGAGGTCAACGCAACTCGCAATTACCCAAAAATGGGCTAGCAAAATAATCATCTGAAATATTCTGCTTAATCCATCCTTTCATTAGAGGTCTGTGCTGCATAGTTACTTTTAAAGTTGTGTACTATGCTCATTAATCAGGTGAACTGTTCTATTTACATAAACATCATTGAGCAATAGTGTAAAAATCCTAAAATCATTACTAAATGACACTAGGTTCAGTGTATCGTAATATAGCAGTAGCTTGAAATACATAACCTAGCAATAAAGTTAATAGTACAATTACAGGTAACAAGCCAACCTCGTAATAAAAGACATGGTCAACAAGTACAACAATTGCTGATGCGAGAGCATGGGAAGCTGATTCATGGCAGCTCTGCGAATAGCAGCTTCCTTAGCCACAGTTAGCCAATTGGGTGTTCCAAAATTAGCAGCTTCTCCACAATTGAACCCTAAATTTAAGAGAAAATCCAAGAACCCAATCAAGCAAGTTCATATCAGGGTGGATATTTTAGCAACTAAATGCATAAGCTAACCCCACCCCACAAGAAAGCACATACAAGGACAAACACTGAAAAATAAAATGCTGTATCGATTGCAAGAGATGGAAAAATGCCTGCTTGCCAATATTTCAAGAGCTTCCTCAAAAAACTGGTACTCAACAAATGTTTTAGTATTAGAGTCTACAACGAAGTTAGTTGAACACTTGAATGTCTACTAACAGAAGTGAAACTCAGACACCAGACTGTGAATTGTTCAAAGGATCAAAGGGTGGTTAATGATTTGTCTTAACAAAGCATAGAAAGAAAAACTAATTACCGTGGCTGAATCCAATATGGTATGCTCTAGGAAAAGTCACGACGAATTCACCTGGGTTTTGTACCAACCTACAATAACAATTCTGATATTATCATCTGCTCAACAAAAATGTAATTGGGTTATATTAGCCTCTGCTTGAATACTTAGTGAAACTAGTGCAGTGCAATTTCATTTCCTCGAAAAAATAACAGAATTCCACCAATAATATTGAGATCCATCCCACCTGCAACACGGGATGCCAGAAGCAACAAAGACTTCAGGAGGCAAAACAGTCGTCTTTTCCCCCAAATGAGATAGAGCGACTGAAAATCACAAAACAGTTGCATTAGCACAAAATTAAAACGACATAAGTTTCACAAGGTAGTATCTGCTTGAGTGCAATATTAAAGACGCACGCAGATCATTTCTCTAGCAATTGTGTTAAGAAAGTTATTTTAGAAAGGGAACATTCATTGATTTCTAATGATGGATTTTACACCAGGAATGCGCAACAGAGCTAGACTGCTGAGAAAAAACTCTTCAAAAGTTAAATACACAGGCGATTCTACAAGAACACGAGGTGGAACTTCCATCAATCATACACACATTGACAACTTGATAGAAAAAATACATTAGCAAACAGATCTTATCAGCAAATAGCTATCCAGTAACATGGTTGAGTAAACTTTCCTCGATACAACTGATTTTCTTCATTCTAATTCAAAGTTCTAATGCATATACATTATGGCGCTGTATAATCACCATACTTGCTAGAAGTTACAGGGCAATAAATTCATTCCTCTCTCTGATACAATTTATACCTTAGACACACAAAATAAGCTAGTAAATAGTATACTGAATCAAAATGGACGACTATAAATTATTCGTGAAGGAAAGTCATAAAAGGCAGAGACAGGCATCAAAGAAGCAAAAAACATGTTGCTCACTGGAAGAAACTGACAAAATAGAGGAAGATAACAAAAGCATGCTTTTCTGGCAAAGAAGAACATGTTTACACAGTGCCATCATTTCAACTGAATATATGAAACAAATTCTTAGAACTGCCATCAGCAGCTGAGTTTAAGGAAACATTGACAAAGTAATCTAATCATTTCGTTAATATAATTTAGAGCCTGGTAAAGTATTTGCACATACCTAACCGGTCAGTGTTTCCTCCAAAGGCATGACGGCGAATGGTTTCTTCGAAGTTGAAAGCATAATCTCCAGGTACTGCATACCAAGTCTTTGGAGAGCCCATGTGAAGGAAATTCAAGCTGTGAAGCTCATGATCTTCCACATGCCAAGCAAACCAGCTGAACAACATTCCAATATATACCATTGGAGAAGTAACACCTGGGATATCATCTGGCATGAAACGTGTCAATGATCCTGGTGATCGCGCTATTACTTGTAAATTCCAAGGACTGTTTGATAGCTTCCAACCAGCAGTACCTTCCATTTCATTACTAGAGTTAGATTCCTTTGATGCAGGAAACGTAGCACCCGCATGTGATTGTTCAGATGGCGAAAAACTCGACGATGTCTCTGTACACAAGTTACGATTCTTCTGGCTTCCTGAATATTCATCATCTCTAACACTACTACTTACTGTATCTAGTTTACCATTCTTGCTACAGGAGCTACTATTATTATTCCGATCAAATGAATTTCTTTTCCTTCTCCTCCGACGTTTATGGAAATAATGAAGTAATCCCTCTGGTTCACCAAACCCTGAGCCAGGCACATCATTAGCATACTCCACATAAATTGGCTTCTCTGAAGCTGCTTTCCAAAACATGGCTTCAACAACCAAAGGATTGACATCCTTCACCGTCCCTAACTGACTCCTAGCAAAGTTCTTTGCCTTAGCCTCAAACTGCTCCAGCGAGTACACTTCCCCACTTTGCCAAACTTGCTTTTGAGCTCCCGGGACCTGATCCCCAATCGCACCCTTCACCCTTTTCCCCTTCTCGCAACCCAACTCTTGCTGCCTAGTAGTAAAAACAGCTCTACTCTCCCAATTATTACCACTTCTACCACTACTCTCCTGAACAACATCATCCAATTTCGACGACGTGACAAGACTCACATCCGCGCCCAATTCCGGATTTCTTGAAAGCGACTGATTCAAGTTATGTAGAACATACTTTCTCGACGGCCGGGGTAAGGGCGGAATTACTTTACATATACCAAATGCACTAGCCTCTTTCTCTATTTTGGATATATAAGCAATTGGGTCAGCAAATTCCGTGTCAGTCGGGCGGAATTCCGGTGCCAACGGCAAATCCTCAAGCCATTTGGGTATTGCCACCTTCTTCATAGTTAACTACTACCACCCAACAATCAATTCATAACAACCACCGCTAAAATGGACATAAAGTTGCAGTCTTTACCCAAAATTACATCAATTAAAAGCTAATGCACTACCATATACAGCAAATTAACAGAGAAAATTGAATACCCCAGTAATTTTTTTCATGGGTTTTCGTTTCTTGAAGTAAAAAGTACAGTAAAATTGATAAAACAAGAATTCAGAGGCTTCATAAACAAAATTTACAATGAATAGAGACCTGCAATCTTGAACTATATGGAACAGAAGAGTAGGGCGAGAGGTCGGAGCTCTGAAAATCTGAATTGAATTGGGGGAGAACTAGGTTTTGATTTGGGGAGAAACTGTTTCAACGGGTGCGCAAGATAGATAAATGTGAACGAATGACCCTTAACTTGCGCCGTCCAAACATAAGTACAAAACGCATAAGATTTGATTCGATTGCACTGGGCCGTTGGAGGGAGGGACTTTTCGGATGGGCCCAGTGGGAAATTGTGATTTTAGTTTGTGTAATAAGTAAGCTAATAATGCTCATATTTAGCGCCAAAGTGGGACGGTGTGGAAAAATTATTTTGTATAACCGCTATATTGATGATATGGTGCAGCTAAGGTCGAGATTAAATTGTATTTTTCGATTATAAGAGATAACTACTATAACATTCATCCACAACGTATATTGGTATCAATAATCGACCGGATATACTATTTCATCGTGCTGCGATTGCACTTAATAATATCTCGACAGTGAGAATGTTTGCAAGAGCTTAGAAATAGTTTTACTTTGTTTATAGTTATTTTATTTGAATTAATGAAATATGATTTTTTCCGCTCTATCTCAGAATATCCATTCGCCCACACTAATTTGCTTCCATTTTCACTTTCCGTAAGCAGTTCTTCTGGATTTTCGCATAGTATTGATGATCGTCTTTTTTCGATTACCTAATAAATTGTGGAAATTGGTAAACTCTTATTTAAAAACAATTTTATGATTTAAGCTGCAACTGTATAAGTTTGTGTGTGTCACAAGTTGATGTGTTCAAAAAAGATCTGAAGGTTAAAAAAGTTGTAAAAGAATTATCATAAAAAAGAACCGTGAAAATATTAAGATCACAGAAAATATTAGTTTGCTTAGTAACAGAAAATTCGGCTAAATCGTGAGATAAGGATGAAAAGATCATAAAAAATTCACATGCCTATTTGATTTTAAATCTGTAAAATTCACTAAAGAAAAGATAAAAAACCTATGAAGGGTTATTAAATTGATTATTCACATCCGCTTATAGGATAATAGAAGTATGACTACATCAATTACTACTCTCACTGCCTCACACGTATGTTTTTGAATATTGATTTTCTTTATACCCTGTTAAATAGGGAATCGTCGAAGGAAAATATATTTGGATTATCTGTACAGAATTCCATGATAATGTATATGATAGTATTTTTCATGTAAAAAATGTTATTAGACTTTATGTACAAGATGAATTTGTTAATATATCTAGCCAAACCAAATTCGAGAAATTGTTTTTAATGTTAAAAAGAAAAGAACACGGGTCAACGTTAAATTACGTGAGTGAGTGAGAGATGAGATTTAATCCTTGCAATTATGCAACAAATCTCCTTTAAACTTGCCAAAACCGTAATTGGAAAAGACAGGCTAGTACAAAACCTTGTATTTTAACAACAGAATATCAGACGCAACCATGCTAACTCTAGCACATCCTTTCACGAAAAACTCCAATCAAATTATCCCCAGCGCGATAGAATTCGTGCCACCAGACAGCGACACATGCGCTACAAGAAATCAGAAATGATTAAGGCCTGCTGAGAGCATGGGAACAAATACGAAAATGCCGAAAGTAAAAACTTCGATGCATGAGAAGGCGGTTGCACCGCATCATACATATGCAAACATGTTCAAACGAAAATATGAGCGTAAGGATATCCGATTTGATGACCAAGCAAAATTGGAGGTGCAAGAATTCATCAAATATGCATCACCAACTGAAGACATGCCCGTCACTAGAATCGTGGTGGCAGAGGAACTTAAAACCCTAATGAGGAAACAATGGGAGGACGCGATCATAATTTGAATCCTTGGAAATTCATGGTATTACCCAGCCCTCTGCACAAAATTGGATACAATATGGAAGCTACAAAATGAGTTTGAGCTTATTGATCTCGAGCACAATTGCTACTGTTTGAAAGGGATTAGTAACAACAAAAGAGAGATGATCCTCACGGAGGGTTCGTGGCAACTCGCCGGTAAATTCCTATCGATCCGGAAGTGGAACCCGGGATTCTAAGCGGACAAAGATAAGATAGATAGCGCAATCACATGGGTTCGGGTGCTAAACATACCGATAGAGTTTTTTCCAGAATTCAATGGTGTTGGGGTTAGCAAAGAGTATTGGGGATCCTATCAAAGTCGATAATAATACGCACAATGCGACTAAAGGGAAATATGCTCTCTTTTGTGTCTAGGTGCATCAGATAAACCATTTTCGATGGGAATATGTGTCGACGATGATACCTTTCAAGTTGTATATGAAAACATGCCGGCCCTATGCCATACATGTGGACGAGCAGCTCATGTGAAGACATAATGTAGTTGGCAAATGAATTCTGACAAAGGCAAAGAGAAGCAATTGGGATTTGAAGGGGGTATGAAGAAAACCACATCAAATAACCTACAATTTGGCTCACCGAAAAGGCAAAAAACAAGGATTGTGGCGATTGGATGGAGGTTCCATCGAGAAAGGCTAGAGAGAATCCACGTCGGGTTATTCACAACCCAACAAAAGGAAATAACGCGGTGGATATAAGCAAAAGCAAGATAATGGAAAAGGCAATACAAGTAGTGGTACAGGAAAACTTCAAGAGTTTGAAGGCAACAACGTCACCTCCCTTAAATCCTAATGCATATGCTAAAAGAGTTCTACCAAAAACTCTATGTCCACAAGGAAAGAAGGGTAATGGGTTAGGAAGAATCCCAAACCACGTACAATTCTTAAGAGGCCATAAAAACTCACAAATATTGCGTCTCAGGGGCTTGGGACTAATTTCAACCCTTTTGAATATTTGAGAGAAATAGAAGAAGAGCAAGGCAGATTTCGTCCGTTTGAAGCGGGAAGTACTATGATAAAAGAATATGGCGATCAATCAGGAAGAAGTGAGAGTGATATTTTGAAACGGCATGTTGATCGTCGTTTGGGAAGGGGAATCGAGAATCGAGATTGCCATCCATCACTTTCGAGACCTCTTAAGGAGTAGTGAGTATACGGGAAGTCCGGAGACAGATCTCGTTGATTCTCGAAGCGCTGAGACATATGGTTGTGACATGGATGGGGTGTCCATTTGATAACCTTGTTCGATCATACCACGTGTCCAATATGTCTGCCAAGGCGCAGGAAACGACGATTTTCGTTGTTATTTCCGTGAAGTTGTGAGGAGACATTACCACACGGTTGTGTTCATTATGGAAGCAAGGGTGAGTGCTGAACATGCGAGAGACATTCTCTCGCGGCTGGGTTACTCGAACTACATTATGGCGCTAACTAGGGGTATGGAAGGCGGTATATGGATGTTATAGAACAGTAATGAGGTGGAAGTTATAATTAGATCTATCGAGGAGTAGGCAATCCACGTTCGGATTCGACGTACTGTAAACGAGTGTTGGGGGATGTTCCGTATATATGCGCAACCGCGCAAGATAGATAAGATTCGGGTCTTTGATTATTTGGTTAAAGTGGCAGAGGAGAGCGATTTACCTTGGCTTGTTACTGGGGATTTTAACTAGGTTAGATACGCACATGAAAGGCAAAGAGGGCAGACGATGTCTCTGCACCGTCTTAGATGGTTTAATAATTATATGGACCGATGTGAGCTCATTGATTTGGGTTTTCACGGACCTACGTTTACATGGACAAACAAAAGAGACAATGGTGTGAATATTCAAGGAAGAATCGCCAGTGTTTTGGCAAATCAATTGTGGTTGGATTCTGGGAGAGTACGGTTGTGCACTTACCACAGACACATTTTGACCATTGTCCTATCATCACATACTGCCACGATGTTAGACAGAATATTGGTGCAAGGCCATTTTGCTTAGAGGCAGCCTGGTTGCGCCATCCGGATTGCGAGGAGATGCTCATAAATATTTGGCGTCATAACCCGAGGATACTGGATGTGATTGAAAAAGTACCAAAAGTGTTGGTGCCATGGAATAAACTGGCATTCAGGAATATTTTCCAACGAATAAAGAAAATCCTCGCTCATATTGAAGGCCTCCAACGAGCAAATAACCGAGGTTTTAGCTCATTTTTGAACGACTTGGAAAATGATTTAATAAAGGAGTTTAATGAAATACTTAAACAAGAGGAAGTTTTTTGGCTTCAAAAATCCAGAGTTCGTTGGATTCAGAATGGCGAAAGAAATACGAATTTCTTTCATAACTCCACACTAGCTCGTCGGTGAAAGAACAAAATTAATTATGCTCAAGCTTGAGGAGAACTGGGAATGCGAAGAGTCTAAACTCCAAGATCACACACGGCTATATTTTTGAGAGATTTTTACCTCGAGTGGGACTCGTAATTCGAGTAGGAGAGTCAGGAGGTTACCGAATTCGAATTATCAGGCGCGACTGAGTAGTGAGGAAGGAACAACGATTTGCATGAGGTTAGATATGGAGGAATTTAAGCTAATCGTGTGGGCGCTGCACCCTCTGAAGGCCCCCAGGCCAGACGGGTTGCAAACGATTTTCTATCAAAGAGGATGGGAGTGGGTTCAAAATTCGCCACTGCAGTTTGCCAGAGATGTCTTTGAAAATTGAAGTTTTGAACCCCGGATCTGTTAATCTGGTAATGATTTCCCAATTTTGACCCCAAGATTACTAATCTGGTAATGATTTCCCAATTTCAACCAATATCCTTATGTAATGTTTGATATAAATTCATTACCAAGAGTATCACCATGAGGTTGAAGGAAATTATGCCAAGGATCATTGCACCGACGCAATCTAGTTTTATTAAAGGCCGTAGCACGCAAGATAACATCTTTGTCTTACAAGAGATCATTCACTCTTTAAGAACAAAGAAAAAAAAAGACGGGCGATATGATATTGAAACTAGATTTGGAGAAATCATACGATAAGGTGAGTTGGGATTACTTGGAGGATACCTTGCGAGTGTTTGATTTTCCCGAACCTATGATTAAGCTCATCATGTTTTGTGTGCGAAACGCAGCGACTCGCATTCTTTGGAATGGGTCGCCTCTTGAGGCGTTTAAACATTTTTGCGGGTTGAGACAAGGGTACCCGTTGTTGCCCTATCTTTTTGTACTTTGTGTGGAAAGACTATCCTATATCACCAAACAAAAGTCGCTAAGAAAATGTGGAAGCCAATCGTTCCTTGTCGAGGTGGTCCTCAAATATCAAATCTTTTCTTTGCGGATGATTTGAATCTTATGGGGAAAGCAACTAATTCCACAACCCGTGTGATTAAGAGTATTCTTGACCAATTTTGCAAAGTGCCGGTATTGCGGATCATCCCTCAAAAGTCCAAGGTTTTCTTCTCAAAAAGTGACGGGGCGAGTTTCAAAAGGAACATAAGTGGTATCTTGGGTTTCGAACAAACCAAAAATTTGAGAAAATACTTGGGGGTGAAACTTGTACACGAAAGAGTGACGAGGGAGACATTTGTGGAGGTACTTGACCGAGTTATGAAAAGACTACTTGGGTGGAAAAGTAAACTACTTTCTCTTGCGGGACGAGCGACTCTTATTCAATCCGTGTCCTTGACCATGCCAATTTATCACATGCAATCCTCATGGCTACCAGAGCATATGTGCGAGCAACTTGGTAAATTGAATAGAGATTTTCTTTGGTCCACGGATATTGCACAAAAGAAGTTACATATTTTGGGGTGGGGAGAGGTGACGAAACCAAAGGCAAAATGAGGCTTGGGAATTCGCACTAGTAGAACGAGTAATGAAGCTCTTTTGTCGAAATTGGAGTGGAAAATTATGAAGAAAGAGAAAACATTTTGGAGTGGTCTTGTCCAATCGAAATATTTGAAGAATACGTTGTTTCTTGACTACATGGCAAAGGGTACGGATAGTGCAACGTGAAAATGCCTTGTGAGGTGTATGAACCTAATGAAACCTTTTTTGCGTTGGAAGATAGGAGATGGGAAATCGATCTCATTCTAGTACGACAATTGGATGGGCGAGGGTGCTTAAAGGACTTGGTGTCAAATATTGATCCACAAGAAGCACGGCTACAGCTATGTGATGTCTATTAGGCTCCTGAGGGGTGGAAATTGGAGGATTTGAACACGATTATACCGCTAAAGATTCAGGTGCAAATTCAAAGTAGGGCGGTCGTGTTCAATGATCTTGAAGATACCGTTATTTGGAACGAAACTGGAAGTGGCGTGTTTTCATGCCAATCGATCTATAAGGCCTTTAACGATAGGTATACGATGGAGATACGAACTCGTTCTAAGAATAGTTGGATTTGGAAGTCTCCTTTGAGCAATAAAATTCAAAATTTTCTTTGGCTTGTGGTGAGGGATAGATTGGCGACAAATCACGTATGTAAGGTGCATCCACATTTTACGAACATGTAAAGAGGCTCACATGGTTTGGATACGTCTCCTATAATGGCGGATTTGTCCATATAACTGATGAGAAATGTTTGTACAAGAACATATGTCGACTGGATTTAATTGTGCGTTGATAACGAGCATAAGCTGTAATTTCATCTTCGTTGCAGCGCTGTGGTGCCTCTGGAAAACGAGGAATGCACGGGTTTTCGTGGAAAGAAGGAGACATCGAACAGTGTGATCCATCAAATTAAAATGTTGGGAGTGGACCTTAGTATGGCACGCATGTGTAGATCCTCGACGAAGTCAAAAGCAAAATGAATTAAACCGAGGAAGGGATGGGTTAAATTGTAAATTTTAACGCCCCTAAAATTTGAACAAAAATATAAATTTGCAGTTTTGTTCTCAAACTTTTGAAAATATCATTTTGACCCCAAATGTTAGAGAAAATCTGCATTTTAGTCCTTCAATGAAAATTAACCATTCTTTTCGACTTATATGCTTCAAATATCTTTAAGAAATATATTTTACATTTACATATTGATCTTTGAGTTTTTCTTTACCTAGAAAAACTTACATAAGTAAATATGTGTAAAAATATCTATTTATTCATATTTAATTTTATTATAAAAAACAAGAACAATATCACACCTTTTTGAATGATTTTGAAATCAGCCACATCACTCTTATGACAATTGTAATCAGATTTTGGTGATTAGTTGTTAAAAAATTAAAGTTGGACATTAACCTAATTTGTTTTAACATGTATACAAAAATATGTATATATTAATCTATATGTATTTTGTTTGAATTAGACATATCATATTTAAAGTTATGGAAGAAAAATCAGCCACATCTCCCTATTATCAGATTAGGATCTTCATTAGTTGGCCAATGATAAAGAAATTAAAGTGAGGCCTTGATTAAAAGTATTTTAACATGATTTTTTGACTATAAATAGAAGGCTTCTTCCAACAATTTTCACACCCAAACCATTTCAGTTTTGCATTCTTTCTTCCTACTAATCTCTTCATTTTTGAGTCTACTTTCAGGGAAAATTTATCCCAAGTCTTTATTTCATCTTGTTCTACCCGAAAGTACCCCAAAACTTTTATTACGCAAAAATTGTCCAGTCGGTCCTGTACCTTAGAAAAATCATAACTAATTGTAGAAAAATCTTTTTAATCAAGGTCTTCGTCCGCATACTCTCCATGATGTCCTCTAACTTTTATACGAGACATGTTTATCAAATAATGTGATTTAGAGGGTCAAAATGCACAAACCGTAGACTGATGTCAAAAAATCTGAAAGTATGTTCTATGTTTACAACAATTATTTATCATAACAAACCTTCATATATGTTATTTCCAACTTGGGTACACATATTCCTAGTGATGTTTTTCAAATAATGTGATTTAGAAGGTCGAAATTCTTAAACCGTAGACTGCTGTCTGAAAATTCGAAAATAAGTTCTAAGTTTTCAAGAATTTTTTAGCATAGCAAACCTTTGGATTTTCCTTCCCATTCGGGTACACATGTTCCTAGTGATGTTAGGGATCAGTTGCCATAAAAATATTTGGAAACGAAGTTTATTTGGATATCCGATCAAAGGTAAACTCGAAACTACGACGATTTTCAGCTTATTTTACATATTTTAAGTTCTTAGTTTATGATTGAAAATAGTCATCATGATTCCATGATTGACCACTCACACATGACTCTTATAAGATATAACAATCATTAGAATCACTTTAATATGATTTGTTTTCACGAATTAATATTTTTAGATTTTTCTATATCATATAAATAGTATATTTCTCAAGTTTTACATAAGTTTTATAAGATTATCATGGCTATTTTTGTGGTATAATCCTCTTATATATTTATGTATCATAAATTAAATATTCTTTGATCATTTACCTTGATTAGGTTTACGTATTAATATTTTTTTATAAGTTATAAATACAATGTTATGTAATTTAAGATAATCTTGAAACAAAATAATATTAACTAAGTTATACAATTTACTGGATTGCTTTATAAGATAATTGTTTGATGTCATGATTCCCAAAAGTTTTGGATGTACTAGAGACTTAAAGAATGATTTTCCACAAATCAGTTAAGTAATATATTTTGAAGATTTATTATGCATCAAATTGAATAGTTTATCATACTATACTTAATGTATACTTACCATTTGAAATGATTTTTCTAACATTAGAAAAATTATAACTACAATTATATGTATAAATATATGTTTTCTTAAGATAAATCTTGAGATATCGATTACGTATACAAAGTATATTTGATATTTAACTTAACGACATCAAAGTTTATCGTATAAGATTTTCATCAATGATATGTGTTATTTACTTAAATTAGTATCAGCTACCTTTTTTTAACAAGAACTTCCTCAAATTTCATCAACATGAAAGTTGAATAGTACATATGTTTATTATGGTGAGCTATGATTATTCAGTTAATTGATATCATCTTAATGTTATTAAAGGTTTGACAAATTAGTCAACGAAGAGCAGGATTCCCCACACAAATAAAGGTGATGTTCGATTTCTGATTTCGTTCTAGCCCAATTTGGCATCCGGCTCTGAGGAACATGGATAGAAAAGTCACACCTTCGTTACCAAACCACGAACACCATCTAATTTATCATATTCCTATTTTTGCAATTCATTGAATAACATGATTTTTGCACTCACCGTTAAATCGTATCCAATCATTAATTACTTGTCACATATTGATTCATAATCATGGCAATTCTCCAATATTATAATCTCATCTGCTGGTTCTTAAACTGTGCAATGTTCAGGACATATAGTTCAATGAGCAACGGATATTATCCGGTTTACTAGCTTATTTGTTCACCCATTGGGACGCCTTTGGGAAGTTGGGTCCACGGATTGAGTCGATTTACTGTTGGGCAGTAAGAACTGTCGGTTTAAGTAATTTTGTTTGATACCCATTTATCTAGGCGCCGCTTGTAGTCAGGAGTTGCCTGTAACCCACAGTTGTGACCTCACAATCCACCACCACCTCACTTTTCATCAATCCCAATCACACCACCACCACAAAATGATTATCAGACAAAATCCAAGACGAGGAGAAATGGCTCGCAAAAGAAATCGTCGTAATTCAACATAACGCCTTTTGCTGGTAACAAAATCCTAACCCAATTCATAAAAGCCCTAACTCCACAACTCAATGGTTCACAATTTTGTTAGTTGCAAAATTCAAGATTCAAATTTGTTGACCACGGAGCGGTCGTATGGGGTGGTGGTGGTGAGATATATTGGATTTATGGATGGTGGTTTTGTTGATGGAGGTGAAATTGGATCGATGGTGGTGGTTTTGGTGGAGGACGGGTGGTGCATAAAGGTGGGGGGGGGGGGAAAGGGGAGAAGAAATTGAGTTTAATTACTACATTGAGGAAATTTTATTATATTAATTATTTTAAGATATCATTTTTACGTAGTAGGTAATATTAAGTATTGTATTTCAGTTTATTAAACATTTTAAAGAAAAAATTCAAAAAAAAAAGAAAAGAAAACTAAAATATTTTATAAAATTTGTATTTTTCGATTGTGGAAATTATTTTTGGATTTTTTTTACATATTTTAAAGGTATTAAGTATTATATTTAAGTTTAACTTCAAAAAAAGTACTATATTTAAGTTTATAAAACATTTAAGATAAAATTATATAAAGAGAAACAAAATTGAAATATATTATAAAATCAAATGTACTTTTTAATTGAGGAAAATAAATTATATTGTTTATTTTAAGATTTTCTTTTTACTTATTTTAAAGACGATTTTAACTATTATATTTGAGTTTATTAAATATCTTAAGATAAAACTGTAAAATATTTTAAGTTTCTCTCTCATGTGTGGCAAGCCATTTGCCATGCCACGTAGGGCAGACACGTGCTTTTTAGTCTAATGGTAGTTCGGGCCGACACAAAGCATTTTTTTAACCAAATTTTGAAGCTATCGATCATCTGATTAGCCAAAAAAGTTAATGGTTAAAATCTGAAATGACGAAACATAGCAGGCAAAAAAAGCAAATCTCCCTATAACTTAATGTGTTGCAATTCACTGCAAATCTACAAGTTATATAATGATCTATAAAAGAGAAAATCTGCAAGAGTTATATAATATAACTATAAATAGGCATAGACATTCCTTTGAATAGTAAGAAAGTATGTCCCACTAGAGAAAAAAATTGCAAGCTTGTGCCGCTAGAGAGTTAAAATTGTAAGCATGTCCCGCTAGAGAACCAAATTTCTCTAGCGAGTTATGATAAATCTTGATTAATATTGTTTCTGAAGTCAATAATAACAAAATATAGAAGCACGACATTGTTTAATCGCTCTTGACACATAATTAATATAACTTAACATTTTGCAATTCATTGCAAATCTGCAAGTTATATAATGATCTATAAAGGAGAAAAACCATAAGGGCAAAAATTTATAAAGAAACAAGCGCTAAAGACTAAACAAATTATCGCCCAATCAGTAGTTGATGGTAACGGGATGACTCGACCGCCATGAGGATAATGATGATCCTCGACGGGTCCCACAACATCATTTGGGCAATCGCAGAGCCGCGTCCTTTTCAAGGAGCACAAGGAAGAGAGATTAAGTGCCCAGACCAAGGCATGCCGAGTATTATCTTATAACGAGATCACAATAGGTTGGGAACCGGGGCAGAGCCACCCAGGAGGCTTGGGTAGGCTCCAGCCCGGTAGGATTTTTTGGATCAAATATACAATATGGTCCAACAAAAAACATGACTTAGATACATCAAAATAAGTATTCTATGCCTACATATTTATCTTCAGCACAATGTACAAAAAAAAACCCCCCCAATCCATATATTCACAATATATTATTAATTTGGTCAAGAGTCAAGACAAAGTCAAAAGTAACACAAAAAAAAGAACTTAATCCATTGTCGTCCGCACGCAGCCTTCAAAATTGGTCTCTCGGAGTTGGTTAATGGTGAGTCATCCTTTTTGCAAAGAATTAGTATTATTTTTAAGGGAAAAAAATATTTTTCCCCTGAACTCTAGCCCGTTTTTCACTTAACCCACTAAACTTCTAGTTTTATCACTTATCTCCCCCAACTATCTTAATCAAATTACTTTGCCCCATCTGACGTAATTAAGTCCCTTAATGGTCGTTAAATAGTCTGAGAGGGGGTAAGTGATAATCGTGACATAGTTTAGAGGGCAAAGTGATACATTTTCAAAAAAGCAAATAAAATAAAATTAATTCTTAAAATATTTATGTCTATATAATAAAGTTTATTCTTTCAAAATGATACATATCCCTAAAACTACATCAATCAATTCTTAGATTTTTGATAATTACATCCCTAAATTATAAGATATTACAAAATAATAATAAAATCATTAATTTTAATTTGTAATTCTTTTAAAAGGCTCCTCCACAAACATTTGTCATAAAACTTATAGACGTAATAATATTGATGCAATTACAATTTTACAAATCCGGCTTACTCTACAAGCCTTGACCTCCCACTTGGCCAAAATATGTTGACTTAAATATAAAATATAATGGATAGACAAAAATAATAAATAGAAGCTAAGTTGAGCAAAAATAAGTTTTTTCATTATATTTTACAATTTCCATCTATGTATACTGGTGAAAGCTTGCGTTAACTGTGCAAGCGGTCATGTACATCTCAAACTAGTTAATCTTTTAAATCGAAACATTTCACATTTTTCACCAACTTGGTTTATAAGTCTATGTGCTACCGTTTATTTCATCATTATGTTTGTGGAAAGAGCATTTTAAAAGAATTACAAATTAAAATTCAGGACTTTACTATTATTTTGTAACACCTTATAATTTAGGAATTTAATCATCAACATTTAAGAATTGATTGATGTAGTTTTAGGTATATGTAACCTTTTGAAAGAATAAATATCAATATATAGATATAAATATTTTAAGAATTAATTGAATTTTTTTTTTTGCATTTTTGAAAAAGTATCACTTTGCCCTCCTAACTATGGCACGATTATCACTTACCCCCTCTCAGACTATTTAACGACCATTAAGGGGCTTAATTACTGCGGGAGGGGCAAAGTGATTTGATTAAGATAGTTGGGGGAGTTAAGTGATAAAATTAGAAGTTTACGGGGGGTAAGTGAAAAACGGGCTATATTTCAGGGGGTAGAGTGTTTTTTCCCTCTTTTTAATTAGACGGTGCCTTTTAATTTTAGTTTGTGTAGCCATTGTTAATTTATTTTTGATAGTAAATATACAAAAATATTGGAGATTTAGGGTTATCATTTTTGTCAATCTCTTGGTCAAAATTCATTATGGTAGCTTGAAAGTAGGATTAGTGAAAGTTTTGTATGCATATTATTTGTTGTTAATTTAAATCTTTAATGAATGTTGTGCAAATAAACTAATATATATATATATATATATATATATATATATATTTTTGTTGGTGGGTTAGTAACTTGTTGTAGTATTTGGTAGCCTACTAAAGAATAGAATTTGAACTTGAAGTTAAAAGCTAAATGTCCTATAAGTTTATAGTTAATTTTTAAAGTAAGCTTTAACCTACAACTACTTTATCAAGAAAATTATTTTTTTCTGGTAGTTGTTCACACTTTAAAAGTTTAATATTTGTGACTTTGTTTGTTGACATATGTTCTAATCTATTGTCTTTTTTCTATGTCCTTATAATAGAGTATAAATCACAATGGAGAGTGAAAGAATCAAGAAGGAGAAAAGTAAGACAATATATTCGCTTTTCAAACCAAAACGAAGGTACATCATCAAGTTCAGAGCAACCTCTTCTCAAAACATTTCTAAACACCAACAAGTTGAAGGTGATGTTAACTCTCTTGAGAGAGATCCAGGATTACGTATCCCGATATGCGAGTACCCCATTAATGAAATAGACGAAATCAGGCGTGCTTACATCAACTTGAAACCATATCAACCAACTATGTTGGATTATCTAAGAACACAATTAGGAGATCAATATCGTTGCTTCCAACTAAGTTGGTTTGACAAATTTTCGTGGTTAGAGCACTCTATTACAAAAGATGACGCATATTGTTTTTGTTGGAGATAATATATGTATATATATATATATATATATATTAAATGCCTACCCTCTCTAACACCTTAAGCTTTTAGATGAAATGGCAATTTAATATTTATCCCCAACAGTTTTCCATGCTTTCTATTTAAAAACAAGAATCCTCGTTATCCTGCATTTACTACAGAAGGATTTCGAAGCCGGAAGCGAGTAAATTGCAAGAAAAAATGTCCTTTTTTGATGCATGTTGGAGGTCCTAATTCACCACATAACAATAATGTGAAGGTTGTTGAAGATTTGAAGAATGTAACTTGCCACATCGATAAAGTAATGAATACCCAGACCTTGGATGATGTACATAAGAATAGGTTGCAGCTTACGGCAACAATTGAAGTTTTACAATGGCTTAGTTTGCAAGGATGTGCCTTCAGAGGGCACGATGAATCAAAGTCTTCGGAAAATTAAGGTAATTTTATTGAGATGTTAGAATTATTGAGAAGGATGAATGATGGTCTCAAATGTGTTATTTTAGAGGATGCTCCACTAAATGCAAAGTGTACTTCACATATGATTCAAAAGAAGTTTTGCATATACTTGCTAACAAAGTTAGAAGCAAGATTCGTCAAGAGGTTGGGGATGCAAATTTTTCTATTTTGGTTGATGAAGCTAAGGATGTATCTAACAAAGACCAAATTGTCATAGTACTAAGATTTGTTGATAGAGAAGGTTTGTACAAAAGAGATTCTTTGATATTGTGCATGTTAGTGATACGACGGTTGCAAAGTTGAAGAAAAAAATATATGATGCCTTTGGTCGATATAATTTACACATATGCAACATGCGAGGTCAAGGATATGATGGTGCTAGTAACATGCATGGTGCATGGAATGGATTGCAAGCACTTTTTTCTGAGAGATTATCCATACGCATATTATGTCCATTGTTTCGCTCATCGACTACGTACAGTTAGCATTGGTCGGAGCTGCTGAAAAAGAGGTATCAGTTTGGTTATTTTTCTCACAGTTGAATATTGTTGTTAATATTTTTATGCATCTCCTAAACGTCAAGCGGAGTTACATGAAGCTCAAGTTGTTGAAATTTAACATATGATAGCTACAAGTGAACGTGTTAGGGGTAGAGGTGCAAATCAAATTGGTACATTACAACGGGCTGGAAATACTCGTTGGACTTCCCATTTTGAGTCTATTTGTAGTGTAATAGATTTATTCAGTCCGTTAATAACGGTTATTGGGAACATCATTACTGAGGATTCTCCTAGTGCTATAAAATGTGGAGCCCATGGTACTTTGATTGGAATGAGAAGCTTTGATTTTGTATTCATCTTGCGTTTGATGTAGAAAATTATGGGTGTTAACAGTTATTTGTTTGCTCTTTATTTTCTTGATTTATGAATGGGTTGGAACGCGTTGCCCGAGTTCGAGAAAAATGAGATGTATCAAAATGATCTGAAAGTCCTCTCCCCTTCATTTCTTTTCTTTCCCCCTATTTATAAGAGTGTGGTGGTGTACAAGTGGCTTTTCTACATGTGTATTTCTACAAGTGGCTTTTCTGCATGCGATATTAAGAGTTGAGTATCCCGGCTATGCCTTTGACATCTGTCTTCGGGGTACTGCTCTTTTACATCTGTCTTCGGGGTGCTGACAAGTGTTATTGTCATGATCCTCATGTTGTGATACCCCTTCGGGTAGGGAAGCTGGTATTTTTGGCTTTTAGGGGATGGGAGGTCCTATTGTGGATCTGAGGTCTATGCCCCGTGGTGTAATACATATGTACCGTATACGACTGCTAGGGCATCGTATCCCTATGGGATATTCGTGAAGTTATCTAAAACTTACGATACCTCGCGCAGGAGCTGTACCCTGTAAGTCGTCGTCGTGATTTGGATAAAAAGTGGGGTACCATTTTTACAAGCATCGAGTGCGACATCTAAGGTCATCGATGCTGGGGTAGGTCTTTGTGATGCTTTGGTGGCATCGTGAAGGAAAAAAGGCATATGTTAACAATGGTGGTTACTGATTTGCTTTGTCGAGCCTTACAAGATAAATCTCTAGACATTTTGTCTGCAATGAATTTAGTGTCAACTACTAAATATTTACTTTACGAATTGAGAGAAAAGGGTTATGATTACCTTTATGGGGAAGTGGTTGTAGTTTGTTCAAAGTATGACATTGCACTATCTGACATGACTTCTCAGTATAAATGTTCCACGGGTCGGTCTTGCCAGCAAAAAGATCTCATTACAGTTGATCATCACTACTGCTTTGATATATTTAAAATCGTTATAGATATTCAAGTGGAAGAGATCAACAATAGATTTAGTGATGACTCCGTGGAAATTTTAAAGCTAAGTGCTTCTTTGGATCCTCGAGATGGTTTTAAATCATTTGATATTGATAACATTTGTACTCCGGCTGAGGAATTTATCCTGATGATTTTTGTGAACAAGAGATGTATTATTTGAAAAGCCAGTTGAATTATTATAGGCGGGATGTTCTTCCGGATGAGAGGTTCCAGAATATTTCAACAAATGCCGAATTGTGTCAAAGATTATTCAAGACCAACAAGTCATCAGTTTTCCATTTGATTGATAGGTTGCTTCGACTTGTTTTGACTCTCCTTGTTACTATCGCAACCACATAATGAGCATTTTCAGCTATGAAGATTGTAAAGTCAGTGTTACGTAATAAGATAGAAGGAGGATTTTTGGCAAATAATATGGTGCTCTACATTGAAAGAGAGTTTTTTTTTTTTTTTTTTTTTTCTGAAAGTTTGAATGTCGATTCAGTAATTGATAAATTTTATAGTTTGAATGACCGTAAAGCTAAACTTCGATAGTACTCTTATTCATGTAGTATAATGATATGTATTTTTTTTATCATGTACGAGACAATAGATACTTCTCATTCTAGTTTGCATGTTTAATATTTTTATTTTGGTTTACACTTTTTTTTCAAAAATTACTCAAGTTAATAGAAGCTCAGGGTGAAAAACAATCCTAGCTCCGCTCCTGTTGGAAACGATATAACATCCATAATATCATGATGCGTCGCTTGCTGCAATTGGTCAAAAAATCTTGGATCATCAGGATGCATGAGGGTATCCCACATGCGAGGTTGTATAGCCTACATGTTCATTAACTTTATTAAGCGGATAGATAACATATGTGAACTTTTTTCTAACTAGAGATAACATTTTAAGTGCGTTGAAAGTAAAAATAACATAGAGGGCATGCACATAACAATAACATGCGAATTTCGACAAGAAAATGATTAAAGAATTAAAATTGAAGGAAAAACCAATGTAGACAATGCCATAGGATTATTTTCGGGACTAGGCCACGATTAGAAACTATTTTTCTCCCCCCCCCCTCTCTCTCCTAACTTCTCTGGGTTGTGTAAGTTGCATTTTCATGATGGACGAATTTCCCTCTGTTTTTTTTATAGGACAAATTAATATTTCTGCTTTGTAAGTTTACATTCTTAATGAATCTGCTCAATAACTACTGAATTTTTAGAAATAACCTATGAATTGGCCTTTTTTCAATTTTTATGTCCACCCAGTGCCACATAGGAAAAAAAACCGACGTGTCAGCCGGGTTGGATGTTAAGGCACACGCCATGGCTGCCACATGGAATACATTTAAACAAAAAATACATTTATATCTAGAATATATATAAATATATAAAAAAGGAAAAAATCATAAATACAAAAAAAAACAAAAAACAAAAATATTTCTGAAATAAAAAAATAAAAAAATTAATCCCCCCCCCCCCCCCGCTGCAACTCGCGGTTGCAGCGGTGGTGGCGTCAAGTTGCAGCAGTGGCGGCGTCGAATTGACGCCACCACCGCTACAACTCGCGGTTGCAGTGGTGGTGGCGTCGATCGACGCCACCACCACTGCTGCAACCGCGAGTTGCAGCGGGGGGGGGGGGGGGGGGGCTAAATTAATTTTTTTTTATTTTAGTAATAAAATATTGTTTTTTGTTTTTTTTATAAAGTTAGTAATAAAATATATTTTTTTCATTTTTTTTTATATGTATGATTTTTTTCCTTTTTTTATAAATTTATATATATTCTGGATATAAATATATTTTTATTTTAAATATATTCTATGTGGCAGCCACATAGGATAAAAAATATATTTTTGTTTTAAATATATTGATGTGGCGTGTGGCTTTTTTCCATGTGGCAGCCACGTAAGCGCATTTTTTCCTATGTGGCACAGGCTCGGCATAAAAATTTTAAAAATGCCAATTCGTAGGTTATTTTTAAAAGAGATTATTCCATCAAACCCCCTGAACTATGACCACTTTATGGGTTCAGGGTCAGATCTTTATTTTTAGACCAAGTGAAGTCTAAACTTTGGTAGTTTGTGCGAATTGCCGCATTTTCCAGTTTTTGGCAATTTTCCGACAAAAAATCGTCGAAAAAATTATTTAAAGTTTGACTAAAATCTTCCTCTCGTTGAGACGGTTCCGATGGTGGTGACGGTGTCGCAAAATTTAAAGTCATTACACGGGAAAATTAATTTAAGTGTATTGAACTTAAATTAGAATTTCCGTGTTATAACTTTGAATTTTGCAACACCGTCACCACCATCGGGACCGTCTCATCGAGGGAAAGATTCTAGTCAAGCATTAAATAATTTTTCGGTGATTTTTGGTAGAAAAATTACAAAAAAGTGAAAAATTGGGCAATTCGCACAGATTACCAAAGTTTAGACATCACAGGGTCTAAAAACAAAGATCTGGCCTTGTTTGTATAAAGTACCTATAGTTTGGGGAGTTTAGTGGAATAATCCCTTTTTAAAAATTCGGTAGTTATTGGGCAGATTCATCAAAAGAGTAAACTTACAGGGCATAAATATTAATTTATCCTTTTTTATATATATAAATATTGTTGTAACAATATTTGATATGGTATCGCTTTATGTTTGGTATTATGGCTTATTTTTTCTTTCAAATATTGAGTTGTTAATTCAATTCCTTATGTAATTATACATTTGTATCAACATTTTTATGCGTTACTTCATATCATCATAGTGAAAATTTTAATGTGCGCGTCTTCGTTTGTTAATATTCACATGTTTGATATTTTATTTATTAATTGAAGAGAAAGGGTACTTGAAATTATAACTTGAACTAATAAAAAGCAGTGTTATTAAAATCGGACCGGACTAGACGGTCGAACCGATTGAACCGGTGACCGGTAGCTTGGTTGGTCCGGTTGAGATATAGAACCGGTCAAACCCGTGAACCGGTGACCGGTTTGGTAATGGTTGAACCGGTTTGTATATTACTTTATAAAAATTTAATTTTTTCATGGTAGTGGAGTTGAACCCTGGACCTCTAAGTAAATGTTAGATGCTTTAACCAATTGATCTACAATAGAATTGGTAGTATTCACATTTATTAATATATAGATTAAATAGCTAGAATATACTTTTCTCATATAAAACAAATATATTGTGCTATTATTTTTATAACTTAGTAGTATTATATTATAAAGCATCTTTGTTATGTTATTCTCTTCTATATAGTAGATGTTCTTAGACTATTATTGTTTTTTTTCAAACACTTTAATAATTAAAATTCATGAAATATTATGCATATTTGCTTAAACTTTAACCAATACATGCGTATTTTAATCTTTTAATTATTATACGTTAATCAAATACTCTAATTTAATTTTCTTTATTTTTAAATAACAAATTAACTAAATGAATTAAAATATGAGTTTTATGATTAGAAACATGCCAATTAAGAGTGGAGAAACAAATATATAACTTCTCGTTTCCTAAAATTGATACTAACAAAATTATGTAGCAATATATATTTTATATATATTTATGACTTTTATAATATATTGTGTTGTACCGATCGGACCAGTGGTTCGATCGATTCGACCACTAAAACCAGTAACCAGTGGGGTTACCGGTTCGACGTCCGGTCCGGTTCTGAAAACACTGATAAAAATGTTTTTTTTTTTGCAATTTAAAATTGTTCTCTATGTATAAGAAGCTTTCAAATCGTTTTGGGTGGGGTACTAATTCTATTGTTTGTATAAATTTTTGTGATGGATCATAGAAATCTTTCTCTTAATTATATATTGATTCAAAAAGACTACGTACTAGTAGCAAAATTATTTTGATAACAACTAGCTAACTAGTAGGCTTGGATAAGCCATGAGGCAAAAACAATCCAAATCAAGTTCCAAATTTCCAATGCTACTCTTCTACGTACCTTTTCCATCAACGTGTCCTCTCCCCGCTCCACGTTTGAACACGTACCACATTCACTTATCTCGCCACGTTGTAATCCATGCATGCACCGAATCGATCACCTCATGAATTTTTCAACCCAAACACGCCTATATATCCATTTCATCTTCTTACAAAATGAAAAACACGTACACTTATATTTATGCTATTGTCCCGTTTAATTGCAAGTTCAAGAATAGTTTCATCAATCCCTTTCTTAACCAGTGCACAAAAGTTTGTACCATTAAACAACAGGCCGGCAACTAAGTCCTTTAATCACAGAAGATTTACGACAAAAATGGCGTCAGGCGATCAAAAATTCCCACCACAAAAGCAGGAGACTCAGCCCGGAAAGCAACATGTCATGGACCCTACACCACAATCAACAACCGAACAATACAAACCTTCTAACAAGCTCGTGGTATGTATATAAATGTTTAAACTAAGTATCTGGTTTATTTTTAAAATTAAATTAGCCGTAAAATCTATCTTTGTCCTTAATTATATCTTAATAGTCATCTTGTATAGGTGCTAATGACTTGAGAAGTTGATATTTAATTTCCACTTGATTTTAATTAACAGGGTAAGGTTGCTGTGGTGACTGGTGGTGATTCGGGCATAGGCCGTGCTGTATGCCACTGTTTCGCGTTAGAAGGGGCGACGGTGGCGTTCACGTATGTGAAGGGTCAAGAAGACAAGGACGCCAGTGACACTCTCCGCATGCTGTCGCAGGCCAAACACAGTGATGCCAAAGACCCGATTGCAATACCGACGGATCTTGGGTACGACGAGAACTGCAAAAGGGTAGTGGACGAGGTTGTGAACAACTATGGCAGAATTGATATACTTGTGAACAACGCTGCTGAACAGTACAAGGCGAGCAGCGTCGAGGAGATTGATGAGGAGAGGCTTGAAAGGGTGTTTAGGACCAACATTTTCGCTTACTTCTTCATGGCCAGGTTCATTCATTTAGATTTCACTCGGTTTATTATTTAATCTTTGAGGGTAATGTGCGTAATTTTGTGCACCAGGGTAAATTTGTTGTCCTGTAATTTGTCTATTTATATTTTGACAAAATTACATGTTAGTCCTAAATTGATATTGTACATATGAATGCACGGCATGTTTAACATATTGTCCTAGATGTTAATTTTGCAACCTAAGCGAAATGTTATTAGCTATTAATGTCCTACGTGTCTATTTATTTCGCCTAACTAAATTGTCATTAGCTCTAAATTAGATTTTGTCGATTGATACAGGCATGCTCTGAAGCATATGAAGGAAGGTAGCTCGATCATCAATACGACCTCTGTCACTGCGTACAAAGGAAACGATAAGTTGCTCGACTACACCTCCACAAAGGGCGCGATCGTTGCATTCACGCGTGGTCTAGCTCTTCAGCTCGTGAACAAGGGAATAAGGGTGAACGGTGTCGCCCCTGGCCCTGTGTGGACTCCCCTGATTCCGGCTTCTTTCAGTGAAGAGGAATCAGCTAGCTTTGGGAAGCAAGTGCCTATGCAGAGGGCGGGACAGCCGATTGAGATTGCTCCGTCCTACGTGTTCCTTGCGTCGAACGTGGACTCGTCTTACATAACCGGCCAAGTGATGCACCCAAACGGAGGAACCATTGTCAATGGTTGAGTAGTCACATTATTTATGTATATTGCTTATGTTGATGTGTGTGGTGTGTACGATATCGAGTCTCTTGTTCAGTTTGATGTATGTTAGTCGTTAATGTTGTGTTTGTGTTTCATGTCCAGTGTATGTCTCATTGTCTTTGTTATTATGGTATAATAATAAAGCGAGATAAATTACGTAATTTGTTATTTCAGGTCTTTTGATATATATATATATATATTTGTTTAGAAAGATTCTTAGGAAGTAGAATAAGATGTGAGATGTGATGTGAAGGATTTCTCAAATGTGGTTGAACTAAAATTAATGGTGGTAGTTTATTTATTTATATTGGGACTTTGATTACATATTGATCAAAAAATATTTTGACCTAGGGTATAATGTAAGTTTAATTCGAGGGTTCAATTGAGATTTAGTATATATTTATAATTCGTAGGTTGAATGAATAAATCCCGTGATTTATGCTTTGCATTTTCAAAATTAGTTTCAGTTCGAGATCGAAGAGAAATGTTATAAATTCTGACTTTCTGAGTATGTTAGAAACTTAGTTCGTGAGTGTCGTTTTTAATTAAACAAAAGGGAGCCGTTTGCGAATTGGATAGAGAGAGCAACTGATACAGCGTAAAACAATAATTTACATATATAATGTTATGCTAAATAATATGCGACCTATAAGCTCGTGACGCGTGGCAAGTTGATGACGGGCGAGTCATAAATTTTTTATTTTTTATTTTTTGAAATTGGATTAATAAGTCAAATTTGGGCCCTAAATCAACACTTGGGCCCAATTTGACCTATAAGCCCAATTAGAATTAAGTAAGCTGTTATAGTTGAAATGTTGTGTTAGAGTTGAAATTCTTTGTTAGAGTTGAAGGCTTAATTCGAGTTAAGTGGGCTGTTAGAGTTGAAATGCTGTGTTAGAGTTGAAATCATTTGTTAGAGTTGAAGGCTTAATTCGAGTTAAGTGGGCTGTTAGAGTTGAAATGCTGTGTTACAGTTGAAATCTTTTGTTCGAGTTGAAGGCTTAATTCGAGTTGAAGCCAACCAATCAGGCCTAAAAGGCCGAGACCCATTAGCGTGGCCCACGCCAGAAATTACGGAAGCTTTTTTGCCTATAAATACTCGGGTAATCTTCATTGTTAAGGACGTTTTGGGAGAAGCTTTAACCTAATTCGAGTTGAGAATCGATTAGAGTTGAAGAATTCGAGTTGATTCTCTGTTAGAGTTGATAATCAATTAGAGTTGAAGAATCTGTTAGAGTTGACACTCTGATAGAGTTGAAGAATTAGAGTTGACCCTCTGATAGAGTTGAGGAATTAGAGTTGACACTCTGTTAGAGTTAACCTAATTCGAGTTGAGAATCTGTTAGAGTTGACACTCTGATAGAGTTGAAGAATTAGAGTTGACACTCTGATAGAGTTGAGGAATTAGAGTTGACACTCTGTTAGAGTTAATCTAATTCGAGTTGAGAATCTGATAGAGTTGAAGAATTAGAGTTGACACTCTGATAGAGTTGACACTCTGATAGAGTTGAGGAATTAGAGTTGACACTCTATTAGAGTTGACACTCTGATAGAGTTGAAGAATTAGAGTTGACACTCTGATAGAGTTGAGGAATTAGAGTTGACACTCTGTTAGAGTTGACACTCTGATAGAGTTGAGGAATTAGAGTTGACACTTTGTTAGAGTTGAAGAATTCGAGTTGAGAATCTGATAGAGTTGAAGAATCTGCATCGAGTTCGAGTTGAAACTGAATTCGAGTTATTTTGCCCTGAATTCGAGTTGAGGGCTGAATTTCAGTTATTTGGCCTATTTTGAGCACTTTAGTCCGTTTCAGCGTATTTTCGCATGTTTCAACACTACGAGGCCTATAATTGGCATTATAGACCCATTCCTACAAAGGCCCATTATTGACTTAGGCATCGGAGTGCCTTCGCGGGGTCAGCCCCCGCCTAGTTCACATGCCTTGTTTCCAGTGCAGGTTTCCCGAACTCAAAGCTAGCTTGGACCAATCAGGAGCTCGAGCTAGTCTGACGTGGAGTGACTAGTCAGCAGACGAAATTACCCTGCATCAGTGGCGCCGTCTGTGGGAAACCACTTAAGTGCACTGAGTTAGAAACACACGTGACCACTCAAACATGGTCGTAGGCATGAGAGCTCACACTGCAGCTACTAGCCAGCCGCAAGGCCCTTCGACCCGTGTCGATAGGGACGGTAACAGGGATGAAACTTCTGGGACTGATACAGCACGAGCTCGCAGAAATGCTGCGCCAGTGGAGAACCAACATACCGATCTGGCGGTGATACCTCCTCTACCACCACAGCATGTGGAGCAAATAGTACAAACATTGCAACAGTTGGGTGTCATACCAACTGTTGCTCCTCAGACCCAGCCAGAACTTCAAAGTAGGACCGAATTTCAGGCGCAGAACTCACGTTCGCGTGATCACCGATCGGCTGGGGTAGCCCATCGGAACAGAGGTAGGGAGGAAGATGTGATCTCACGTTCACATAGAGAGACCCGTCAAGCTTCCTTTAATGTTCGCTCAATAAGGCATGCCGGCGGTCCGAGACCTGAGGATGACATGAGAACCACTGACCCACGCAAGAGGCGTGTGGAGTTGGATGATGAAGTGAACTCATATGATAGAGTTCATAGAGGAAGAGATACCGAGAGAGCAGGCAGGCGTGATAGACATTATAGAAGTTTGGAAATGAGGGAGCGCCGCGAGGCTCCTCGTGAGGATAGTCCACCGAGATACGAGGATGATAGAAGGAGAACGGGTGGTTATAATCAAAATAACACCAGGGTGTCTGAACCTTCACCTTTTTGTGAGGAGCTACGAAGTGTGGTCCTGGGTAGAGGACAGGATATCCCAAAAATGCCCAACTATGATGGGACAACAGATCCATCATCGCACTTGCATGTTTTGGATGGAATATTGAGCCTGGGAGGATTTGATGCTAGAATCCAGGCACGGCTTTTCTCGATCTCTCTAGTGGGAGTGGCACAGGAGTGGTTTGCACGTATACCTGCAGGAAGCATCTACAGTTACGAACAGTTGCGTGACATGTTTAGATCAAAGTTCTCTACACTCTCGGTAGATCCGCTTGAGGCAGATTACCTATGCCGCCTCAAACAAGGCGAGAGAGAATCTCTGTGGGAGTATATGAAGAAATTTAATGTGGAGATGTTGAAAGTCAAAACGCCAACCCCAAGGGAAATTCGAGGGATCCTTTTCAAGACCTTAAGGAACAGGGCTTTGGCCAATGATTTAGTGCGAAACCCGCCCCCGACTATTGAGCTCATCATGGAGAGATTGCGTCGTGAGATGGAGGTGGAAGAACTGAATCAGTATACCAGAGGAGATTAAAGAGATTCGAGAAAGCTGAAGATGAATGACAATAGACGTAATGACCGGCCTTGGAGAAGCGGTCCTGATCAAGACAGAAATGATAAGAAAAGGGGAAGATCACCCGTAAAGTATACTTCATTGAATGCAAGCATCACGAAGGTATTCAATGTGGCAAGACAACAAGGTTTGACCAGAAAACCAAACAAAATTAGAGAAACTGAGGGAACTCGCAAGTCCAAAGAATATTGCCGTTACCACGAGCAGTATGGTCATGACACTTCACAGTGTCGCACCCTCTTTGCAGAAATAGAACGTCTAATAAGAGAAGGGTATTTGACCTAGTATGTAAGGGATCACAAGAGGGAAAGTCCTTCGAGCAAAAAGCTTAGAACTGATGACTCCAGACAAAGGGATGAACCTAGAAGAAATGAAGCTGATGAACAACCACTGAGAATAAAAAGTGCACCTCTTAGAGGGGTGATCAATATGATATCTGGAGGGCCAGTTGGGGCAGACTCCAACAAAGGAAGGGAGAGAATCACGAGGAAGGTAAATCAAGGAGTATTCACCAGGAATACATCCCTTGTTGGAATGGTGGAGGATTTTCCAGACTCGATAACATTTGATGAGAAAGATCGAGAGCGATTAGATCCTCAGATGACTGAGTCCCACGAGCTCGACTGCCCGTTAGTAGTGACTATTGAAGTAGCAAATTACGCAATGAAAAGAGTGTTAATTGACAATGGAAGTTCGGCAAACATTATCTTGTATGATACTCTTATGAAGATGGAATTAGGGCAGCTCTACATGGAAAAGGTAACTACACCGCTGCAAGGATTCGGGGGAGCCACAGTGATACCAATAGGAATAGTAACGCTCCAAACCTCATTTGGGCACAATCCCACTAGGCGAACTCGCAATCTTAAGTACGTAGTGGTCGACACCCCTTTCACATACAATATGATAATCGGAAGGCCAGGATTGAATGAGTTCCGTGCAATAGCATCTACTTATCATCAGAAGGTGAAGTTTCCCACGCCAAGAGGTGTAGGCGAGGTATGTGGAGACCATAAGGTAGCTTGGAAGTCATATGTGGCATCATTGAAACCCACGAGGAAGGAAGAAGTCAATATGTTGAACACAGTATGCCAAGAGAGGGAGTTGATGAATGTTACTGAAATGCAGAAGGAACCTAAGAAGCAAAGATTAGGGGAAGAAGATCCGTAGGGTGTCGAGACATTGATTCCAGAGGAAGAAGAAAATAAGAGACTGAGAAGGTACAAGATGCAGTTGGCGCAAAACGGTAAAGTTGAGCCATTGGGGGAATTTAAAGAGATATCCCTCGCCAAGAATGACCCTGCCAAAACTACCAGTATTGGACTTGTATGACGAAGGAGGTGGAAGAGCGATTGATCACGTGTTTACGTGAACATTACGATGTGTTTGCATGGACGGATGAAGATTTGAAGGGGATATATCCTAGAATAGTCGTACATCGACTAAATGTGAATCCGGATGCAAGGCCGGTACGCCAAAAGAAAAGGAACTTCAGTAAAGAGAAGAATTTGGCAGCCGAGAAGGAGGTAAACCAGAATTTGGCAGCAAGACACATATACGAGGTATGCTATTCGGAGTGGTTGAGCAATATCGTGTTGGTTCCAAAGGCCAATCAAGATTGGAGGATGTGTGTAGACTACACGGACTTAAACAAGCATTGTCCGAGAGATCCATTCCCATTGCCTCGAATAGATCTGTTGGTGGACTCTACAACAGGATGTGTGTTGTTAAGTATGGTGGATGCGCAAAGTGGTTTTCATCAAATCCTGATGGTTGTGTATGATATGTTGAAGACGGCCTTCGTAACTGATAGAGGAGTGTTTTGTTATCGAGTAATGCCGTTCGGACTTAAAAACGCAGGGGCAACTTTTCAAAGGTTGGTGGCTAAGATATTCTATGATCACATTGGAAAGACGATGGAGACATATATTGATGACATACTCATAAAGAGCGTCAAGGCAGACGACCATGTTGATCATTTGCGTAAAGCCTTTTCGATCATGCGACTGTATGGAATGAAGTTAAACCCGAAGAAGTGCACATTTGGGGTTAATGGGGGAAAGTTTTTGGGATACATGGTAAACCAGAGAGGGATTGAGGCCAATCCTGATAAGATTGCGGCCATTACTACGTTACCATCTCCTACAACTGTGAGGGATGTACAGTGCTTGCTAGGAAGAATGATAGCCTTGGGTCATTTTATTTCAACGGCGGATGAGAAAAGTCTTCCATTTTTCAAAATTTTGAAGAAGAATAGAAACTTTGAGTGGAATGAGGACTGTGAGAATGCTTTTCAGCAACTCAAGACCTATTTGGCGACGCCGCCATTGCTTACCAAACCAGTAGAGGGGGAAACCTTATATTTATATCTGGCAGTTTCTCCTAACACCATTAGTTCTGTCCTAGTACGAGCTGAAGGGACACATCATTTACCAGTCTACTACATCAGCAAGGTGTTGCATGGAGCAGAATTAAATTATATAGATATTGAGAAGTTTGCTCTAGCGGTAGTTCACTCAGCAAAGAAGCTGAAGCCTTATTTTCAGGCTCATCCAATCGTAGTCTTAACTGACAAACCGTTGAAGCAAGTTTTGACAAAACCAGATACATCAGGAAGATTGGTCAAATGGGTAATAGAGTTAAGCGAGTATGGAATAGAGTATCGACCCAGACAAGCGATCAAGGCACAGGTTCTGGCTGATTTTGTTGCTGAATCATTCGGAGGAAGAGAAGAAATGACCACGGAGGGTCAAGTATTGGCTTTGGAGGGGGACTTGTCCACTGTTCTGTGGACTCTTCACGTAGATGGATCCGCGACTACCTCAAAGGGAGGAATAGGGATCTATCTACGGTCCCCCAAAGGAAGGGAATATGAGTACGCCATTAGCCTCAACTTCACGGTGACTAATAATGAAGCAGAGTACGCGGCGGCCGTAACAGGGACTGAAATGTGCAAATCTCTAGGGGTAACCCATCTAGCAGTCTTCACTGACTCGCAGCTAGTAGCCAATCAGTTCGCTGGTACTTATGAAGCAAATGAAGAGAACATGGTGAGATATTTGGCTAAGTTGAAGGAGAGAGCGGAGTCCTTCACGGTATTCACTCTTAGTCAGATTCCAAGGGCAGAAAACACCAAGGCGGACGCACTCTCTAGATTTGCCAGCTCAACTAACGTGCTCAACTGACGTATACGTTGAACGGCGAGTGGTCCTATTGGCATCTGAACAACCTGCGATAGGCAGAATTTCACGTGCAAAAGAGCAAGAGATAGAGTTTGTGATGCCGATTATTAACGAACCTAGCTGGAAGGATGACATTATCAAATTTTTGAAAGATGGGAGTTTGCCTACGGATCCTCAGGCAGTAAGGAGGTTGAGGTATAGCGCCTCGCGATACGTGATCTTCAATGAGGAACTATACAAGCGGTCTTTTGAAAGACCATTATTGAAGTGTTTATCGCCGAATCAAGCAGAATATGTCATGGATGAAATCCACGGAGGATCATGCGGGAATCCTGCTGGTGGTAGAGCATTGGGTCAGAATATTATGAGGCAAGGTTATTATTGGCCTACTTTATTCAAGGACGCGATGGAATACGTCAAGAAGTGCGAGAGTTGTCAATTGTATGCTCACTCAACCCATGTACCAGCTCAACTCTTACATCCCATGGAGGCAATGTGTCCTTTCGATCAATGGGGAATAGACTTAGTGGGACCGTTACCGGCAGCAAATAATGGCAAAAGATTTATGGTAGTGGCGGTGGAATATTTCTCCAAATGGGTAGAAGCCGAAGCGTTAGCAGCAATCACGGAGAAGAACATGATTGAGTTCATCTGGAGAAATATTATCTGTCGTTTTGGTCTTCCACGTGTGATAGTATCAGACAATGGAAAAAAATTCACGGGATCAGAGATTACATCATGGTGTAAAGAGCTAAAGATAAAACAACACTTTTCTGCAGTTTCGCATCCCCAAGCAAATGGACAAGTGGAGTCCACCAACAAGACACTCAAAGACTATCTGCAGAAACGTTTGTTTCAAGTGGGTGGAACTTGGCCAGAAACTTTGCCCGAAATTATGTGGGCTTACAGGACTACACCAAAGAGAGCAACCGGGGAGACTCCATTTTTATTAGTGTATGGGTCGGAAGCTGTCATACTAGTGGAGGCAGGAATGACAACGCATAGAATGGAGAGTTACAACCCGGAAGAAGCCACTCGACTAAGGAAGTTGGATTTGGATATGATAGGTGCAATCAGGGAAGAAGCTTTTCAATGTTCGCTCGCTAATAAGATTGTGATGGCAAAAGCTTACGACAAGAAAGTACGTTTCAGAGAATTCCAAGTTGGGGACTTGGTGTTAAGAAAGGTTGATGCGACAATAAGGCATGTTGGAAAGCTACAACCAACATGGGAAGGACCATATAGAGTTGTCAAGGCGAGTACCAAAGGATACTATTATTTAGCGAAACTCGGAGGGAAGATGTTGAAAAGGCCTTGGAACATTCAGAATTTGCATCGTTTCTACGCATGAGAAATTCATCAAGCGGATGATGGAGCACGGATGAGGACAGTTTTAGATTTTCTAATAAATAAAGCGCTTGATGTGTAAGCGCAGTAGATTAGTAGGTTTATTTTTTCTGCAAATAATGAGATCCCGACTTGTGGGAGTCAATGCGAGGTTCAGACTTGTGGAACCCGACGAGATGTAAGCACCACAATGAACTACTTTCGGCTTGATTCTCACTTATAAGGGATACGTAGGCAGCTTGTCGTGGCCGCAAGTGCAGTCCGAAATAAATAAAACTTTCTTTTTGGCCAAAGGATACTTGCTTGAAGTGTAATCTACGATAAAGATACAAATATCGAGAAAAAATGGATGAAGGACTGCAAGTAAACTAGGTGAAGAGCCTATTGGGTGAAATTCCCATAAAATAGGCGAGCTATAAAAGCCCTACAGAAATTAAACTAGGTGAAGAGCCTATTGGGTGAAATTCCCATAAAGTAGGCGAGCTATAAAAGCCCTACAGAAATTAAACTAGGTGAAGAGCCTATTGGGTGAAATTCCCATAAAGTAGGCGAGCTATAAAAACCCTACAGAAATGAAACTAGGTGAAGAGCCTATTGGGTGAAATTACCACAAAGTAGGCGAGTTATAAAAGCCCTACAGAAATTAAACTAGGTGAAGTGCCTATTGGGTGAAATTCCCATAAAGTAGGCGAGCTATAAAAGCCCTACAGAAATTAAATAAGCTCAAGACCCGCATGGTGAAAAGCCAATAAAAGCGACTAGCAATTATGGCTTAACTGAAGAAGAAGAAAGATGATGAGCATTCTTCTTGTCACTTTGGAAAGCCATGATTTTCTACTGTGATGAAAATCCACCGTATAGATAAAATGGGAAACATGACCATATAACAACAAGACCATACTACATTGATAAAAGACAAGACTCGAAATAAAATACAAGTCCAAGAAAGCAACTACTGGAAGACCAATTCCCAAAGGTCAACAAAAAACGTCTAAAGCTCGAGAAACAAATCGAAGAGCTAATCAAAGGAATTGGACTATCGTTGCCTACACAATCATCAACAAGTTCATTATAACTCCCAACAATTTGACCCGAGGGCCCAACGTCATTATCAGAACCGACTACAGTGTTGGAAGAACTTACTTCTACATCATTCGATTCCCGATCAGTCTCAGAAAACGAACTACTCTCAGAAATAGACATTAATTAAGTAATCAAAGTGAGTTAAGCCAGGAAGTTACCGGCTCGACTATAATCGGAACGAGAGTAAGAATTTTCGAAATGGGATGCCGAAAAATTAGCACACCGATGACGATTGTGATAGTTCGGATATCGCACCACAGAACAAGAATCACTGTAACCCGCCGTCACAAAATTTTCTGCAAAAGAAGCCACAAAAGTCGGATTAGCAAAATATTAAAATTTGCACAAAAATTGACTAAGGCAATAACTCTAACAAGGGAGACAAATTCGACTTGAAGATGACGTGTTAGAGTTGAAAAGGCTACATGTTAGAGTTGAAAAATGCATCTAATTCGACTTAAAGACGCATTAGACTTGAAAACAACAATTCAACTTGAAAAGACCATCATTCGACTTGGTGAACTTCGAGTTCAAATACCCAATCAACAGAGCATCCTGTTCGATTTCAAGGGTGGTTATTTCGAGTTGAGAAATTGGTTAATTTTGAGTTGAAAAGTTGGGGAAATTCGAGTTAAAAATTGCCACAATTCGACTTTAAAAAGTCGACTTCAAACTCAACGCTCAACATCTAAAATTCGAGTTGAAGAGGGGCCAATGTCCGACTTAAAAACAACACTTATTCGACTTTAAAGGCTAAAAATTAGAGTTGTAAAATACTCATAATTCGACTTGAACCAAGGAAGCCTCAATTAGACTTCAAAAACTTTCGAGTTGGAACACCAACAAGACACAAAATTCGACTTCAACTAATTCGAATTGAAAAGGCCTACAACGCGGGTCAGCAACCTGTTGAAAAAATGGAAGCCAAATCCTATGAAGGGTCAAATAAAAATTTGACGTGCCGAGATTGAAGAAAGATCGAAGCATCAAATTTGCAAACGCTCGTGTACCATGAGCCCGTGCAAATTGGGGGACTTATGAAGGGTCAAATAAAAATTTGACGCGCCAAGAAAAAGATCGAAGCATCAAATTTGCAAACGCTCGTGTACCACGAGCCCGTGCAAATTGGGGGACTTCTGAAGGGTCAAATAAAAATTTGACGTGCCGAGATTGAGGAAAGATCGAAGCATCAAATTTGAAAACGCTCGTGTACCACGAGCCCGTGCAAATTTGGGGACTTATGAAGGGTCAAGTAAAAATTTGACGAGCCAAGAAAATGATTGAAGCATCAAATTTGCAAACGCTCGTGTACCACGAGCCCGTGCAAATTGGGGGACTTATGAAGGGTCAAATAAAAATTTGACGAGCCAAGAAAAAGATTGAAGCATCAAATTTGCAAACGCTCGTGTACCATGAGCCCGTGCAAATTGGGGGACTTATGAAGGGTCAAATAAAAATTTGACGCGCCAAGAAAAAGATCGAAGCATCAAATTTGCAAACGCTCGTGCACCACGAGCCCATGCAAATTGGGGGACTTATGTTATGCTAAATAATATGCGACCTATAAGCTCGTGACGCGTGGCAAGTCGATAACGGGCGAGCCATAAATTTTTTATTTTTTATTTTTTGAAATTGGATTAATAAGTCAAATTTGGGCCCTAAATCAACACTTGGGCCCAATTTGACCTATAATCCCAATTAGAATTATATGGGCTGTTAGAGTTGAAATGTTGTGTTAGAGTTGAAATCCTTTGTTAGAGTTGAAGGCTTAATTCGAGTTAAGTGGGCTGTTAGAGTTGAAATGTTGTGTTAGAGTTGAAATCCTTTGTTAGAGTTGAAGGCTTAATTCGAGTTAAGTGGGCTGTTAGAGTTGAAATGCTGTGTTACAATTGAAATCTTTTGTTCGAGTTTAAGGCTTAATTCGAGTTGAAGCCAACCAATCAGGTCTAAAAGGACGAGGGCCATTAGCGCGGCCCACACCGAAAATTACAGAAACTTTTTGCCTATAAATACCCGGGTAATCTTCATTGTTAAGGACGTTTTCGGAGAAGCTTTAACCTAATTCGAGTTGAGAATCGATTAGAGTTGAAGAATTCGAGTTGATTCTCTGTTAGAGTTGAGAATCAATTAGAGTTGAAGAATCTGTTAAAGTTGACACTCTGATAGAGTTGAAGAATTAGAGTTGACCCTTTGATAGAGTTGAGGAATTAGAGTTGACACTCTGTTAGAGTTAACCTAATTCGAGTTGAGAATCTGTTAGAGTTGACACTCTGATAGAGTTGAACAATTAGAGTTGACACTCTGATAGAGTTGAGGAATTAGAGTTGACACTCTGTTAGAGTTAATCTAATTCGAGTTGAGAATCTGATAGAGTTGAAGAATTAGAGTTGACACTTTGTTAGAGTTGACACTCTGATAGAGTTGAGGAATTAGAGTTGACACTCTATTAGAGTTGACACTCTGATAGAGTTGAAGAATTAGAGTTGACACTCTGATAGAGTTGAGGAATTAGAGTTGACACTCTGTTAGAGTTGACACTCTGATAGAGTTGAGGAATTAGAGTTGACACTCTGTTAGAGTTGAAGAATTCGAGTTGAGAATCTGATAGAGTTGAAGAATCTGCATCGAATTCGAGGTGAAACTGAATTCGAGTTATTTTGCCCTGAATTCGAGTTGAGGGCTGAATTTGAGTTATATGGCCTGTTTTGAGCACTTTAGTCCGTTTTCAGCGTATTTTCGCATATTTCAACACTACGAGGCCTATAATTGGCATTATAGGCCCATTCCTACAAAGGCCCATTACTGACTTAGGCATCGGAGTGCCTTCGCGGGGTCAGCCCCCGCCTAGTTCACGTGTCGTGTTTCCAGTGCAGGTTTTTCGAACTCAAAGCTAGCTTGGACCAATCAGGAGCTCGAGCTAGTCTGACGTGGAGTGACCAGTCAACAGACGAAATTACCCCGCATCATATAATAATAATGGATTTGCTGGAGTTGCGAATAACAGAGAGAGAAAGCAATAAATCATAGAACATAAACCATTTATATAATGTGATTACAATAATAACGTAACAGACAGCTGACCATGAAGTAAAATTAAAACTTGCACACTGACTAACGAAAAGAAGATCTTAAGTAACACTTGTTTTATTATTATAGACACATGCATGTATAAATTAATAAAGAGGAAATAATCTATATACACACTACGGAAAACTGAGTAGTAACGATTGTTTAGGCATTATAAGCCGGAACAAAGATCCTCGTCGGTGAAATCCAATTCATCGTCGACAGTTCTATTACCGTGTCTCATTTTCCTCTTTGTAGTATGTATATAAATGCGCATACGCATGGGTCAGGGCTGGTGAAAGAAACGTGGAATGACAACCGTTTTTTCGTCGCTGTGGATAAATTTACGCGGCAGAGGGATCACTACGCCCTTTTCATTTTTGCGGCAGCAAGCGAAGCTAGGGGCACGGCAGCAATTGGGTGGCGTTAAAGCTTCTGAAGGTGTTGCTATAAGAAGAACAAGAACCGCAAAGAAGGTTATAGTAGAATGATTTAGCTTAGCCATTTAATTTGAACAATCAGTATTTTCCTTTTCTTTTCTTTTTTTTCCCTTAAGAGTTGATGCATAAGTTTTGGGGATTTATGGGCTTTATAATAGGATGTATTCTTTGTCCGGTCAAAAGGTCCAATTAACTAGTTAATGAGCAAAAATATCGATGGATTCGAGGGCCAGGTCATATTGTGCATGCTTTTAGAGAAATTATCGAACGATTAAACTTCTATAGCAAGACAAATATATGATATCGCAGGCCAATTCTGCAATCAACACAGCTAGCGTTTATGACAAAACTCTCATGTATCATATTGAAATAAACACGTTCACGAAAAAATAAATTGGGACCATGTTTTATCATCTGAAATATGCACATTATATTACTTTTCATTTTATGATAAGTAATATGTGTTGCACAACAATAACATAAATAGAAAATCATACACGAACGAAAAGTAAGAAAGACACGTTATTTGTTTCCCAGTTCGGTGCCTAATGGGCGATACCAAGCCAACATTTTCACGTAACTGGTTTTGCTACATGAAATTGAGAATGAACTGGTTTTGCTACAAGAAACGACGGAAATTATGAACAAATTGACAAATCTTGTAGCTTATTGTAACCATTACTTTGTTTCGTATGTACAAATCATATGCGGATGCTGAAAATATCGGTGAAGGCGTTGCTAATTACATGAATATTGAAACATACTGAATTGTGAAGCGTTGATGTTGCATGTAATACTTCCAATTACTAATTCTGTTTATAGATTGTATTTCTTCGACATGTGAGAATACATGCATATGGGGATTATTGATCCTACCCATTCCCAAATTTTGTTGATTAGAATTACAACGCTTCACATGTTTCTCTATGCGTTTTTGCCAAGTATACTTGATGTGTATCTGTCTGTGATGCTCTACATAAAATTTTACTAATTTATTCAGTCAAATGAAATAGCAGCCTAATTTGGTATGTTGCATCATTTTAAAGTGCATATAATTACTCTTATTGCTTGTTTGAATATGGTAATGGGTCACGTATATACTGGCCTACTAAGTATAAAATAATATAGTCAATTCATGTAAAGATTTATTCACCTTATCACCTCTATGGCTCGTATAATACTCTTAATTCTTAGTAATCAATATGTTGCATAAATATTTATACTTGGTTTGGGCATTCCCGCATATGTACACATACATACTAACTACTTCATACTTTAAGTTAATAATTAAGGTAACTTCCACTTAGGATGAATTGGAGGGCTAACGCGATGATTATGGTTGGCACCCAACTTATTTTGATGCGATTGAGACTAATTATGGTGTTGATGGCTTACTTATTTGCAAGGAAGCGTATTTCTAATAGTAACAAACGTAATTAAGAACTTATGTAGAATTGTGTTTTTAATGACCATTTGGTGTGAACTACTGTTGTAATAATTTGAATTCAATAACTATTTTCATTTTCGTAATCATATAGTTTTAATAAATTGTGTGATGTGGTTAATCTTAGTTGAATAAATCTATTATAGTTGGATTGTGTTTTTATGCATTTGGTTTGAACTATCACTGTATGGTTATGATATTATTACCTATTTTAACTTGCTGAATCATATTTTAATAAATAATTGTGTAGTGTGGTTAATCATAGTTGAATAAATCTCTCAAAGTGGGATTGTGTTTTTATTCATTGACAAGTGAACTACTATTGTTGTATAGTTAGAATTCATTAGCTTTTTTAACTTGGTGAATCATATATTCTAATAATAAATTGTGTAGTGTGGTTAAACATAGTTGCCATAAATCTGATATTAATCGACTCTTTCTTTGATCATTAATAACTGCTACAGCCTCTGCCAATTATTTGGAAACATATTACGGATGTACTAATCCCTTTATGTATACTACTGTATTTTAATAGGGACCTGCCAATTAAAATAGAATTCATTCATGTTGTTAGTTTTTTCTTTTAATCCAAATAAGTAGTTACTTGAGTGAAGGTGGAGATTGTATTGCTATGAAGTTATGGTGTCTAATTGTTGTGGAAAATGTTATTCTTTTGTAGGTTTGGATATGGAATATTCGTCAAGCACCGCGCTTAACACTAGAGAAACTCCTCTCGTCCTGGGCAAAGGGCGCAAGTATTGGACTCGCCAGGAGGTAGAAGCCTTGGTAGAAGTCGTGCATGACCTCATCATTGATGGGTGGCAATCTGGTAGTGGTTGGCGTCCAGGATTTAATAACCAAGTAGCCAAAAAAATCAACAAAAAAATACCAGGAACTGAAATAAAGGGTGATCCTCATGTTGTTTCGAAGATGGTTGCGTGGGGGAGAGAACAAGTCTTGCATAATTGACAAAAATCACAAAACTTAGATTCAATGTACTAACAAGAGGTGGAGCCCCGTACAGATTATTCATACAACAACTATATTTATCACATCTCAATAAGTTCTATTACTAATGATGCGAGGTATCTTCGTCTGCTTACTTGGACACTCCACGTCAGATCGAGAATCTCCACGTCAGCTCCTTAAATGCAGATTCCTCGGCTTCGTTCGAAAAACCTGCACTCTAACAAGACACGTGAACTAAGCCGGTGGCCCCGGCGAAGGCACTCCAATGCTTAAGTCAGAAAACTTGAACTTAGAAAGTCTAGAGAGAGAAAGCTCTAGCTTAGAAAGAGAAAGTGAAGGTGGAAAAATGAGGTACCTTTCAACATTTGAGAGAGGGTATTTATAGATATTTTCATGGGTCATGGATGAGCTTGGTCCATAGAAAATGGGCCTTTACATGATCATCTACCTTGGGGTCTTTGATCTCCGACCTCTGAGTCTATTATTTCATCTCGAACCTCCCATCGTGGGGTCTCTGATCTCTCATCGCCCTATCTCGAGGTCTTTGACCGACGTATGTTGACACGTCTATTATTTCATCTCGAACCTCCCACCGTGGGGTCTCTGATTTCCCATCGCTCTATCTCGAGGTCTTTGACCAGCGTATGTTGACACGTCTATTATTCATCTCGAATCTCCCACCGTGGGGTCTTTGATCTCCCATCGCCCTATCTCGGGGTCTTTGACCAGAGTATGTTGACACGTGGTATTTCTAAAAATGCCAAGTGTCATGTACCGAAATATGGTACATCATTACCTAAGTAGTAATATTGCATCGACTCCCAACCACATCTTCTGGAGCAAATAATGGACTTGTCAATAATAGAACCCACAATAGAGACACAATCAGCTTTTGAATAGTTATTCAACATGTACATTGAAAATAAACGATAGCAATGATTAGCGCCAATAAACATAAGATTGTGTAAAACCCCCTAATTAGAGATTTGGTATTTAAAACAGTAAACCCCACGAATCGAAGAGAAAAATTGGATTGAAACAAAGGAATCGTAACCTGGATTCTGTGGTGATCTTAGCTCCTCAAAAATGGCGAAGATAGGCTTGCTCGCCGATTGAGTTTGAAAGCCCTTTTACGCCAATCGGATTTCGCAGTTCACATATTCTACCTACTAGGTTCTATGAAATTTGTGAAAATTGTGTGTTGGTGAAGTGAGTAAATTCCCCCAACATTTGATAGTAATGCAGGGGTGAATTAGGCATTCCCACAATCTTAGGAGTGACTCACATATTAATAACCTACCAAAGCTAATATTCTGAGGGTTTAAACGGCATTTAGTAGTAACTAAAGTTAAGTGACTTGAATAGTTAAATCTCAACCAAACGACCCCTATGTGTATAGAATGCCCTTTTAGGTGAATAGAATTGCTAGTCACATTATGTCCCATTTTTTCCTTGTTTACATTTCGCCTATTTTTGAACACGGGGCTTTCTTTTGAATCTATAAATTTAATTGTAAATAAAAAATAAAATAAATATTTTAAAAAAATAGTGGTAAATAATTTTATCTTATGAACAAAATTATCAAATTACTAAGGTAGTACAACTATCACAAATGCATGGGATGGGGTGGTTATTTCATAAGTTACTGGCATATTTAGCATTAGACTTCGTAAAATGAGTAATCAACCTATTTTAATTCGATTCCAGTCTCTAAAGTCCATCTTGATGGATGGTTCCCATTAGTATTAGAGTTATAATTAGCAACCGCTTTTTTTGGAAGGTGAGGTATTCATGTACATGTGTAATCACGGATTCCACGGTAGTGGTAGTTCTAGCTCTACATTATGAGCATGAGAGCTCACTGCCTCAATGAGTCCATCCTGCTTCTGGCTATCTTGTTCAGTCTCCTGGAACTAAACTCTTAAATGCAACTACCTTCATCCATTGACAATCTGCTTCCGGTTGTAAACCCGTTGTTAGTTAGTTGATGTTAATTGGTAAAACACACGCGTCGTGAATAATTTATGAGTTTGCTCTTAAATATTAACGGTTTGGGAGTGACTTTCGTAAGTGATAAGACTTAGATTTCTGTGAGACTTATTATTAAATTTTATCTCTTTATTGAGTTCTTTTTTGCTCGATGAAAAAAATGACTTTTTTGTATCGTTTGAACTCATGGGAAATATCTTTTGATGTTAATTTATTGTTATTCTTATTTTTTGTGAAATCTTTATGAAGTTGATTGGCAAAACATCCATGCGGTAAATAATTATGACTTCGCTCTTAAGTCTGAACTTGTAGAGCTGTTAATGAATCAGGGATATACCGGCTGATATATTCTACCCTAGGTCACATAATTCGCGCACCCCCCCTCACGCACTAGCGCTCGATTCGCGAACTCACGAATTGAGTGCGCGTGCGGCGCTCCAGTGCGAATTAGTATTTACTAATTCGCGAACTAAGAAATACTAGTTCGCGAACTAAGAAATACTAATTCGCGAACTAAGAGATACTAATTCGCGAACTAAGAAATACTAATTCGCGAACTAAGAGATACTAATTCGCGAATTAAGTGTAAATGCGTAATTTGTGCACAAATTTTCCTTTTTTTTTCTTTTTTTTTTCCTTTTTTTTTTTACTTTTGAAATTCACATGAACAAAAATCATATATAGTTAAGATTTGGAGGAATTTTTAAATCTACCCATTAAGTTTGCCATTTTTCTAAAACTACCCAAAAGAATTTTGGGCTTCAAAAATATGCTGTAACTATATGTATACCTTGTCAAAAATACTCAATCTCTATTATTTGGGCTATTTGGTCCACGTGGCGGCCACATCGCCGCCACGTAGAATTTTTAGGGCATTTTCATCAAAACTTACAAAAATTCGTTCATAATAGAATAATAGAATAATTCTACTTACAAAAAATTAACATATACTTTCAGAAAGCATAATATTTTCAACAGACATAATTGTTTAAAGCTATTTCGAATTAAAACATCAAGCTTAAAAAGTATTAATTAGATTTGTTGCAAAAATTTAATTTATGAAAATTTATATCGTTTGATCAAGATGAAGTTTTTTCTGAATTATTAATTAAATAAAAAATCTAGTTTAATTAATGGAATTCTTATTTTTTTGAATTTTCTTTTTTTATCACGTTTTTAAATAGTATAATATAAAAAAAATTAAGATATAAATATAAATAGTAGTTAAGTTTTTAAGATATAAATATAAAAAAGTAAGCAAAATAATAAATACTAGTAGTTTAGTTTTTAAGATATAATATATTTTGTTGATGCTTGCAAGTGAGTGAAATATAGCATGTCACCACGTCACTCATTTTCTTAATGTAATAGCAAGTAATTTAGATGCTGTGATGAACAAACTGACATTTTGATGAATGAAAAGACTTATCTTGTTTATGATTAGTATTGTTTTGGGGGAAATAATCATTTTGTTGCCTAATATTAAAAAAATTACTTAATATTATTAATATTTTAATATTTTTTAATAGACGCATTAGAGGCGCATTAAGAAGTGAATTTTTGAAAATAGGTGAACTGGCGCACCCGCACACGCACACGCACGCGCTCGCGTTTACGACTTATGTGACATAGATTCTACCACGAAAGTTTGACCTCTTATCTTATTCTTAAAATAATTTGAACACTCTTGTAAAAGTTTTTTTAAACCCTCAAAAGTTGGTTATTTTTTAGGGATAATTACAGCTACACCCCTTGAGGTTTGGTGTAATTACATAGACCTCCCCTGAGGTTTGAGTAATTACAATGACCTCCCCTCAATTGTAAGGGTTGGTTACAATTACACCCCCTGAGGTTTGGTGTAATTACAAAGACCTCCCCTGAGGTTTGAGTAATTACAATGACCTCCCCTCAATTGTAATGGATGGTTACAATTACACCCCCTGAAGTTTGGTGTAATTACAAAGACCTCCCCTCAGGTTACAATATTATTTTTAAAAATAATATAAATAACAAAAATACTAAAAAATATATTAAAAATAATTTTATTTTGCTTTTTGTATTTAGGATTTTTTTTAGTAAAAAGCCCTCATTTGTTATATATTTACATAAAATTATATATTCACTTAAAAAAGCTAAAACATATACAAAAAAAATTACAAAAATATTTATTTATTAACTAATTAAATAATTTTCTGTCAATTCTAAAATATAAGCTCAAAAGAGTCCTGTTGTATATTTATAATTTTGTAAATACATATAATTTTATTTTTAAACTTTTAACAAACTTAAAATGGAGATTAATGTAATATATTTCTCAATTTAAAAATATATTAACTTTTTCTTATATATTTAAGTTTGTAATAAACCTAGACTAATTGAGTGATGTGGAATCAATTTTTATTTTCTAAATATAAATAAATTTTAAATATAATATAAAATAGATGATTTAATGAAAAAAATTAAAAATATCATTTTTTTAAATTATTAAAAAAATAAACAACAAAATAAGTAAAAAATACACAAAAAAAAAATTTATCAAGAAAAAAAAAACTAAAAAAAATTCCAAAATACTGAAAGAAAAATAAAATTATTTTTAATATATTTTTTAGTATTTTTGTTATTTATATTATTTTTAAAAATAATATTGTAACCTGAGGGGAGGTCTTTGTAATTACACCAAACTTCAGGGGGTGTAATTGTAACCATCCCTTACAATTGAGGGGAGGTCATTGTAATTACTCAAACCTCAGGGGAGGTCTTTGTAATTACACCAAACCTCAGGGGGTGTAATTGTAACCAACCCTTACAATTGAGGGGAGGTCATTGTAATTACTCAAACCTCAGGGGAGGTCTTTGTAATTACACCAAACCTCAAGGGGTGTAGCTGTAATTATCCCTATTTTTTACCCTTAAAATAATCCAATTCGTCCTGAAAAAGTAAATTCTTAATCGTCTTTGACGAGCTACGTGAAACAATTATTTTTTAAGCAAAACATAAGTTCCAGAATCACCTTTGAACTTTGAAGTATGCTATTTTGTATGTATTTTTGTGTGATGATAACATGTTTCATGAATCTTAATGATAAAGGTAGAAAAATGTATGACATAAAAAGCTGCACACCGAAAAAAAGTAACTTAATAGATCAATTATGCCCTTGAAGTGGAACAATTGCCTTTTAAGCATTTGAGTATTGTTTTTTATTTTTATGTTGCATAGCTGGCTTGCAGACGATTTTATGCATAGCGGAATTGCAAGAGTTACAAAGGACAACTGATCAGGAAGAAAAATTGGAGCACACTAATGATACAAACAAATCACCAGACAGAAAGAGGATTAATCATACTTTTGATTAATTTAATTAATTGCTCATAATAAATATGATTCCACTTATTCTTCACTCACACAACTATTTATTCGAGAAATACATTTTTCTACAACACGCGCACCATAATATAAAGATATATACTACAAGAGATGTGCAAGGGATGATTAGACTACAACCAAAGAACTCCCGTGGTTGAAAACGAATTCATCCTCGAAAATTTCATCGGTGTTGCTCTTTTCTGTAGTATATTATGTAAAACATTGATCAAGGATGGTGGAAGAAACGTGGAAATGTCAGAATTTTGTCGTTGTTATGTATGATTTTATGTGGCAGAGGAACATCAACAACGCCTTTCACGTTTTTGGGGCAGCAAGCAAAGTTAGGATAACGGCAGCAAGGGGCTGGAGTTGAGGATTCGGATGGTGTTGCTATAAGAAGAACAAGAACGGCAAAGATGAACATAGTAATACTGTTTAGTTTAGCCATTAATTTGGACTAATTAACAATTCTATTTCTTTTCTTTGTTTTAATTTCTTTGCTTTAGTGTTGATGCATAAGTCTTTATATATAGGTTATAATATATTTTCTTGTTCTGTCAAAAAGGCTCCAATATAATAGTGGATGGACAATATTCCAATATACGTACCGATGGATTCGAGGAGCAGGTCATATTGTGGTTTGGGAAATTATCGAACGATTTAAATTTTTAGAAAAAGTACAGCTAAATTTCATCGCCAGGTAAATTATGCCATGGGCTTTGACACAACAATCCTTAGCACAATACCCCGTAAATATTAAATAAGCTGACTACCACATGTATAATACTGATAGACAATTGTAATCTGTCAAAAATAATCTCTCTAATTGTATATATATCGTAAAACACCCCTTAGGTAAACAATTAGGGGGTGTGGTACGGTGTGCTAAGTTTTTGAAATACACATGATCGAAGTGTAATTTGTCTTTCTTTTTTTAAATATAGTAGTAGTAATGTGCCTATTTATTTTTTACATAAAGTAATGTACCTTTCTATTTTTCACATGAAATAATGTGTCCATTTCGCATGATGTTGTATAGTAATTTGTATATATCTTTTTCACATGGAGCAATGTGTCTATTTCACATTAGGTTGTAGGATAATTTGCTTATTTATTTCTTACATACAAATCGTCACAGAATATTAGTCGGGGAGTACGTAATTTGTCTACTTATTTTTTTAAAGACAGTAACTTACATAATTTCAAATTTGGATGCCAACTGATTCAATTGATTCAAAAGTATTTTTTCTACTTAATTAGTTACGCTATGCAAAGTTTTTTGTTAGTAATTTCGTGGACGAAATATTAAAACTGCCTTATAACTTTTTTTCAAAACTAAATATGTCCGTTTTTATCGGGCCTTGTAAAAATGCCTCGTAAGTCTTGAAAAATCTTGCAAAAATGTCTGATGGCCTTATTCGGGCAAAAAATACCGACGTGGCGGTACAGTGGCTGCCATGTCATCAAATTGCTCTGCCACATCATAAAATTGTTCTGCCACGTCATATTTTCAGTCAATAATAATAAATATATATAAATAATAATAATAAACATATATATAATAATAATAATAAATATATATGAATAATAATAAACATATATGTATAAATAGTAATAATAAACATATATATAAATAATAATAATAAACATATATGTATAAATAATAATAATAATAATAAACACACACACACATATATATATAACATAATAATAAACACATATATATATATACTTTATTAAATAAATACTTTAATATTTTATTAAAAAATACAAAAAAACAAATAACAATAAAATACATTAAAAAAATAAACCTACCCCACCCGACCCGAGAACCCCCCCCCCCCCCCCAACCCACCCCACACCTGGCGACCACGATTTGAAGTGGTGGTGGCGTCAAATCGACGCCACCACCACTGCAATCGCAACCACCACCACTACGATTTAGTAGTGGTGGTGGCGGGGGGCGGTTCGATTGGGCAGTGGTGCTCGGCGACGGCGCGGGGGGGGGGGGGGGGTTCTCGGGTCTGGTGGGGTAGGTTTTTTTAATCTTTTTGTTATTTATTTATTTTATATAATTTTAAAAAAATTATTATTTTATAAATAGTTATATATATGTGTGTTGATATTATTATATATATATGTTTTACTTTTACAAATGATTATATATATATGTTTATTATATATATATATATTTTAGGGGGCAAAGTGCAATTTATTTTGGGGTGCAAATACAATATTTAAAGTTACAAGGGTTTTGGGGTGCAAATATAACTTGTTGAGGTGGCAGCCACTGTACCGCCACGTCAGCATTTTTAGCCCGAATAAGGCCATCGGACATTTTTGCAAGATTTTTCAAGACTTACAGGGCATTTTTACAAGGCCCGAAAAAAACGGGCATATTTAGTTTTGAGAAAAAGTTATAGGACAGTTTTAATATTTCGTCATAATTTCGTGGTGCCGTTTTAACTGACAAGTATCTCTCTCTCTCTCTTTCTTTTTTTCTTTTTTGATGGGTAACGACTAACGCGTATCTCTCTTTGGGGAGTTAGAATCAGGTAAAAGTAACGGTGAGTAAGTGCTATGAGTTCGCTCTTGACGGAGGAGCTTCCATAATTGAAAATCGAAAATTTTAAATGACATAATGTTTCGGGAGATTTATAAAGTTTATTAATTTAAAATTAAATTTTAATAACATAATTCAGAGGACAAGGAATCACGGAACTCCATCCCATGCATGTTGTTCTTCAATCCTTACTCTTGATGGTATTTAGGTCGTTAATTCTATATTTTCTTTATTTCAATAATACACATTATATTGCATGTCTTTACAGTTTCACACCTTCGAGTTTTGATTAACTAACTGTTTATTATCACAATTTATATTACTTGGTTTTAGATTATAATTTTTAAATGATATCTGAAAAGAAAAAAATCGGCTCATTACTTCATGAAGATTTGTGCCTCTAATCCTTCAATGCATACTTTCGAGTGTGTTTGAACGTGTATCTAGCTAAACTTCAACAATTTTGTTAAACTGAAATCATTTGTAATTTTATTTTGATTGAGCAATACGTCTTAATATAATTAGTCATTTTGCAAAATGTTAGATTCCTCGATGTCCTTTGAGTGTAACAATTACCAGTACTGAAGCATTTAATTAAATACATTTATATGTTGCTGCAGTTGAAGAATTAAAAATCTGGTTATAGAACACACAACATATATTTATATAGATAATAAGTTACATGCTAAACAACTGATCAGGAAATAAAACTGAAACACACGAATCATACAAATGAAAATAGGATTCACACTCTTAATTAAGCAAGTGTTCACAAAACAAAAATAGTATGATCCCTCCTTTTCTTAACTAAAGAGAAATTAATATATAAATATATAGAGACACAAAACACTACAGAAACTGAGCAATAGCAACGTGAAACCTAATTCATCGTCGGAAATTTCATCACTGTTGCTCGTTCTTTTTGTAGTGTGTATATATATATATATATATATATATATATATATATATATATATATATCAGGGCTTGTGCACGAAATGTGTATCACTGTTGTGTATGATTTTACGAGGCAGAGGAACTTCAACGGCGCCTTTAGCGTTTTTGATGCAACAAGCAAAATTAGGGAAACGGCAGCAAGGACCCGGAGTTAATGCTTCTGATGGTGTTGCAATAAGAAGAATAAGAACAGCAAAGAAGCAGATAGTAGTAGTACTAATTTGTTTAGCCATTTGACGAAATTCACAAATTATTTTTCTTTTCTTACTTTAGGGGTTGATGCATTAAGTTGCATGGATTTATGGAACTTATATATAAGTTGTAATTTTGTCCTGTTGAAGGCTCCAACTGCTAAATGATCTATAATACTGATGGAATAGACGACTTGGTCATTGAGTTTTTGGAAATATTATCGAACTTTTAGTAAAAAAGACGAATATGTTGTTATCGCTAGGTGACTAATTCCGAAATCATTATAATTTGGATGTTATTCAATTCTAGTAAAAGAACAGTGTTTTGTTCGTATATTCGTGTGCACAGAAATTTCCTTAAGAAGAAGATAAGTCCAGTATCAAGTGTTAGTTTGTTAGGGGGTGTTTGGTTATGTGGATAAGGTCTTAATCCAAATCGGAAAAGAGCGTATCCGCATTTTGGTTCGAATGATAATTTTTGTGGGTTTTTTACCAAACCTTGTATAACCCGATAAACCCCAGTACGAAAAGGGACGATAAAGCCCGGTACGAAAAGGGCCTAATCCACGTATAATAATTACAGCTCCACCACTGAAATTAACTTATACGGATATTATCTATTTTGCAAAAAGGTGAAAATACCCCTAATGACCCACGAAATCACTTGTTTTGAGAACATTTCGACCTATTCACACCAATACATGAATTACTCCAACAAATCAAACTCGTTTTATAAATTTTTTGAACAATAATACGAAATAGTAACACACGAACCAAGGATGAGACTAACACTTGTATTACCTATTACGAAAATCACGACGACTTTTTACAAACTTTCGTATTAAACTATATGGGGAACCAAACACCCCCTTACAATATGATGTATATTTTTTTCATTTCAAGCCTGCTAAAATTGATATTTTTCATATTTTATTTTGTTTTAATTAATTTATTTAGGCTTACCCGAAGTGTTTAAACCGCTATGGACTTGGTAATTGATCGCCAATTATTTGGCTTTCTCAGAAGTATTGGGTTGGTAATCTTTTGTTTTATTATTATTCTGCATCGCAACGTATGGTGTTCCAAATTTTTGGGTAAGGCATGTTAACCAGAGGCTCTACCATAAAAATTAATGTTTTAAATGATAATAATGAACTTCAATAAATAAAAGTACACAGTAGCCATCTCACAAGTAGCACATGTTTCGACATATTAGTATTGATAACAGCAGATGAATCTCCGCCCCATTATATTGTTTTTAGAAAAGTATCCACGCAATCTTGATCGTGACAAGATTGACAAGGAATAAAAAATTAGACTGTTTTAAACTTCTCTGCTAAATTATACAATAAAAATATCAACTTCTCTACATCTCACTATCAATCCTTATCTCCATCATATCATTTGGGCACTACATTGCGTTACACTTGAGAACAACGGAAAGTTTGAAACAGTACACAATGTGAACAAAGACAACTGGTTACACTAATCAAGATCAACTATAAGGCTTAACCAATAATTTATTCGTCTTTTACACGAATATTCCAATAATATACATCCAAAATAGATTACAGAAGCGCACACTTGTTCTCTAGCACAGAGATAGGGCGAAAATGCACACAAATGCACGTAAGAGCGATCAGGGTAACTTACAACCGGATGTGTTTGGCTGCTTGACAAAACCCGGGTGACTATTTATTTACTTTCTTGAACGGTAGCTGGGGACGATTCAGTATTATCAACCTCAGAATTAGACATCTTTGACTTGATGTAAGAATTAGCTACCTCTAACATTATGTCCACCTCTTTCTTATACTGCAATATTTGGTAACAAATAGTTAGCCATGTTTGGTATCTAACTATCTACAATTCACTTAAACATCATAGAACAACAAGAAAATTGTTCACATGACAAATCACGAGAAGCACATACCTCGTTGATAGCGCCTGATCTAATCTTCGATTGCATCACGCACCACTTCTTGAAATGTGCGCCTGTGAGGTTAATGAAAGTCAAATTAACTATTTCTGTTTTTCTACTTTAGCTCTTTCTTTCAAATAAACGAAGTTACATAATAATGTGCATTAAAAAGCTCACTAGTTCAAAAGAAAAGATGGAGACAAATGCACAAGTAATAAGCAGTGGAAATTTTTATCAGGTATTAAGGCATGGTAAAACTTACCGACTTTTACGTCAATGGTACATGAAGACTCAGACTTCGTCTCTAATGACCATCGACAATGTACCTGATTCATGAGCCACATCTCAGAATAAAATAAGAGACGGCACAAACAAAAGACAGACTAATTTAATTTTTGTTCTATCAGCTTTAATGCTGGGCCAAAAACCAACCAATATACATTTCCATTTTTTGTTTGTTTGTTTTGGATAGACCTATCGAGAGAAGAAGTATGAGAAAGCCAAACTGGTGATACTAACCTCAAAATATGATCCAAATGGGACATCATGTGCCTGCTGTACAGTTTCAAACACCTACAAAGAAATGAAATATAGATATAACATCAATTTCAACTCAATAAGGCCATAACATTTTCAGAAGAAGCAGCCATGTTAAACGTTAGTTCACACCAGTGATTTCTTATCAGGAGAGAGAACAACATGCTGCCACTCCGTCATAGCTGTATCTGGGGGGCACATTGGACTGTTGCACAAGGATCTAACGTTAATTTCTCTAACTTGACCCTCATACTCATCAGCGGCATGCCATTGACCCATCTGAAGTTAGCGAAATATCAAATTGAAGACAGTTAGAACAAATATATAGGTTCTGTAAGATAAATCTTTTCTCTATTTGGGTTGGGAAGAGATGATAATGTGGCAGGTATCTATCAAGGGTTTCGATCTTAGCATCAGTTAATAATAAAAACATGCTAATAATTGAAACCTAACAGAAAAGTGAAAATCCGGGCAACTCACCAGTTAAAAATCAAATTCAATTCCATGAGAAGGATGACAATTGTTATGGAGGTAAATAAGTTTCTGTGAAGCATATGTTACTTACTACAAGATTAGTATCTTTTCGCACTGCTCGATACTCATTTGTGAAAGTTGAACCATCATCTAACAAAAGCCTGAAAAACTGCTCCGCCGTGCATGGAAAAGAATCCTGGAAAGGAGTGGCCGAACAAGATAAATATAATAAATATTCTGCTAAAATCAGAAGAAAAAAGCGTAGGTGCATCCTTACATTGTATATGGGAGAAAGTGCGTCCTCTTTAATGAATGGCTGAAACTTATCAGTCTTCACCACATTTTCCTCAGAAATTTTGGATTCCCTCCTCTTGCTGCCTCTGTGAGCACTGCTGTGCGCACGCAATGCTGAGTATTCCTTATCCTATGTTTATACAAAATAGTATATAGATAAATTTGTGAGAAAGCTGCGTTACAAGAAAATACGTCACAAAACAATTACACATTAAAGCACAAGAAGTCCATTTCTAAACTAGCTTCACTCCTGTTCGTGCCAACCTCACCCCCACCCCCCATCTCTGGCCAAATTCAGGCACAAAGATTAGATAAGGTGAGGATCAAACCTTTCTCTCGGCTTCTAACATTGCTTGATAATTTTGTACTGCACGTTGTAAAGCTCTTATTGCATGATTTCTATTCCAGAAAGATGCAAATTTGTATCTGACTCTACCTGAAAGATCGATGTGGATAAAGTGGTTTATACACAGACATTAGAGCCCATAGTGTAAGTGGAGATATAAACATAAAATGATTAAAAGAAAATGCAATGTTTTAAGACATATAAGGCATGTGTAAGCAACGTTTACTCTACTAAAACTATAAATAAAATGAACAACATGAAGCAGAATAAATGATATTGAGATAGAATTAAATAGCTTCAGGTAGAGGTGGAAAAAATTATGATAACATACATTACAAAGACAAATAACCTGAAGAAAGCAAAACATACTAACAAGAAGCTCAAATTTAGCCATGGATAAAAGATGGAGTAAATGTATGATTACACATTTGTAAGGTCTTTCTTTCAGTATTCATGCTCCAATGACCTTTGCCCTGGGGAATTACAACTTAGAATAGACGCTGATCAAAAGATCTGTCTAGCATAAGAAGGGGAAAAAAAAAACTAATGCATACTCCTACTCTTTGGGTGTAAAAAGCATAAAATGAACACCTGTAAATACACCCCAAACATCTGAGGATTGGGTGTACGCTACATAGTATAAAAAAAACCTACATTACCCCAAGTCATTTTTCAAGTAACGTTTCCCAGGGGCTGGACTCAAGAGTCAAGACTGGCCTCTAGACATTGTTCCAAAGTTCCATACAATATATATTCAGCTATATCAAGTCTCCAGAGTTTTTAGATTTTGTACTTGTTTCTTCTCACCAAGCTTAAACCACATCATTATTGCGCTCATGCCTGATATGGAGATCACATCAAGTTTTAACTACTCATTTTCTCAATTTCCAAGTTTAAATGGGATTTTCAGTCGCAACATAATTCACATTAAATATTAAAGTGTTCATCTCCAATTTCTACTGACTAACATGACCATACAAACAGTAAATATAAATATATAAGCCTTAAGAAAGCAGGACATATGTGAGAATTAACTAATAATTGTTTTACCAAATCCAAGTGCCAAAGTCAAGACATGGATTTGTTCACTCATTTAAGACGAACTCAAGCTATCTAAATCAATTTTACCAATTCCCAAACAAATAGACATCATTGTAAAGGAGGCACATAATCATCAGGAGATAATAACCACTAACCATCAGGAGTTCCTAAAGGAGGCACACCATGCCCTCCAGCACCCATTCGAAGAATTATAGTAAGAGCAGGATTGATTAATGCATGTTGACTTCTCTTTATCTAGGATTAAACAAATAAGTCATTTCAATATACTGTTAAAGCCACATGCGTGTAAAGTTTTATGCTGAAAGTCGAAGGAAGCCGTTGTACCTCATCTATGTCTCCAAGAGGTACAATGACCTGCCAAATTTTAAAGGTAAACATAACAAAATGAGCCAAAGTAGAAAAACTCAGCACCATACAGATCTTCTATGTCAGAATACATGGACACTTTCGAACCATCTGATTAGAAATGAATTGTCCACAAACAAGATAAAGGATAATACAAATACATGTGTCATTTCAACTTTTGACGTAAATAAATGATTAAATTTACTCGAGTACAGGTTTATGGTAGATATCAACTACACCCATTTTTACACCAAATACTCTAAAAGTAGATAAATATATTAATCGGTCGCCCAGATAAATGATTATTACAAAATGAGCGATTACGCTGGGAGATATTGTGTTAGAAAATAATTATTTTGCTCCTATGTTTGACGTTAGGATCAACACAGTCAAGCAAAATGCAAAATATATAAAAGTTAAGGTGCTTAAATCATTTGACTAAATAAATAATGTTATTCCAATGTATTTCTTAGTACCAAGACAACTTGATACCAAACCCCAAAACTACCAAAAGTTTAGATAACATGATGAAGAATTTCTATGACCAAGCACACGGAGATCAAAACTAAATTCCACGCAAACCAAGGAAACTAACAAAGTAGATATTCGACCTTTATTTGCTTTGAGAAAACATTAGAATGAAAGCATATGTGCCATGCTGACACATACATCCGTCCATGATACAAAAATGATCTCTCAAGAGCACATGAGTAGCTATGTTCAACAACCTGAAGAAAAAAAAATAGTTTTAGCAAAAGAACTTGACTAAATTCATCTAAAAGAAACCTATGTTCATAGAACGCTGAAACAAGAACGGAACAATTAGAGAAAGAATGAAAACTAAGTCTGACTTAAACATAGTACAGGAAATATGCCTCATCTGGAAGAAGATCAAAAATGGTTTGAAGTGGCCCGGGTTTCTGATGAACAACTGTAGGTCCTTGTTTATCCAAAGTCCTCCTTCTTGTGTTGGCACCAGCATAGTCATTCAAACCCCTGAATACCAAATAGAACATAAGAACTGTTTGGATGCCTCACATTAAGCCAACACGATAATGCTTACTGAAGATTTAGAATAAAGTTCTCTAAGCACGGAAAAACATACTTTGTGGCTGGAATGATTATACAAAATCTATCAGCAAGTAGAGCTAAATAAATGAAGCGACAGAACGATATTGGCAATAAAAAGATCCAATATGTGTTAAAAGAACACCCAGAAACACGTGAAGAACATATAATAATGCTAAGAACAAATTTCATTTATATCTATAATAAAAGTTGAAGCACTACAAGGCCAATGAAAGGAGGAAAAGTAAATGTTATATGCCTAACAAAAAGGTACCTGGAAGAATTCACTTGGAGTTTTAGTGTTTTAATATGAAGGCAGACCTGACAAACACATAAAAAACCAGGTCCAACTTTCAAAAGGGGGAACAGAAAGTAAATCCAGAAGAGACGTTTATACTTTCCAGTAAGACCATTTTGTTGACTAACATATCTCAATGTCATCCCACGGAAACAAAATTACCTGCCCTGACGTACTGTCCAAAGTGTACCATACAGCACCTGTTTGCCCGTCGTGTTCAACAGGAATAGTCACAGAACCGAGAACTGCACTCTTCCAAATTATATCCCAATCATAGATTGTCACTGTAATCTGTCATCAGGAGTAGGTAACACAAATTAGTTTAGGAAAAAATAACAAGGCATCAGCAGCTACAACCTACAAATATCTTCACAGTCTTTTATCGTAGCACTAATAACTAGACTTCCCTTCTAGCCTGAGTTCCACAAACGCGTAGTTCTGAAATACGTTTCATCTTTCATTGGCAAACTTTTAAGCCTTTCTCGTTTAAACGGAACATTATTTGCCGTTTCGGGATGATATTGTACACAAAAGATGTCCAGAAACAGTAGAAAATGGATAGCTTAGGAATCATGGTAATCGCAAAGATAAGAACATAGATAAAAAATTCACACTCAGCATAAAAACAAATTTCACAAAATTTACATTACAGACAGCCACTCGAGCAGGATCTCATCCGTGCTACAATAGAAATTCATTGTTCCAGGATTTTCTCAACCATCTAGCATATAGCTTGTTTCATTTGATTTCAGAAATTGCAAACTTAACTGATGTTAAGAAAATGAACAAAAAGGTCTTTTTTCAGGCCTATTGTTGGTAGAAAACCTTGCTCAGTCTCCCAAAAGTCTCGGGTTCGAAAAAAAATGAGTTTTGCCAAAGTCAATCAGTTACACTAAGCTATACTTGCAAAACTGGAAGTGAAACAACGGAGTAATTATTCTGAAACACATCAGAGGAAAAAAAATCTTATCTCACTCGTCTTTACTGTGATTAACTCAAATAAACGATAGTATTGTGGCGCTCCTGAAGCATAGAAAATGAAAAATGGTAGATGTTTCTTACCAGTACACAACTAACATATATCATCACATACGCCAAACAAACTATAAAGGGCCTTAACTGTGATTCATTTGCCAAAGAAAAGAAGAGGAATCAGAAACTTATGTCAAAAAGCTAAACACTAACCAGTATTTAGTTTCAATTACAAAGTAAAAAGATGTCTGAACCTATGACCCAATCATAATGCAATATGAATTATCTTTCTATTATTGCCACAATTATTCATGTGAAATAACTACCTCCACTGGAAGCTCATCAACAGAAAAATTGAACTCCTCCCCCCACATGGGATTTCTTGAGCCCGGAATCATAGAACTACAAGCATATCAAAATTAAATATTCAAACATATTCAAATACCGAAACGACAATAAAACAATGATAAATAGAAACCACAGGAGGACAGCAGGAAACTTTCAAACAGGTAAAAGAGTAAACTTTATTAATTACCCTGAACTCTACTTCGTAGGTTGTAAAGCTCAGTTACTAAAAGCAGATAAAAATGAGATAAGTGTCAGCAATGCTCCTAAATAACTACTTAAAACTACACTGTTCAAAACAACAAGCAAGGAAAGTATGAAATTAGAAAGAGCGCCTCACCAGTACAAATAATGGAACAGTACATCAACCATATATTTAAAGTGTTTATATAAATACCGACAGGAGTTTGAAACTAAACTATGGCCGAGTTATCCAATAGCTAAAGGTCTAAGATACAAGAGAATTGGTGTCCAAATGACAAAGCAAGCTTGATGTATCAGTATATCTAATTGGTGGCAATTGTATTGAAAATAACTATCGATTAAGTAAAATGACAACACCAAGCATGTTACCTTGATACCAATCAACTGAGTAGAGTGGATCTACTCCTAAAGATATGTCCTTTATGAGTACTTCGGTGTAGATGACATGTGCTCTCTAGGTCTTAATTTTAAAGTAATTCATGGGTAGCATAGTAGACTACCAACTGTGCATATCCCGCTACTATACCAAGATCTATATTGAAAACCAGGTCATCAATCTTTACATGTGTTATACTGTGGTTACTTCAAAATTTCAAAATTTACCAATATGCCAAAAACAATTCAATTTAGAATTTCACTAACCATTACATCTAAACTTAACAAAAATATGCATGTTTAATCCAGGATGGTACCAATGGTATTTCAGATCTGAATTTGAACTTCAAAAAGAAAAAAGAAAAAAAAAGAAAGAAAGACAGTCAGAAAGTAGGAATGGAACTTGTATACCTTATCTTGCAATCACAAGACATAGAAGCGTGAAACTACTCTGTATCTTTGCCCTTGCTGGCATCAAAGTTTAGACTAAAAAATCAATTGAGATGTTGTTTGCTATTAAAAACTCAAATCCAATAAAATTTTATATAGGCAGAACTAAATACTAGTAGTCTGAACTTTCAATTAAATTTCCACAGCCAAACGACTAGTTGCACTAACAAACAGCAATTCTACTGATATCACTGCTACATACTACAACAAACATTTAACAAGATTATTAGCACGATGCTCACAAGTGACAGTCACCTGAAACGCTTTTCTGCACCGCATGTAATGATAACATAAGGATCAGATGTGCCATTTAAATTTGCCCCAATAAGATTCTTTGCAGCTAATAGCTCCACCTAAACAATAAAGTTCACAATGCTCTTCAATCAAACAGTTCAAGTACCAGTACAATACCAAGCACCATTCTTGGTCTCGTGAAAAGTTTAAAGTTACCTTGACCAAATATGGGACATTAGCTTCAGGATCTCCTCTGAACTGGGCCATCTACAAAAGAAGTGACAACTGCATGTCAAGCAAGTGGAAAATTACTCCCGGAAATACATAACTGGCAAATAAGACGAGAACGCACAGAGAATGCCAAAATGGTAACTACATAACAGAACAGGTAATTAAGACATCTGCAACTAAAGACCACCAAGAAGTCCCAAAAACACATCAAAAAAGCACATGCAGGATTTCTTCAGGCACGTGAGGCCGTCCAAAATGAGATGCAAACAAGTCAAGCTAGATCATGAACTTTGGTGCCCAGGTTGACTTATATACAAATTAAAAATCTAAAATATGAGACCGCTGCCCTAATATCACTGACGTACTTCAATCAACTAATGCCATAGTATGAGAGAGGTATCTGCTACTTACAAATGATTCAGTACTACAGATGAAGACAATGTCACATAGTCAGAAGACTTGACAGCACATAACGTTTTCAACTTTACCAACTTCACGACTCAATGTAAGTCTTCGAGCCGTGCTTAGAGCTCCATATATAAAAGCACAGAGGACTGAGAACCATGATCAACCAGTTGACATAAGACTCGTATTCGCCTTAGTTCTCGTTCGACTACTAAATTTACCTCTTACTCCAGAAATCAACAAACAAATCTATAAAACCACCAGCCTTGAGTCCAATTAGGCCATGAATTCACAACATACACTACCACACTCAATTTCCAAATTGACATCAGCATAATCACAAACAAATTACTTAAACAAAAATAAGGCAAAATAAACTGATCAGCACCGAAGAAAGGTGAAGAAATTCAAAGTTGAGAACTAAAAATTACGAAAATGACCTTATCATTCTCATCAATCGCATCCGCGCCGCCGGCGCAACCGTCACCGATCGCACAATCATCTCCGCCGCCGCCACCGACGAAGGCGAAGAACAAGTACGAAACCGCGAAAAAAGCCGCGGCCGCCACCGTGATTTGCACCTCCCACCACGACGGCACTAGAAACTCCAACGCCGTATCTACAACCGCCATTCTCTCTCTGTCTCTCTCTCTCTCTCTCTCTCTCTCGAATGTACGATAGGTCAACGCAGGGGCATTTTTCGAAGTGAGGGAATTTCAACGGGCGGTTGTTACACGCTCAGTGCGTGTTTGTGTGTGCATGATGAAAATATAGATACAGTTTTTTTGTATGTATATGTGTGAATTTGTCTGTGAAATGGTCAAAGGGCCGAAGGAGAAAACGAGGCAGAGTCCTTGTTGAATGTTGATTAATTACGCTTGATTTAATTATTACGCCTTAAACACGTTTAATTAAAGTGCTTGATGTTGAATGACGTTAATAAGTGAGTGAAATTGTATTTTTAAAAAGAGTAAAGTAGATTATTGCAATCTTGTTACTGTTTATTTTATTTTATTCCATTTTTTTTAATTTATGCTTATTAATAAAGTCTAGTCTAAGAAGAAAAGTTGTTACACCATTAGTTTTGAATTCCTGTGACTTGCTTTTCCTCGGTCGTCGTTTAGTACTTTAGTTATTAAAATTTTCTTTTCTAACTAGTCGTCTTCTTTTTCTTGATAAAATTTAAACAATGTTCAGCGGCAACATTCCAACAGTAATGAAAGTAAACATTAAAAAAGCTGGAATATGCAAATGTTGTGTTACATGTTATGGGCTAAAAAGTAAAAGCATAGCAATGTAATTAAATAACAAAGCAAGTAGTTTATACGGAAAAATGTATAAAACCATTGTCTAAAAAGTAAAAACATAAGAAAGACACATCAATTCATCCCAAAGTCACCGTCTATTACATAAACTTGGCCTCGAGAGGTAGCACTCTAAGTAAGGACACTCAAACGCTAAAATATTATAGCAACTATATTCAACGACAACGGTTAGCCTGCCACTTATTTAACATCTTCATAGTTATTTCAACATGATAATTGTTTAATGCGGGTTATTTTGCGAACCGTCGAGTTGTCGGAAGAGCCATCAAATGGATATATCGACATGTGTGCCTTTATGAAGTTGTCAGAAGTGCAGCGACTATTATGCGTTTATTTTGATTTTTGAGAAGGTAGTAAGATGGTTGCTTCCAATATTTTTCATCTATTCTTTAATTTTGCAAAGGCTTTCCAATGATGCTTTGCGCCTCTAGCGTGTTTCATGTTGAAAATGTCACGTGGTCTTGTGGCACGATGCACCCATCTCCCCATTCATTTATTATATATCTTTTCCCACGATGTGGAGCTAGAAAACCAGAGCACCTCGCATATTCTGCATTTACAAGGTAATAGTTGCTAGAAAAATAATACACAAAATATTACGAATATAAATGGTATGATCTGGTTTTTATTAGAAACCCATGCAATGCACAACGAATTACATATTAGTGGGGACAACAGATTGTGCCACTTGTACGTACCTTGTGGAACTCTCAATTCGTTCGGAGGTGGCATGCACAATGCATTCGACAGAACCCTCCCGTCAACAGCAGATTCTTTCCAACCGTGAAATATATAGAAGTGTTGTTAAAGGTTGAGCGCAAGCAGAGTGTTTTGCATACTTAGAGGCGAGGCGTAAGTCTCAAGGCGTGGGCTAATATTGATTCTTTATCTACATATCTTAATAATAGTGAATGAATATGAAAATAAAATTTAAAATAAATTCAAAGTATTAAAAATGCAATAAATGCTCGAAACAATTCCAATTTATTGGGTATGAAAAAATTTATAATCTTTCTAATAGCATTAACAAGCCGATTAAAAGAGATAATGAAAGAGGAATTCATTAAAAAAATTCGAACAACTTGTCTTTTGTACACATTTTTGACAATTTCTCTTTCCATCCATTAATAACATGGCCATGGGGCTTCTGAACTAACAAATTAAAAAATGCTCTTAACATTCTATATATCTTGAGTTAAGTGCTCATTTAATGAGTTAAAAGCTTTGCGCCCCAGTCATAACGCTTGGATGCGTTTTAAGTTGTTTTAGGATATAGGCACACCTTGGGTGCGCTCCGAGGTGCGTCTTTAATAACAGAGGTACATAGACAACCGCATCTCTATGTCTAAAAATCTTAAAACATTTACTTGAAACATGTTCTTTCGCGACTTATATTTTGGTTGCTCACCTGAAAGGGTAGTTACATCAACCATCGTCTCATTAAACGCACTCAATGGTAAGAAGTTAGTGACAAGCAAAAAATTTAAAGTATCATATAGGCAAATAGTAAGAAAACAAAGACCTTGACAAAATCCCAAGGATCATAGCAATAATCATTTTCCTCAGATATTGGCTTCGGTGTAACAAGCGCATACTGACTAGCCTTTAGGAATCCATCAAGTGTTTTTTTTTCTGAAACATCGACACGTGGTTTGCCCAGGTCGTTGCTAATTAAAACCAATATTGCAGTTTGTGTCTTGATGTGCCAAGATCTTGATGAATAGCGATACTTGATCATGCAGACTCGCAAACTTTTTTGTCCCATAGCCCACCAACCTCCTTAAGTAACTGATAGAGCCTCAAGAAATAATTACGATCCATCCGTAGATTAGCTATGCAATTTATATCATTTAGTGATGTAATTCATTTAGTAATGTCATTTTATCTATATACATGTGTATATCCACAATCTTATTCAGTAAGCTATATCTAATCAATCTACAACGCCAAGTGAACATCAGTTTTCATCGATGATTATGCAAGACAATCAAGAACATAACAATTTTTCACACAAAACTATTAGTTCCAAAAGCACTAAAATTAATTTGTTTCTCATTGGCTTCATCTAACACACATTAATAATTAATTCAATGTTAGATTCAAGACATCTACTATAAGTATGTTTGAGGAATATCGTACAACCCGAATGGGTAGTGCAAATATGTGCCTAAGTCAGACTTCCCAGCCACCAACCCAATTATTTATCTTGAAGACAAGCATTTTGTGTGAAGCATATTAGTGACCTATAGCCTAGGAGATAAGATTAACACACGGAGTAACACCTTATACCAAATTAAGCATGTTAATAACAAGGTGAGAAAGGATGTTAACTGATGAGCGTCTGAAGTATGCACTTTTAGCCATCATTATTTGAGGTTTAAGGAAGACTTATCTAAGTAAACAAGCATATTTAAGTACGTTTTTGTGTATTCAGGTTTTCGGAGATAAATGGTGAAACGTAGATTATTAGGGGAAAAATGAGCTAAAATAGAGTGAATTAGTACAAGGCTATAAAGGAGGACCAAATCAAGAGACTAATGGAAGAAAGGACAAGTGATTTGGATAAGGAACGAAGGAGGTAGAGCCAAAACAACAAAAGCTATACAATGAGGAGAATCTGAATGAAGCATTGATTCAAAGACACATGGACAGAGCTACAAGAAGAATCATAGGCCGATCTACATTTCATTGGAAAACTAAGGAAGTCAATGTACTAACACAACAAATAGATCTCAATTTCGACCTCCATAGGAGAAGTTATAGCCAAAATCGTGAAGCCACGCAGAACAAACAGAATGGAGCGTGGAGCATCGCACATAGCGCTCAACAGGCAGAGGCTAACGCCGTCTGGAGCATTCAATGCCTAGGTTTCGACCCTATGGGCCCAAATTAGCCTCCTAAACCTATTTTTGGGCATGTACACCATGTTTACTATATAAGGACGCTAGGGCTACGAATTTACACATCAATAATCATAATCTTACCCCAGCCTTCAACACAAGCCACCATCACCGTCGGGAATAGCAGAGCAACGAGATTGGGAGATTTTTCTTCTCTTTTAATCTTTTATTATGATGTTCTTTTATGTTTATATTGTTGAACTTGTGACCATGAGCAGCTAATTTCGTATGTTTAAAGTTATGGCGTAGTTTGATTCATGAACCTATGTGATTTCTTATGTTTTGATTAAGACCTTTTCGTTTATGTGTTTATTCGCTATCTTGATCTCAATGCTTTTATATATATGGCCTATATAAATGCTTAGAAGTTATGGTTGGTCACTGAGGTCGCCACATAGCCTGTTCTAGGATAGTTGAACATGTGAGTGTGTGGACCCACTAACATCATCCCATGTTCATTTGTGGCATCGAAACAAAGCCTTTAACCCGTAGATTAATACTATTAATTGAAAGCATGAGAATAAACATAGAGGAGATTCAACGAAATTAGAAGCTATAAACATTAATCAATCACCTGAGTAGATTTAAGTAGTAATAGATTTAGTATTAGTATCAATCAATCAATCATTTAATTCAATTCAGTCTGTCAGTCTAGTATAATTTAGTTTAGTTTAGTTAGTTTAGATAATTCAGCCTACAATATCAAATATTATTACGTGACAACTTGGAAATAAAATAGAAAAAACGAAAGTGATTCAATATAGTCCTCGCGGGATTCGACACTTGGGATGTAATCTTACTTTCCATTTTATATTACTTGACTCGTATACTTGCGAAATTGTGTATTAATTATTTAATAGCAAGTGCAAGTACGCATCAAGTTTTTGGCGCCTTTGCCAGGGCTTAGGCAACCAGTCGCTATTAGATTCTTTTATTTGTTCAATTTTGGGAGAATATTTTTTTTAAGTCGTTGAGTATCTTGTAGGTAGTAGGTACTATGGATGCACAAACGCCTGAGGGGAAGACATGCGACGACGAGGACTCAGAACCTCATTACACATGTTATCACCGTGATTTGGCAATTTGTTCATGTTCTTCCGATAAATGCCTTGAAGATTTGGATACTGTTTTAGAGAATTATGTAACGGTAAAACATAAAATCAAGTGGGACGATATTCGCATGATGACACCAACTCCACGTATCACTTCAAAACCACAACGGTAAGTACCGACCAACATAGAGAAAGACCAACACGTGTTTGATGCAGTCAACAATGAAACTGAGGTTAGCAAAGAAGTTGCAATAGAAGAAGATAATCATGAAGCACCTCACAGAGACATCGTGGAGAATCCAGAGACACAACCCCACGCCATCATTACACAAGTAAAGATTGAACTTGAGCTAATGCCTACTATTCATGCACAAGAAGAGGTAGTGTAGATACAAGTGAGTGACCCAACACTCAAGGCTAATGATGAGAAGGCCGAGTTCAACTTAGAATTTGGCGTGGATGACAATGCAATAACTACTCCTACCAATTAAAGACGTTGGCGCATTGAAGGAGAAGATGATAAGGATCGATATAGTTTTGGATCCAAATACTGAACGTCTTTTCGATTATGCGCCTTCAATTGAAGAAACTATATTAGAGAATCATATGAGGTACGATAATCTTACTACCCAGTGTGTTGAACTTGAATATCTAACATTTGCAGAATTGGGAATCAGGAGTGGAGATCCATCTCATAGGAAGGTGAAAAAAAGAAACCAATCGTGTATACCGGAGTCACAACACACTATCAAGAAGGCGACAGGTTAGAAAGAGTGAGCCACTTCATTGAAAAGCAAGGAGAAAGAAAGCACCATATTCCAACTCCATAGCAAAAAGGTTGTTACATGGAACTTGCGAACTACTACATAGGATAGTCAAAAGAGAAAGAGTTCGTATGCAAGTAATGGTAGATGAAGATGAGAATTTGAAGAGGAGTGCTATGCAACATAGAACTCGTGAGCCACTGCATAGGAAGACCATAAGAAAGAGAGTTCAATTGCAAGCAACGATGGAAAAAGACATGAGGTTGGAAAGCAAGTTTATGAAGAAGAGTCTTCGTTGGAAGAAGGCGAGAAAACCGCCTAAAGCTGATGCATTGACATATTTTGAAGATTGGAATCTCGTCCGAATATTCGAACCTCCATGAATCCATCAATAGCATCGAGATAACCGACGTAAAACTAAGCGTTGTGTGGGAGGCAACCCATAATAGTAAGTTTTTAATTATCGAGTCTTGCATTTAGTTTAATTATTAATTTATTTATGTTTTGAGTCATATATAGTATATTATTTCAATTTGTATTTGAGCTAACCATTGAGAATAGGGAAAACGAAGAAAGTGAAAGAAGATATGAGTTGAGGGACGAACATGGTACAAGCAAGACGATATTAGACAAAGTAAGAACAACACTAATCAGAGCATGCAAAGCAGGCTTTCTAGTAGCACGCGCGATCAAGACGCATAACCATTGCTCACATCGTGCCTCACACGCGCGATCAAGATGCACAATCTGATTTGGTGGCACAATAATTCCAGAAACTACCGCGCCGCACCGAAAAATTACATCGCACAACACACGCGCGATTAGGATGCACGATCACGCCTTCAACTTTTCTTGCAGTACATGTTTCTCAGTTCGAAAGGCAATAGGAGACATGCAGAAATCTTCACATCTCTACCTTTAACTTTCCTACTATACTTATATTTCTCTTATGATTAAGTTCCATTTATATATGAGTTATTCCAAATGTGATTTTAATTATTATGGACAGTTACGCAAGTTAATGAAAAAATTCCAAATTCTAATTAATAACTCTTTTATTTATAACTCTAATCACTTTTATAATTCTATTATTTCTTAGAATTCATAAGACTATTTCTTCTATATTTCTCCTATCTACTTATTTTCTTGCTAGAAAAAAATAATTTTTTTATTGTTTCTTTGTAGAAGAACATGGAGTCCGGAAGTTATTACACCATTGATCTAACCACGGAAAGGAGAACATTAAAACTATCACTATCATCAATGTTAACATGTTGGATATTATTCCCTATTTAACGAATTTATTTAGGGTTGGAACGCCCTGCCCGTGATTCGAAAAACAATGATTTTATAGAAGATAACGATGCGAGAATATTCTTTCCTTTATTCACTGAACTTCACTCCTCAATTTTGTATGTATGATTGTATATGTCCCTCCGAAGTTATTTTTCTTCAATCGATCACCTCCCTTTATATAGACTTTGTTAGGGACATATGTCGTTATGCATGTGTTTAGTAAGTACAGGTGTCATAATATAGGTACAAGTGTGAAAAAGATAAGATAAGGTATATCTTGAGTCTACTAGATGCTGACTAAGCTGATCTTTGCCTCTTCCAGGGTCTCCGAGGGGCTGTTTCTTCGAGATGTTAGTTTCACGAGGGGCTCTATATTTGGTGATGATCTGATAGACCGGTTTAGAATCTTCTTCGGGTGGTGTTGTTGCTTTGGTAGAGGTTTATTCTGGTGTAGGGACTTCTATATGTGTTCTCCGAGGGGTATTTTCATCTTGGTTTTGGGTTCTGTAGGTTAGGCATGATTTGCGAGGGGTTTGATTTGATCTTTGGGGTCTTGACTTGATCTCCGAGGGCTTGAGTTGATCTCCGAGGGCTTGATTTAATCTTCGAGGGCTTGACTTGGTCTCCGAGGACTTGATTTGATCTCCGAGGGCTTGACTTGGCCTTCGTGAAGTAGTATTTTTAGTGTCCAAGCCCTCGTAGAATGTCTTCCAACATTTCTTGTGTTTAGAAACGGCTTTATTCTTGAATTTGGTCTTCGTAGTGATATTCCGAGGGCAGTTTATGTTGAGGAGTGTTCAGCAAGGAAGCATTCTCGCAAGATTATGGGACTCGGGGTCCGTTGTGGTCCCTCTTGGCGCATTGATGGATATCGGAGTCGTGCGGATCCATCGGGGTTTACTCTTTTTCCGATGCCGCGTTGATATCTATTTTTTATTCATCGTTGACTTTCCAAGGGACGCTTAGGTATCTCCTCGGAGGTTCCTTCGTACCTCTTTGGGTCATTGACCACGGTGTGGTAACCTCCGAGGGGCCTCCTCAGTGGGAGTGGGTACATCTCATCGGAGGTACTCGTGACAATAGTGTTAACAGGTTGGATATTATTCCCTATTTAACAAATTTATTTAGGGTTGGAACGCCGTACCCGTGATTCGAAAAACAATGATTTTATAGAAGATAGCGATGCGAGAATATTCTTTCCTTTATTCACTGAACTTCACTCCTCAACTTTGTATGTATGATTGTGTGTCCGGCCTCTTTTCTTCAATCGATCACCTCCCTTTATATAGATTTTGTTAGGGACAGATGTCGTTATGCATGTGTTTAGTAAGTACATGTGTCGTAATATGGGTACAAGTGTAAAAAGATAAGATAAGGTATTTCTTAAGTCTACTAGATGCTGACTAAGTTGATCTTTGCCTCTTCCAAGGTCTCCGAGGGTCTCCGAGGGGTTGTTTCTTCGAGATGTTAGTTTCACGAGGGGCTCTATATTTGGTGATTATCTGATGGACCGGTTTAGGATCTTCTTCGGATGGTGTTGTCGCTTTGGTAGAGGTTTATTCTGGTGTATGGACTTCTGTATGTGTTCTCCGAGGGGTATTTTCATCTTGGTCTTGAGTTCTGTAGGTTAGGCATGATTTCCGAGGGGTTTGATTTGATCTTTGGGGTCTTGACCTGATCTCCGAGGGCTTGATTTAATCTCCGAAGGCTTGACTTGTTCTCCGAGGGCTTGACTTGTTCTCCGAGGGCTTGACTTGTTCTCCAAGGGCTTGACTTGGCCTTCGTGAAGTAGTATTTTTAGTGTCCAAGCCCTCGTAGAATCTCTTCCAACATTTCTTGTGTGGAATTGAGTTTCCTATAATCAACACAAAATCTCCACCCCCATCTTTCTTATTGACCAACAAAATTGGTGAAGAGAAAGGACTGTCACTAGGCTGTATCCGTCCTGTGTCCAGCATTTCTTGGACTAGGTTCTAAATTTCCTCTCTCTGGAGGTAAGGGTACCTGTATAGTTGCTGCCTAAAAGCTGCATAACCTGGTACTAAGCAGATGGCATGATCTGTTCCCCGGGGACAACTCCTTAGGCTTAGCAAATAGAGCCTCAAATTCTTTGATAAAGGGTTGGAATTCAGGGGACACCTTAGAATCTCCCTTCCCTTCAGCTTCCCCAATCATAAAAAGACACCCAACTAAACCAACCTTTCTTTTCTTCAGTAGTTTCTCCATTTTGAAAGCACACATCATTTGTAGGTTGGATTTTGATCATATCCCCTTCAACACATGCACCTCACCTTCTCCCAAAAAGTAAATCAGTTTCTTATCAAAGTCAAATGTGATAAGGCCCAATCCTCTTATCTGGTCAACTCCAACTACCATGTCACATCCCCCCCCCCCCCCAACTTGATGATTCTAGCATTTGCTGAAAAACTCTTTATCTCCCACCATCCACTCAAAATCAGGGCACCTTGACATGCATTCTAGCTTACCCCCATCAGCAATTGTCACTAATAAAGGCTTAGTATTCACCATCTTGCACTTAAGCCTTTTCGCAGTGTGATAATCTAGAAATGTGTGATTGCTTCCAGTGTTTACTAATACTTCCCCTACGATTTAATTTTTTTAGTGGCAGAATAACCAGCTAGGGCATGAATAGATATCGTTGATGGCCTCTCATCATAGACCGTCATTGCATGAACATAGCTCTTAGATGGTTTCTGTAATGCCCCTGGAATTTGGAAGAAAAATACAAATTTATAATTTAGTTCTCAAACTTTTGAAAATATCATTTTGACCCCAAATATTTGAGAAAATTTGTATTTTATTCCTTCAACAAAAATTAACCATTTCTTTCTTCATAAATGCTTCAAATATCTTTAAAAAATGTATCTTACATTTACATATTGATCTTGGAGGTTTTTACCTAGAAAAAATTACATAAGTAAATATGTGTAATAATATATATTTATTCATATTTGATTTTATTGTAAACAACAAGAATAATATCACATCTTTTTGAATGGTTTTGAAATCAGCCACATCAGTCTTGTGACAATTAGAATCAGATTTTGGTGATTAGTTGTTAAAAAATTAAAGTTGGACATTAACCTAAATTGTTTTAACATGTATAAAAAAAAGTAATATGTATATATTAATCTATATGTATTTTGTTTGAATTAGACATGTTAACAGGGTAAAAATCCACGTGCTTAAAATATACTATAGTTCGATTACCAAAATTGCTGGATATATTATTATATGATTTGTACTCGCAATCGCAAAATACCCGTGTCACACAACAAAGGCCCCGAGTCCCCCGGGATACTATATCACCCCCTATCGGAGAGCTCATTCCGAGAGCCCATATCCCCAAACGCTACTTCACGAAGGCCAGGATAAGCCCTCGGAAATCAAATCAGGCCCCTCGGAAAACACGCCTAACTCGCAACCGAGATATAAACACCGATCGGAGTACACTTCAGAAGAAGGCAACCTAGCAATGGACCACTATCGGAACTACAACAACATCGGACAAGCATCCAACGCCTCCAATAGGTACCGTCTATCGGAGAGAAGGAAACTAAGAAGCCGGTCCATCAGAGCCCATTGAAGCTATCGGAAAGGATAATTCATCCTAGTCAGCGCCCCGTCAGCGGATATATCAAACAGATAAAACCTATCTCTTCGCACATGCATAATGACATCTGTGAGCACATGCACAGTGACACTTGTCCCTAAAAAACTTCTATAAAAGGTAGAAGTGGGAAATCAGAAAAACACTCCACTCCAGGAGGGGGAGGGAGGAGAGGGCACTCCCGGGAGGGGAGAAAAGGGAGGTGCTCCCAAGGGAACTTGTGTTCTCTATAAAACTAAAAAAGGCTTCAGGGGAGAAACTTTTTCTTTCTGAAGGCTTCACAAGGGTCTTACTCTTTCAACAGATAAAATCAACACATCAATAAAATCGACATACTCCAAATTAACCAACACCAAGAACAAGAACTACGAGTGGCTTGATTCCCAATCGAGGGATACGTAGGCACCTCGGAAGATATCCGAGCCCAGCCCCAAATCAATAAAAACCGGCGATCTCCTCGGGTCGGAATTGGCGTTCCAACCCAAAAATAATAACTCGTTAAATAGGGAATAATTCCAAACCCGTTAACAAAGTGGTGCCGTCTGTGGGAACGTCATCGAATCCTTGAGCGAGCCCGAAGAAATCGCCGACAAGATCAAAGCGAAGAGCAAGTGCTTCTGCCACGGGGCGATACGCTCCAAAGGTAAGTTTTCTCTAAACTCGCACGATTCGATTCTGGTCTCGGATATATCTTGGAAGGTCATAAGACTTTCTAATTACTACAGTGAGTAAATATGCGAAGTCTATAAAAGACTGGCAAGAGAAAGAAAGAGGCAGTCCATTGACCTCGGAAAGGTTCACCGTGAGCGTTTATCCGGAGTGTCGGGGGATACCTCTATTTAGAGTGAATGTATCTTCAAAATTTGCACTGCAAACGGGCACTTTATCCCAAATAATTTGTTTGGCCAGTAAGAATGAACTTCATTTCTCAATCTTAAATTTGACAATTAAAGGAAATGACCCAAGTATTCATAACATGCTGAAAAGTTACGATGACTATTAACACGGAAAAACAAAGTTTCATTCCACTAAAAAACAAAGTACAACTGTGGATAAAATAAGATAACATAAGGTGCAGAGCCTCTAGGACGGGGGAGGTAGAGAACTCGTAGAGGTGGGGGTTGGCCCAGTTGCAGGAGCGAGAATCGGGACGCTTGTAGGAGGGGGAGCGCCGGAAGGACCAGCATGGACCCCCGTATTAGGAGAGGCACGAGAGGTAGGCAGGGGGACCACGACAGATAGAAGAACCCGACTCGGGGAAGCCGAGGAAGGAGGAAGCTGAGAAATGCTCTTGATAAAGAGATCATAAGCTTGCTCCAGCGTAGGCTTCTTCATCTCCGCTATGTTTATCAGACGCGGATCTACGCTGGGAGATATCTTCCTGCGCACTTGCCCGAAGCATTGGAGGAACCCCCACATTACGTGTCCGACCAGGTACCCTTGATTTTTGCGGACATACAGTTCCTTAACTTGGGTAGTGGCCTCCTCCCGGGCTTGCTTCACCGCAGCAACTATCCTCTGTTGCATCTCCTCGGAGGCAATGCCCCCTGAGACCGGAGCTTTCGACAACTCCTCATTGAGAGCATCCATTTGGCCAAGTGCTTGGTACAAGCTGCGCTCCAATTCCTTCTGGTTTGCCTCCAAGGCAATCTTCCCCTCCTCAAGGGAGGTAACCTTTTCTTTCAGAACCATTCTAGAGGCCTCCATCTCCGTTACGTAATATTGAAGCCGCTTGTTCTCCCCCTTAACTCTTGGTTCTGCTGCGAGATTTTAGCCCACGCCTCGTGGTACTTCCCCATCTTCTCTCGAAGCTCTTTATTCTCTTCCTCTATCTTCCGAGACCTTTCTTCCGCCGCGTTCGTCAATTTCTGCAACTTCTCGACCTCGAGTAATAGAAGAGGAAGCATTTTAGGCACCTAGAAAGCAAAGTAGATAGATAAAGATCCCAACAGTGGGTCCTGAAAGGATTAGATAAGTAGAAATTAGATCTTACCAGCATAGCCATCCAATTCGTGCAAGTCTGGACGAATTTCCACCCCCCCGACGGCAGAGAGTTGGTAGCCGATAGATATTGGGTGACCGTGTCAAGGGCCACCTTAGCCTCTCTTGGGCTAGGCTCTCGTCCCAAGACCAGGGCGCTCGAAGACGAAGGTCCCCATACAGGTACACCCCCCGATATGGGCACCTGAGTAACCACGGGACTGTCCGATTGGATAGCAGCAAACGGACTCGGAGCAGGATGACCTGTAAAAGAAGGAGCCGCAGCCATCAACTCCTCTAGCAAAGCCATCGGATCGTCGGAAGTTGAAGGAACGTAAGGATCCGAGGGAAATGATCCTCCTCCAAGGTCAAATAGATTAATACCTCCTGCGAATCAAAACTTTCCGAGTAACCAAGCTGCTCCCTAGAGGAAAACTAAAGGGGGAAAAGTGTCTAATCTTAAGAAACTTACCCAAGTCAGGAACTTCCTTCTGAGATGCTCCTTCGTTCTCAGAGGGGAGGGCAGGCCCTTTGTCTGTCAGAAGCAGAGTTTCATATGAGTAAATATGTAATTATCTCGGTATTACGTAAAGTTAAGGAGAGAGAAGTACCTCTGGGAGGGGTTGCTAGTAATATCTCCACTGAATCCCCCGATGCCTCCGAGGCGGAAGATATGTCGATAGAGCCTGGAAGGGGGGGGGGGGGGGGGGTAAGGGCAACCCCCTATCCCTACATCCTCTTCTCCTTCTCCTAGTGAGAAAGCCCCCACGAGGACCTCACCCGAGGAAGTCACACTCAAATCTGTTTCTTCCGGGGTATCAGACGTCCCACTAGATGATCGGGATAGGGCTGTCGAAATCGTTAAACGAGTCTTTGCTCGTTCGAAATCACCCTCCACAGCCCCAGAGACTTCGCCTTCTCTCACCGTTAGCCTCTCCTCCTGAATTTCCATCTCCTTGTTACCACCCAAACCACTAGCTCCTTCCACCCTGTACGGTCGTAAGACGTCCACTGCAAACAACTAGAAGATTAAGCAAACCAGAAGAGATACCTATAAAGTAGAGAGTATTAATAGCTTACCAAAAGCGTTGAAGTACTTCGCGGGGATGGCCAAAGGGGTCTCGATTCTATCTATCGGGGTAATGTGTCTCAAGCCTGCGGTCCGATAGAGACGAGTGAAATCCTTCGACTCCACCAAAGGCTTTGCAGAAAACACAGGTGAAAACACCAGTGTATCGTCCAGCACCCTCTCGGGGAACGTAGGCTCCCTCCAAGTGAGCGGCATGTCCCATTCCCCCTCGGTGGGGCAGATGTAGAAGAACTTGTTCTTCCACGTGCTGTGAGAGCTAACGTTGTCCTCGGAGATCCGATCGTCTTTGTCCCGATGGGTAAAACAATAGAAAGGAGCCCCCCACGGGGACACCTTCAACTCAAAAATCGTAAAAAAACCTGTCCCTCGTACACTCTATCCCCCTCACCAGACACCAGAAGACGAATAGGGCAAGGGCCGTGAAGGAATTGGGGGTGAGTTGACTAGGGCATATGTTGCAGTATTTGGAAATTTCGTAATAGAGGGGCGGGAAAAAGGAACGCAGTCCCGCCTTTACTTGGGAATAGTACACCGTCACATGATTCGGTGGAGGAGAGTTACCCCGTTGATCGGCTAACAGAACCGTCACCTCCACATTCCGGCATGAGGCACCAAGATCAGTGTACAACTTTCGAATCTCCTCTTCTGTAGTAGTGCTGACAGTTGCTTCAACTTTCTAGGTGGCTCGATGAGCACCACCCTTGTCAGCGTTCTTCTTTAACTTCTTCGTTTTCTTTGCGCTGCCACTACCGCCTGCCCCCATCGCCGCCGCCGCGCTCCTCTTTCGAGGAAACAGAGGAGCGACCCCCGTTGCCCCTCCGGTGCCGGAAACAGCAGACATCAGGTTAGTGGTTGATTGAGACGCCACAGGTGAAATTTTGAGAATTGAAAGCTTTTTTACAGAGAGATTGCGGGAGAATTTTTTGCTTAAGATTGCGAGTGAGAGTAGAATTGGGAAGAAGGGTGTTTATAAACCCTAGGCCCAATGATGGCATTAACTGTCCACTAACCCTCTTTACACCCCACGATTGGAAATCGTGCCTAGCGGGTTGTAAACCGCCACGTCTCCTCGTTTGTGGAAAACGTAACGGTCTGAATACTTCGGCATGCGCACCACGTCTGAACGTGGCATTAAATCATCATTAACTGCATTTAAACCGCAGTTAATTAAATGCAATGGCATTAATTATAATTAATTCCCCGATATTGATCCCACGAGGGCACATTTCTAAGGCATCAGAAGCTTTTCGACTCGGAAAAGGCGATTATAATAATCCCCTCAAAGGCAGGGTCAAGAACTTTGGAGACACGTGTTAAACAGACATAAATGTCAACGACGAATGTCTATGACACCCCAGAAGAGTCCTACGATACCATCCCAAAGTTTTCCGAGTCCTGGATGCCACCTGAACTCTTTTCAGAGATCACCGATACTTTATGGGACACTTACAATATGATGCTTGACCAAAATCTGTGAAACCCCCGATAACTTTGCAATACTTTAATAGGGTTAGGCATCCCCTACGATGCTTATAAGGGCACTAAGATGTCCTGATACTACTTTAAAGGCTCAGAACTAATGCTTCCGACGACCCCAGCGACTGAAGGCTACGATGCCGGGACCATCGCGACTTTCGACCTTTAGAGTTTCTAGTGCAGTCAACTGCCCTAGAAACTGGGGGGGGGGGGGGGTTGTTAACAGGGTAAAAATCCACGTGCTTAGAATATACTATAATTCGATTACCAAAATTGATGGATATATTATTATATGATTTGTACTCGCAATCGCAAAATACCCGTGTCACACAACAAAGGCCCCGAGTCCCCCGGGATACTATATCACCCCCTATCGGAGAGCTCATTCCGAGAGCCCATATCCCCAAATGCTATTTCACGAAGGCCAAGATAAGCCCTCAGAAATCAAACCAGGCCCCTCGAAAAACACGCCTAACTCGCAACCGAGATATAAACACCGATCGGAGTACACTTCAGAAGAAGGCAACCTAGCAATGGACCACTATCGGAACTACAACAGCATCGGACAAGCATCCAACGCTATCGGAGAGAAGGAAACTAAGAAGCCGGTCCATCAGAGCCCATTGAAGCTATCGGAAAGGATAATTCATCCTAGTCAGCGCCCCGCCAGCGGATATATCAAACAGATAAAACCTATCTCTTCGCACATGCATAATGACATATGTGAGCACATGCACAGTGACACTTGTCCCTAAAAAACTTCTATAAAAGGTAGAAGTGGGAAATCAGAAAAACACTCCACTCCAGGAGGGGGAGGGAGGAGAGCGCACTCCCGGGAGGGGAGAAAAGGGAGGTGCTCCCAAGGGAACTCATGTTCTCTATAAAACTAAAAAAGGCTTCAGGGGAGAAACTTTTTCTTTCTGAAGGCTTCACAAGGGTCTTACTCTTTCAACAGATAAAATCAACACATCAATAAAATCGACATACTCCAAATTAACCAACACCAAGAACAAGAACTACGAGTGGCTTGATTCCCAATCGGGGGATACGTAGGCACCTCGGAAGATATCCGAGCTCCGCCCCAAATCAATAAAAATCGGCGATCTCCTCGGGTCGGGATTGGCGTTCCAACCCAAAAATAATAACTCGTTAAATAGGGAATAATTCCAAACCCGTTAACAAGATATATCATATTTTAAGTTATGGAAGAAAAATCAGCCACATCTCCCTATCATCAGATTAGAGTCTTCATTAGGTGGTCAAGGATAAAGAAATTAAAGTGGGGTCTTAATAAAAAGTATTTTAACATGATTTCTTGACTATATATAGTAGGATCTCTTCAAACAATTTTCATACCCAAAATAATTTCGATTTTTCCTTCGTTCTTCCTGTGAATCTCTAAGTTAGTGAGTCTACTTTTAGGAAAAATTAATCCCAAGTTTTTCTTTCACCATTTTCTACCCGAAAATACCCCAAAATTTTTATTGCACATAAATTATCCATTAGGCCCTGCACCTTCGAAAAATCATAACTAATTGTACAAAAATCCTTTTTGATCAAAGTCAAGGGACAAATACTCCTCATGATGTCCTCTAACATTCATATGAAGAAACGTTTTCCAAATAATGTGATTTAGAGGGTTGATATTCCTAAACAGTAGACTGTTGTCTGAAAATCCAAAAATAGGTGCTATATTTTCAAGAATTATTTAGCATAACAAACATTTGGATTCTCCTTCCACTTTGGGTACACATGTTCCTCGTGATGTTAAGTACCAAAAAATACAAAAATATTTGGGTACAAAGTCCATTTGGATATCCATCGAAGGTAAATCCAATATTGCGATGATTTTCAGCTTATTTTGCGTACTTTATGTTCTTAGTTTATGATTGAAAATAATCATCATGATTCCATGATTGATCACTCACACATGACTCTTATAAGATATATAACAATGGTTAGAATCACTTTAATATAATTTGTAATTACGAATTAATATTTTTGAGATTTTTCAATAGTATATAAATAGTATATTTATCATGTTTAACATATCCTTACATAAGTTTAATAAGATTATCATATATACTTTCATGGTCTAATCCTCTTATATGATTATGTATCGTAACTTAAACATTCTTCGATCATTTATCTTGATTAGGTTTACGTATTAATATTTTTTATAAGTTATAAATACAATATTATGTAATTTAATATAATCTTGAAACAAAATAATATTAACTAAGTTATACAATTTACTGGATTGCTTCATAAGATAATTGTTTGATGTCATGATTCCTGAAATTTTTGGATGTACTAGAGACTTATAGAATGATTTTCCATAAATCAGTTAAGTAATATATTTTGAAGATTTATTATGCATCAAATTAAATAGTTTATCATACACGCAAGATTCTCAATAAATGTGAGGTTTAAATTGTGATTTTGTTCTTGCCTCTTTTGGCATCCGATCCTGAGGAACTTGGACAGAAAAGTCACAACTTCATTACAACCCACGAACAACCTATAATTCATCTTATTCCTGTTTTTGCATCTCATTAAGAAGCGTGATTTTCTCACTTATTGCTAAAGCATACACAACCATTAATTATTCATCACATATAATCTCATGTAGTGGTTCTTGAACTGTCAAAGAGCAACGAACTGTGTGTTTGGGACATGTAGCTCAATGAGCAACGGATATTATCCGATTTACTAGCTTGTTTGTTTATCACCCATTGTGATGCCTTTGGGAAGTTGGGCCCAGGGATTGAGTCGAATTAATGCCGGACAGTAAGGACTGTCGGTTTAAGTAACTTCACTTGATATCCATTTATCTAGGCGCCGATTGCAGTCAGTAGTTGGCATGTAATCGCATTCACACTATTTTATTTCGTCATATTTTCCTTCTATCGAAAACAAAATATATAAGATCCTTAAGTTTTCTTTTATTAAAGAAGAAATGTTTATATAAATTTTAATATAGACGCTTCAGAGAAAATTTGAATTTGTTTATTACCTTATTTTTCTCTTGAGTTTTTTTCTTTGGTGAGATTGAAAATTATTCATTAATAAGTAAAGTCAAAATCCAATGACTTTTGAATATTTTACGAATTATACTTCCTCATGTTCTTAGTAGTGGTTGTGAATTTTATTAACGAAAATCATTTCAAAAGAAAAGACATCGAATAAAAAGAAATATTTTTTTCAAGTATTTTAAAAGTACTAACTGAAATAATTTATTAACTACTTTATGATCAAACATGTTCACGTGTTCTATAAATTCATCTTTCCTTACAGAAACAAAAGGTATACTCATCCATCCAATCTTAATTAATTTTTAATCATCATATTTGAAATTGTTAAGAAAACTTATTTCTATATAAAAATATCTTCTTCACTCCACAACTATAAACGACTATATTGGCCATATATTTTAACAAATTAGCTTTATATTACAAAACACACACTCATCTTCATCTTATTTCTCCCTACAAAAAAAAATGATCACCATGTTTACGTATCTTGTGGTGAATTTTATGAACCTTTATTTAATTTTCTTCTAACCGAAGGAAGACACTACCACATGATTTGCTATTTTTACAGTTCGCAACATCTTTTCAACTTTTTTCTTTTTGAAATGAGTTTACAATTGTTTAAGTTAAGTTAAAGTAATACAACAACAATAACCAAGTATGTAATCCCAATTAAATTGGGATAGGCTATATGAACCATGAATGGATTACGTCGAGTCGTGAACATGAATCTTCTGCCTTCATATATTTCGGTTGAATGCATATTAAATAATACCACATTTTTTGCATAGGTATTTTTGTCTCGCAATTATAGCCCTTCTAATGTTAAAACGAATAGAGCTTGATTTCCATATTCCTAAATATTTTGTAAATAAAACCAAAACATTTTTCTAACCCTAGAATTTTCCAAAGGAAAAAAAGATCTTCTGCATAAATCATTTTTGAGGTTATAAACATTGACCTTGTCATATGCATCATTTTGAACTAGTCAATGCATGTTACAGTTCACCGTATACATGAATTGAATTTCTGTTTAGGATGGCTTTTGTGATCGTCGCACATAGTAAATTATTAAATTGCGGTATATTAAGGAGAAATTATAAAAATACTTAGTGCGATACTCACAAATATAACATGGAGCACTAGGTGGATTTCTGCCCAATTATTGTTATTTCGTCATATATTCTTATAAAACACCGTATCAACGTATGACACGAAGAAACACGTTGTGTAACACGATTAGAGAGCAACAACGTCGACTGGAAGCCTCAACCTCAACCCCAACCGCCAAAGCTGCATCGCCAACCAGAGCTGCATCCGTAGCCGCAGTGGAGGCGATGATTCTCTTGGCGAAAGCGATACTCCAGTGGCTTGGAATGCTGAAGGACAAGATATATTATCTTTTGTACAACATATTTTCGCAGTGAGTTTGAGACTTACTTATGTTAAATTATTTTAGAGTTTATGATTGTATTTAGGTTTTTTGTTTTTTTTTTTTGCTAATTTTTTTGTTATTATGAAATTTATTTTATATTGAATGCGTGTAGAGATGTATGGAATCATTGGACATATATAGTAATAACGACCAAATGAGTGGAATGAGTTCCAACGGCCAGATACAACATCGTGCCACAACCTCATTCTCCCACAATCAGGCTTTAACCAACAAGTCTATTGATTTCAGCAATGAAAAAGTTTATATTAATATTGGGTCTTGTAGTGGTGTCTTGATCAAGGATTTCATGGCTGTTGCGGAAGTCTTTCTAGCTTGGGAAAGATATTCCTAACTTTTGTTATTTTGTTTTCTTATTTTGGTCTATATACTTGTTAGTACGTTAATCATTGCAAGAAAACTTTTAAGACATTATACGAAGCAAAACACAAGCACAACAATTGACATATAATTGATAAGACATGAGTTCTAGTTGCATGTGCGTAAAATAAAAAGAAATGCTTAATAAGATCGTCACCATTGACTTTGTCATAATCGATTTTTCAAATTCAAATCAAACGATTAAAATTTCAATGAAATATGATACATGCGTAGCCCAAACTTACAAAATTACATAATAATGTAATATAATCCCTATTAAGTATTACAAAATGACCCTAGGGCTAGGATGTACGGATATTTAAAAAAAGTGCTCGGTCAGCTCCAAATACGTATATGACATGGATACGCGTCGGATACGTATCCAATACACCAGCTGGAGTATCCTAAATTAAAATTAATTAAAAAATATGGATATGTATCAGAGCCAATTTATAATTTTCTCAAATATATAGTTGTCTAACATAATAAACTTACACTTAAAATACTAAATTGCAATTTCGATCGAAATATACTTGGAAAGCCGTGTTACCTTCATCATTTTGACAAAAAAAGAAAAAGAAAAAAAAGAATGAGGGGTGCGAAATTTGCGGATGGGTGGTCTACATGTCTAATGCATCTTTAAATTCTTTAACTTTTGTTGTTGACCATGTTTAATGTATTTAATATTTAACCATTAGTATTTTGAGTTTTTGAGCTTATATGAATTGCCTATGGCTATTAAGAATCTTTTATATATGTTTATATTTTTTTATTGTGTTTAAATTAATTTTGCAAGTGATTACATATGATATAATATATCATTTGACTTTTTTAGTTATATATTTATATAATTATTATTTATTAATATAAAATATTCGAAGTATCCTACACTTATCGTATCTTATAAATTTTTTAAAAAAATTGTATCAATGTATCCGTATCCTACGGATACGGATTCTCATATCCGTATCCGTGCAACCTTGCCCTAGGGTAATATACTCATATTCACTAAATTAATTAATACCAATACATTTCAGGGTTTTTTTGGTGCCAAATAACCATTTCGCGGTAACCTAAATTGAATTTACCCCTTTTTGACAAATTACCACGTTAAGCTAGATTGAGATACTAACCCAAAATCTAAAAAGGTAGCACACCACTATCAGTTATATATTTTTATTGCACTTTTTATGTTGAGCGATCAAGAATCAAGATACCTCGATATTTTTAATACTTTATCTTTTATAAATTTGGATTTAATTTCAGTATTTTTTGTGTTTTTCATTAGTAAAAGTACAAAACATATATGTTTGAAAACCATAATTTAACTTTATTTATATTTGGTAATTTAAAATATAAGAACATAACATACAACAATTACAAAGGGGCAAAAGTGTTTTTGTTAGTGGGCCAAAAGCGGGAAATGGCAGAGAATAAGTTGCAATTACAACCGAGTTTAGGTCACAACATAACGCACCGTACAAATTATATAAATAAGTACTTTATATTATATTATTAAAATTTATAAAATAAAAAAAAGAAACCAACGTTTTATTGTTGTTCCTCTTTTTCTACTCAAAAACACACGCCGCACCTCTGTGTACTGTCGCCGCCAACCTCAACACTTCGATTCTGCTCAGGTAATCTACCTTATTTCCCTCCCTCGTGTGCATGTACTCTGCTTATTCTCATCTGGGTTCTTTCTCTTTTTGCAAGATAACTTGATCTTCAGCTCATACTTTCAATTACAAAATGTACATACATTTTCATGTATCTCACTGTGAGTTTGTGTGTGGGTTGAATTATGTTTGTTGTGCTTGTTTCTTGATTTCGAATGGTGAAATTTCGTGTCATTTAAAGTTTGTTGAGAGTTTTTTTGGGAGTGCAGAGTGCATTTCAGCATGTAGTATGTATATTCGTGATATATATTTTTGAATTAGATGTTTTTTTTTTGTAATTCATGATGTGAATTTAGCTATTTGGAGCTATGATTAGCAGTACAATAAGTTAATTGAGTTGTTCATGCCTTTTTACTTTTTCTTTTCGTTCTTAATCTTTCGTTTGTGGTATGTTTTGAAGTGTGAAAAAATTAATCTTTGTAAGTAGTTAAATTGGAAAGTGTCGACGGATGGAGAAGCTACCTTGAACGAATGTGTTGATCGGATAGACTGTATTAAATGGTCTTTGTAATGCGATAATTGTTGGAATCAAAGTTAAATTGGTGGAATCCATCGCGAAATTCCCGGAAACGGAATAGTTTCAAGAATTTATGAGCCGGGTAACGAAATACTTGCTGTCTGCTGATCATTTGTTGAAGAGGTAGACTGAGTTTCCAGATCAATACGTGAGCCTAAGAGTTTCTTAGCTCTTCGCGAGTTCTTTCCTAGTGATGGAATATAGTGAAACAATAAAAATTGTTCTTGTGTGACCCGGCCTACAACCACTAGTATAGCGACATCTTCTTGTATCCCATCATAAAGATATAGATTACTCTCTAGTCTCTAAATGCGTTAAATGCCCATGACTTAGCAGATCACTTATCATTGGGTTTACCTTTACCAACAGTCTGGAGTACATGGTCCTGTGCAATATAAACTTAACATTCTTGTCCTATCAAACGTTGGCTTATGCTTTTATCCGAAATGTGTCCTTTTTTTGCATGAACTGAAGTAACTAGAGCTTTCTTTTCTTGTTAAGTTATTATTAACTGAAGTAATGAGACCATTATACACTTAAATATATTTGGAAGTGCATTAACACCAAGAAGAAGTGGTTGCATAACGTTTTCGAGGTCGCATATTCTTTCCACTGTTTTTGCATGTTTGATATGCAATGATCCATGAGTTTGTATTTGTATTTCAAATGTATTTGCATTTGATATGAAATTGTCCTTGTACTTACTCTGTTCGCTACGTGATTATGTTGTGGAGGTTGTACCTAATAATGTGGCTGTGGTTATTATATACTCTTTCTCAGCAATAATTGATATTTGTGGAGGATGAAACAAGAAAATAAGCTTCATTCTGACTGAAGGTCAAATGGATTCTGGTCCTACTCGAACAAACATTCGAAAACTTATTTGATGAGAATGTTCTGAGTTGCCAGAGTAACCACAAGAAGATCTATAGAGAACAAGTATGGCGAAGGTAGGAAAGCATGCTATAAAAGATGCAGAGAGTGTATCAGTTGATGTACTGGAATTTTCACGAAGTAAGGACATCAAGTTAGAAGCAAAAGAAGATCCAGACGCCACGGAGAATTCAAGCTCCTTTGGTGATACAGATTCTGGAGATGAAACTACTACTGGATTAAGTGATGCTGAAGTTGAATCCAGGTTCTTTGGTGAAAATGATTTGGCTCCTCCATTTGATGGAATTGACAGCGTTTTCCCGATGAGGTAAGGATTTGTTTTACTTATCTCTTGTTTTATTTGTTCTTTGTGAATGTCACTGTAATAGAGGAATAATCAGTTGAAACAAGGATGTGCTTGTCTTTTGTTGTCAAACTCATACTGCAAACTTGTGTAATTGAGCTTCCCTGCAAGATATAAGGACAACAAAGTTTCTTGTACTTCTCTCAAGAGAGGATCGAATCAGTAGTTTGTCATATTCAGAATTAGTCTAGTTACATGATATAGGTTGAATTTTCTCTTTCATATTGTTTGTTGTCTGAGCATTATACATCTATCTTCTTCAACTGACTTCCTGATATTTTTTTCAGGAAGAAAAAGTTAACAACTCATTGGAGAAAATATGTACATCCTCTAATGTGGCGATGCAAATGGACAGAATTAAGAATAAAGGAATTAGAATCACAGGCATCGAAATACTCGAGGTATATTGCTATATACGATAAAAGGAAGCATAAGGCAGTCGACCAATTAACAATTGAACAATCTGGTTCAAAGTCGCTGCCATTTACATATCAAAGTCATAGAAGAAGGCCTGTGAAGAGAATGAAAAGAAAGAAAGTGGAAGAGACGGCTGATATTGCTTTATATATGTCAAATCATAATCTTTTTTGTGAACGTGGTAAGGTTTATTTCGTGGTGCTTAACTGAACATTTTAGTTTTCAGTGACTAACTGTTCCTAATGATCTCAATGTTTTTCAGAAAATAAGAGATCTGATCTGGATGGAGTTCCTACTTGGGAGGACCTTGCTAATTCAGGTACATTGTAGTCATATGGATCTATGGTGTTTTTTAACTCAGTAATGTTGCTCAATATGTTGGATGGGTACCTTACCACTTAGTTGACATTTTAGATATCTGTGATGTGCTTTAACTGCTGGCAGAATTGAAACACTCGATATCATGAGCAATTCTTTTTAATACTTTGTTATACATAGATTACTTTTATAAGAATGTTGTAGTTGGTCTTCATTTTTATGATTAATATCTTTTTCTCCTTCCACAGACTAATCTTTCACTTATCATATGGGGACTAACAAATGCCTTAAGATGCTTAAATGTTTCATTTGTTCCATTCCTAATGTTGTCGCACTTAATGTCACTTTTGCAGATCAGCACACCACTGGCCACGATGAGTTTGGAATTCATGATGACTGTGTATTTCCCGAAAATAACGATGATTACCTAGAGCAAGTTCTTCGTAATATCGAGTTGGTACAAACGAGAGTTCATAAGATGAAGGCTCAACTCGATTCCGTGATGATAAATAATGCTGGAAAGTTTTCTTCCTCGGAGAATTTGAGCCAAAATGTGGGAGGTGATGGACAGACAAGCGCAGTGCATAGCCCTACATTCTCTGCTTGTAACGGTGATACGGTTTCTGTTGGAGGTTTTTTTACGGGGTCTCAGCATATATCAGATTACGATCTTGATTTCATGTTGCCGGACAGCTCTAGCTTTGGAGAGGCGATTGCCATCCCAGATATCATTGAAAGTACGGTTGGATTACTATCATCTATAGATGTAACAGAGCATCAGGCTCAAATTGGAGATTCATCCGAAATGGTAAGACAGTGACAATTATCTTTCATTTCATAATTATATTTTGATCTAGTCTGTTTTGCTACAACATAGAAAAAGGTGCAATGATTCTAGATTAATGGACTAAGTTGGATCTTGTTGTAAAAGAAAACAAGGCTACAATTGTTGTCAGCTGGCCTACACGGCATAACGTCACGAGCTAACCTCACTTCGCATAGCTTTTCTATTCCCTACTGGTTTTTTGGAACCAGTTAAAGACGACAGGCATCTAATCTATTTTTGTGTGGCTACAGTAACCTTTAGATCGGTGGTTATTTCAATAGTTAGAATATGTCGTACAGATTCCCTACTGCTCCTGACGATTTTCTTGTATAGCTCTATCCTGTTCTATTCGTGACTTTTTGATAAAAAGTTTCTGAATGTCATACAGATTTTGGATAATATGCTATTACATAACGAGACAGCAGAACTAGACGATATGGATTTCAAGGACAACAATTACGAATTATTAGAGAAGGCTCAGGATGCAGAAAATAGTGCAGAAGAAGAGAGCAATAATGCTGTCCATTCGTCACTTGAACCCGACACGTTCGCCAGAGCCTTGGTATCTCAGGACCAGTCGATACTAACATCATGCTTAGCTTCGGAGATTCATTTCCCTAAAACTAAAAGAAAACGAGGAGAACGTAAGGCTGGTTCTAGTAATTGGAGTCGCCAACGCCAACGACCCGGTGAGCCAGACAGCTAAATAACAACATTCTCGAAATCCCGAAAAAAGCAGGTATGTAATGATAAGAGCTTGATTCAGGAGTTGAACAGCCATATCCTTTATCACGGAATGTTGTTGAAATCAGTTGAAAATTAGATTTTTTTTTTGCTTTGAGGGCCTGGGTTGTTTAATCACGGGCTAGCTGGACTTATCTGTATTACTTTTGTGACTCTTGTATCAGTTAATTAGACGCTTTTTTGTAGTGCTATAAATATGGGGGCCATGTGGCACTTTTTAAAATTATAGGGGCGTAATTTGCTAATTTTTGTTACATGGCATAAATCATAATGCACTTGTCTCATGTATTTTGGTTCTAAATATATGTTGCAATTCTCAATCACTTTTTGTGTCCACTACCTAAATTGGATCATCAGATCGAATACACGTACGGCAAAATTGAGTGATATCAGAAAAACACTACACAATCTTTTTCATGTAATGATCTGAAACATTGTCCAACAAACTTCCGGGTTATACGCGCGACTTTTCTTTTCGTCATAAAATGTATAAATTATTCCACAACCTTTTTGGAGTACATATATTGAGAGTTAAATGACAATTCATATTTCATAAGGCGTAACCAAGGAGATTTGAAATTAATCATCATGGCTTATGCATTTGCAGAAGCTCTTGGATCACTGATTGAACAGCATTAGCAATATTAATCATGATGCCTTCCATTAGCTAATAGTTTATGTGACCAAGGAAAACGAATTGTAACTCATCATGTGCCATTATAAGTTTACTTTTTATTTTATTTATTATGAATTTCACGAAGAACAAATAACTTGAACACACACAAAAAGATTTGATAGAAAAAGCTTTAATTACAACTTATTACACATCTATAGATTTAGTTATGTAGTGGATATGTCATATATCGATCATGTTTCCGTACTATTTTGTGTTACATAACTAAAAAAAAAAAAAAATCCCTCAAGAACGGGAAGGTACATAATTTGCATAAAGTTGTATATATGGCGCACTGAAAGTGATGATTTTTTTTTTATCCCCAAAGTGATGAAAAAGTTTATATTATTAAAACACAAAATTGGCACGCAAATTAATTAAGCGTGCCTGACGAGGATAATTTGATATAGTTTGTCACCTATTTCAAGTGAAGGGGCTCGCTCTATTAAGAGGTCTATTGGATGCTGGTGGTACCACCAGTGGTGGTACCACACACATACATGTGTATGTATATATATACATACACATACATGTATGTGAGTGGTACCACCACAGGTGGTACCACCAGCATCGAATTTTGCCTATTAAGAGTACTTTAAGGCCTAAGCTAAGTCCGTGATACTGGTTCCGACATATTTTCATATGCGAAATCAATAAATAAATTGTTGTTTATTGAATAATTTGTTATATATTATATTGCATGTCAATTAGCTAGGTCAAAATATATTTATAAGAACTACAAAAAAACAATTTTGCGAGGAAGGAATTTGACAGAGTTTGGGATTCGATAAAACAGTGAAAAGCATATAAAAATAATATGTTATCAATAGTTTGCTCTCTACTCCGACAAGTATACTTAAGGTGTGAAACATAAATCAAAGCATGCATAAGTTGCCAACTTCATGATTGTATTAAGTCACAAGAGCACGAGCCAAGTAGCAGGCTTTTAGCACACATAAGTACACCAACCGATCTTACATGCTCATAATCATGGCATAATGGGATGTCATTAATATTACACGACTTAACCAATTTTCTTTCTCATTCTGGTGAATTGAGTCACGTGGTTTTCTGTAAAGCATTCTCCCCCCCCCCCCTTTTGGTCAATAAATTTTATTTAATTACAAATAACTTTCTATCAAAGACACTAACAATTTCTATAGAGTTTTTTTTGATAAATACAATTTCTATAGAGTTGATGATCATATATATGTATATATATTTTATATATGTATATTGATATTCGACTAGAATACTTTACTTCAAATCGAACTTTATTTGCGGACCACGTCCGATTTATACTGAAACTACGTGCATGTTGTACTCAAATTACACCTTGCTATAAGGCCGCGGGTGACGTGACGAACACTATCTATACCTAATTACTCAATTCCGAAAAAGTTATGTATGTCAATTTAGTAGGCCAATGGGATATCCATAGATTTTCTTACGCATCCGAATTGATCCATCTTGAGACGAGTCTACACAAAGTTGGATGAACAAGATGTTTAGGTCGTTCTTGAGCACTAGCGAATAGGTCGTTTATGTCATATTTGCATTGTCGAATTGGTCTAGTAGGTTTTTATCAAAAAAAAGAATTGGTCTAGTAGGTTGTTTAGGTCGTTTATGTAAATCTAACCGAATATGTCACTTTTGCAAAGCTAATCAAATAGCCAAATAGGCCATTTCAACGAAGCTAGTTGAATATGCATTGTGAAGCTAATCAAATAAGTCGTTTCTTTGAAGATAGTCAGCCACACCCAATCGAATCGTTAACCTTAGTTATTTTTATTCAAAATTTTTCTTTTTTAAGAGAAACACGTTAGCAGTTTATGTTAACATATCACTTGAAAACGAACTTGTGTTTCTATATATTAATTATTTTCTCTAAAAAGGTGTTGGGGGAGAATATGAGTGGCGCTAGAGCCTATTCTTTTCGCTTGTCATGCTATGTAGTGCTTTATTTTATTTTTATTTTTTTTGATAAATAAGTCGCGCTTTATTTGACAATATTCTAAATAAATCAAACATTGCGTATTTTCAAGGTCAAGCTAGTAATTAAAATTTTAATAAAAAGCAGGAGATTTTACTTTTACTTTGCCTTTGAAATTTGAATCTCTCTCTCTCTCTCTCTCTCTCAACAGATCAGTTGGAATGATTCCTGCCAAAGCAAAAGTTTTGTATTAAAAAAAGGAAAAGAGAGCCATTGCCAACCTATCTATCATTCAGTCACTACTAAAGTTTTATCATTAATTCATTCACCATATACCCCTTCTTAATTTCTTCAACTCCTCCATGACCATCTTCACATATTCATCACTTTCATCTCCTAATTACTCTTTCATGCAAGATCCAAAGGATAATTCATCACACAGAAGGTAACACTAACCATCTCTCTCTCTCTCTCTCTCTCTCTCTCTCTCTCTCTCTCTCTCTCTCTCTCTCTCTCAACCCTTAATTATGTGATGTGGGATGCTACACAATTTTGTGCCTAACTTATCTACGAACTTAGTGTAATGAGTACTGAATTCCCATAATTCTGGTTCTGTATGGAGTTGACTTAAGTCGGTTTCTTGCATGTTCAACTTCAGAGTACTTGTTCAGATATAGAACATCAATAAATTCAAAATTTTAATTCCAGATGGTGTCTTTTTATTTTTTTGATAAGATGTTATCTTTTCTTTAGTATTGGAACTTTTGGAAATTAATTACAAAAGCTAGGCAGATTATGGGCATTTTAATTACTAAACTATATTTCCTCAACTTGTGGTAATTAATTGTTTTTTTTATGAATGGTAATTAATTGTTTTTGCAATGGTTTAGCATGTAGTTCCTTATTAGTTATTAGTGCAGAATGAGTAGACATCTGGAACAAAAGCGACACTAATTAAAGTCAATTGTTTTCATGTCTTTTCTTTAAAGAGACAATTTCACGAGACCATTAATTATATTCTTTTTGATGAATAGACCATTATATTTCTTTTTCTTGAAATTGACACTTTGTGGGGGCAACCTAATTTTAATTCTGTCCTTCGAATTCAAGAAATATATGTTAGCACGTCAGCGGTCAGCCTTTAAGAATTTTGTAAACTTGTTATGTAGTCATTGGCTTTTTGGGGTAACATATTTTTTTCCATGTTGCACGAATATTTTTTACATATTACAGAATTATGTGTTTTAAAACTTGTCCCACTCTAATATTAACCGGACTATTTTTTTATATATTTTTTGTCGTGCCAAAGAAAAGTAACTGGACGACATTCGTTGAAATTTAAATGTGTCTAAGATGCAAATATATGTCGAGCATTTTATAGTTAAAAATAAATATAAAACATGGATAACCATGCCGACATGCACTGGTTCAAAACTTGTCTGATCGTGTATTATGTTTGAAACGTTAATGACACAAAGAAAGAAAGAATAAATATCAAAAAGTGCTAAAGGTTTTTGGTAATTAGTATTTAAATCTTCATTAATTTCATGGCGGCTTTCACTGTTAGTTTCTTAATTAAATTTAATATACTCGATACAATTATATTATTTTCCTTCATTCTTTTATTTGTTGAGTATCAATTAAATCTTCTCAATAAATTTTGACAAACTTGGTAAATACATTGGAAAAATGTTGTTTTTGTCTCTTCAAATAATAGAGTATGCTTCAACATAGTGTGTAATGACTTATACACGATATAGTTATACATCTGGGTCTTTGTATTTTTATTTTCTGAAATATATATAGCCATGCAATACCATTAGCAGCAGCCAGCAGCCATCAGTATTCAGTACCCCATTGGGAAATGGGATGATATTTTGCTATTTGTGTTATGCATCGATCAGATTTTAGGGGCTAGACTATGAATACATTAGTGAATAGTGATGACACTTAGATTCTAGAAATGTTGAACGATAAAGAACAATTAACTGGACAGTAGCCTACCAATCAATTATATAGCTTTGTGGCCCATCGGCCCAATCACCTCAGAGTTTACTAGCTAGTAATATTTACTTCAATATATTAATGTGCAACATTTTTTTCATTTTGCAATATATAGAAGTTCTAATGGTTTTTTTTTTCAACATGTGCAATTTGTCATGCATGTTCATATACTACTATAACATATGCTTATCTTGTTACTAATGCAGGAAGCCTTGGTATCGAAGAGCAATAGATATGACCAAAGTTTGGAAACTAACAGTTCTTCCAAAAGTCAGTGCAATTCCAACAAAAAATGGTACCCTTTTGAGAACAATGTCAAAAACCATAGACATTAATCCCACGCCAAATAATAGAAAGCTTAGAAAATCCACTTCCATGAGGGTCGCTACCTCGTTTACTCGTGTTTGCTTATGCGCGCCGATCTCTTCGTACACCGAGGTATTTCAAGTCGATGTGCCTCATAGAAGGAGCTATAGTTATCCTAGGTCGTCGTCCAAGCCCTTGTTCCCGCCCTCCTCACACGATATTAGATCATCGAGTGCAAGGATGAGCATCGAAGGGACGAGAAAAATATTTCGGGGAAAATCATTGACCGACGACGTTTTAATGAGAAGATTTGTTATTGAAGAAGAAGCTATGATGCAAATGAAGAGAAGGAATCAGATGGAAATCATAAGGAAAAGAAGTGCCATGAGGAAAAAAAGGCTTGGGCCAAGTCCCTTGAGTAGAATGGCTTTGGCTGAAGAATGTTGAGCTAGCACATTTTGGTTTGATATTCTTATATACCCTTTAACATTTTCATTGTTAGTATTGGGTCAAAGGTTGTGTTTTCTGGCGTGGTTACTTTTGCCATTTTTTTATCGAATTGAAAAAATGTATCAATTTTTCACTCTGATGTTATATGCAATGGATTTAGTAATGCCAGAAAATCCTAAGAAAAAATGATTACTAACTTAAATACCCGGGTCATTGGTTCAAGGAGAAAAAGGTTTGTTAATTTTTTTTTTTTTTTATGAATAAAAGAGGTTTGTCATCAATTTATAACTAGTTAAATTATCTGCGTAGTTTCTTTTCTAATAGAGATTATTTTTATAACAATTCTGCCAATTATTTTCACCCAACAAAATGAACATTTATGCAAGTTATGTGTGGTTCCCACTAATATATGATTTGTACTCATGCACACTTTCATGATAGTAGCACAAATATTTTCTCAAAATATGTTTCATAATGGAGATATTTAAGCAAAGTTCAAATCATCCTTAGACTAATTAAAACTTACTTAAATATCTTTTGTTCAAGTTCAACGATCTTTTTCATCTTTTAATGCATTGAAAGAGTAAGAGGAAGTGTTACACAACTTAGAATGAATTGGTAAGTTACAGAGAAATTCTTAATAGATCAAACAATTGAATAAGTCAACAAAGAGAAAACATTTGCAAACTCCATCCTGAGGCGAATCCTATTTAAACAGTGAATATGTATATGCTGAAACAAATTCCGGATAACGGAACTAAATGATTTAAAAGTCCAAACTACAGAATAACGGAACTAAATGATTTATGATGCTTTTATTCTGGATGGGTTGGTGAGTGGGAGGTGACCGTTGACTGCGTACTTCACATGGTCTGGCAATTCATAACGAAAGTAGAAATAAACGCATAGGCCACAAAATACCAAAGGAATCATGGATACCGATCAATATCGAAATAAAAATTGTTCGTATATATACTGTAAACTCTGATGGTGAACATCAGCAAAAAATTATAGAGTAAACCGTATATGAAATAGCCCACACTTTGGTCCAATTTGAAGAGGGGGCTGGTAGCCCAATTTACAATCTAAAGCAACCAATCAAAAAAAACATGACAAAACTCAGTGACATATATGCACATGTGGTGCATGGGACAGCAGTGCAACACAATTATTATTTAAAGCACATTGTTTATTAATTGACGAGATTTAAGTAATATTTTGTCGAATTTTAATATATGGGTAAAACTTTAATCAGGATTTTCTGTTAACAACACCGCCTAGTTGTTATCTAGCTAGCCAACTTTTTATAGTTTTTTATGGTACTAATCTTCTTGTGTGCTTGATCACGAGGGAGAATATTTAAATTCAGGACACTTTTTTTGAGCCAAAGAAAAAATGAGGGAAAAAATTGCTACCACCAGTAATGGTCATAGCTTTCTTTATGTTATGAGGGTTTACATGAAGATTATTTAGAGTAATGTTACGAGGATTCCTCTAATATCCCTTTTCTCTTTAGGGTACAAGGTGTCCCTTTTATGAGGGAATAAAGCTGCTCGTCCCGGTTTCGTCCAATGGGTGCATTCCAGGTGGGGGTAGAGGAGTGGGTCATTTTGCTTAATTACTTGGTGCATGTACGTCTGTCGTGGCTACCCGAGATGAAGACAAATAGGGTGGTGTAAGGAGGTGCAAGTCGTTTTTCTTAGGTGGTTGATCTTTGTCATGCTATTTTGTCGTTATCTCAGGTATTGGATAAGTTATTCGAGGGTTGCTTTGTCGGCATCGTCGTTATAATGTGGTCAGAAGCAAAGGAGGATGCTTCATATGTTCCTTCTGCAAAGTGGTACTCGTGTCTTTTTGTACATAAAATATACGAGGAGGTGCTCACTTGTTACTTGATCGAGGAAGATAAAAAAGCGCATATATCATCAATTTTATTTCTAATATGAACTTAGAATAATTAAATTAACACAAAAGATAATGAAGCGAATATTTTTAAACCTGTTAGAATATATGTATATATTGTTGACGGTGGGAAGCTTCAAGGTAGCTTCCCATTGGCCAACTAACCACCTCTTAAATAAGAGGTGGTTGTGAATTGAATTTGGACTGCCTATAAATACAAACTTTCAAGGAAGCTCGGTTTGTAGCATTCCACAAAATGTAGTGTTTAGTATTTTTCCTAATTCTTTCGTAGTATATTTATATACAGATGCGTGGTGTAAGTTGGGGAGTATTACTAATATAAAGGCTCATTTGGGGGTCGTTCGGTTTAAGTGAAAATTATATATGTTAACAAGTAAAAATATTCGTACTAAAAATATAGTTACGATGGTCGATTACCAATATTACTTTATTCATATTTATCGCGAATTATTACACTATCTATACTCGTAACTGAAAATGAGGATCGGTTGATACGCGTTCGTTGTTAACTTCTCAATGTTGCTTTAATAACGTCCAGAATAACAATGCAACGGAATTTAAACAACACAAAATTTAAGAAGTGAATATATTAATATTAACTTCCAAGCCGTAGGCAAAATACCACAAGAATTTATCAAAATATGTTTCTTACAACTCTCAAGCTCCTCACTCTTGAATTGCTCGAACTCAACAAGCAGACAAGAATTATTCTCTCAATTCTAAATCTAGAACTAATTGAACAACTCACAAACTTTGCAAAAGCAAGACAACACTTGACAACATGTGAATTAATCTCTTGGATTTATTAGCTCTTGTCTTGTGTTTGTCTTGGTGTACTTCACACCTATATATAGGTTCTTGACTTGGACTTCAAGGTGTGTTCTACACGGTTGGTAATTCTTCTAATTTCCTTGTCGGACTCCTCTTCCTTGTTCTCGATGTTCTTCTTGAATAATAGTTCCTTCGTTAGTGAACTAACTTAGGAAAGACTTCTTCTTCAAATCAGAACTCAACTTGGATGTTTCCTAGTTGTACTCGAACTCTTCTTTCCTTATATGTTGAGCGGTTAGCTTTAATTAAGGAAACTTCTCTTTATGGAAACTTTGAATGATCAACCTATGACAAGTTTGTTTCTTGAATAATAACCAAAGACAATCACAACTGTGGAACTAGATTAGTCGAGTGAATAAGGCAAAATAATAATTCGGATATTCAAAATAAGATTGTAAAACAGATTATGGTAATCAATGTTACTCTAACATTGACCATCTAACATTGTCAGAATACTTGCACTTTCAATCTCCCCCTTTTTGCCTTACTTCACAAAATCCTAGAACATGTCTCCTTATATTAAATATTCAGAACAAACTTTAATCAATCTTGTGGTACATCTAAAAACAAGTACCTCCCCTTAATCTCAGGAGAGTCCAATACAATGTTATTCTAACATTGATTTTTCTAATGTTATCATAACATTCGTCTGTCACAATGTTAACTTAACATTGGCTCCAGTCGAATGTTCTAACATTTAATTGTCCAATGTTACCTTAAAATCATATATCAGCTAACACCTGCAGACATAGTTAGTACCTGACAGAAGCTCAAGATTTCATAAGCAAAATCACAAAGTACCAATAAGCAGAATACTTAATTACTGGCTATAACTGTAACAAGGAACACACTCCTTGATCAAAAGAAAGATAAGAAAATATAAACAGTTCATGAAAAACAGAAATAGTTCAAAAACATGTAAGAAATAGAAAATTTAAAACTCAGAAATTAAAATTTGATCTATTCTCCCCATTTTTGTGAGGAAGGCAGATCCCTTAGGTTCTTTCTGAGGTTGTCAATCTCCTAAAGCCTAACTTGCTTGTCAGCAATCTCCCTTTTGGTGTCCTTGTACTCTTTGTCCAGCCATATGAGGGTCTCTTCCACAAAAGCATCAGCTATCACTGAGCAGCTGTCACCACTGGCTATAGGAACTGAAGAAGCAACAAACCTGTGAGTCTTCTTCTTCTTCTTCTTCTTCTTTCTGCTTGGTCCAGCTGCATCCTCGGGATTTCATGGAAGATCTTGAGTCCTCACCTGGGTGAAGTAGCTCCTGGTGATAGGCATTCTGGCCTTGTTCTTGATCCACCCCACTGTCTTCAAGGTCTTAAACCCTTGCTTCACCAGTATGCTAGATATCAGAGAGGGATATGGAATGATTCCCTTCGATTTTGTTGTGACCTCCTTCATATGCCTGAGCACCTTTTCCCCTATGTTGACATTTAGACCATTCTTCAACTTAAACACCAGACTTGCAGACTCCTTAGTCATCACTGTTGTGTTGGAAGATGGTAGCCAGTTGTAGGTAGAAATTTTGTGTAGTACTGCACTCAAAGAAGTAAGCCTTGTTGTAGAAAAGTTGTCATTCCATTTCCTGGTCAGTCCACCAGTGAGATATGTGATGATCTCATCCATGCTTGGATCCTCTGATTCTTCTGGATCAGGAAGTCCCCATGCTTCATTGATAGTGGAGGGGCTAATGTCGAAGACACTCTTCCTAAAGCCTTCCCATACTTGGGAGAATTCTGGTGGCACACCCATTGAGAGAGGCTTATATAGAACTCTTTGATAACATCTGGAACATAGGATGAATGGTTCATCACTGACCCCAGCACACCTCTTGCTTACAGCAGTTCATAAATCTTGTTTTCTTTGAAACTATCCTCTTCTATTTCCTTTTACTTGTGGATTACCCTAGCTTGATAAGCCTCCCATTGCTCCTCTACTTCCGTAGATACGTAGAAGTCAGAATATGGATTCTTGGAATACTTTCCCTCCATAACATCACAATACTCCTCACTATCAGATGTTGGAGTAACATCAGCATCAGCATGGTCTTTTGCCATAAGTTCTTCTTCATTCCCAGTTTCCTCCTCTACCTCTTCTTCTTGTTCCTCTTCTTCTTCCTCATGTTCCTCTTCTTATTCTTCAGCTTCCTCTTTAGCTGCAGCTGACTCAGACTCAGAAGCAACCACAACTTTCTTTGCCTTTCTCTTTCTAGCAGAAGTAGCTAGAGCAGTCAGAGTGAGGCTCTCTACTTCTTCCTTCTCACTCTCCTTGTCCTCTTCAGCATTATCAGTAGGGATACTCTCAGTAGTATCCAACCCAACAACAGTCTCCTCATCCTGATTGTTCTCAGCATCAGAGGTATTCTCCTCAAGAACCACATCCTCCTCATCAACAACCTCAACACTATCCTTATTAACATCCTCAGACTCACCCATAGCAATAACATGGGCCTCATTCTCCTCCTCAATATCAACTTCAACTGGTAAAGTTTGAGTAAGGTTAGCCATTATTACCTCGTTTTCTGTGTTGGTGGGAGTGGAGGTGTTTTCAACAGCTTTTGATGTTGAACCAACATTACCCTTCGTTGATTTCTTTCCTTTACGTCATTGATAGGTAGTTTTCCTTTTTGCAGCAGCGACGACGACCGATTCAGTAGATGCATGCCTGGTATTGTACCTCCTTGGTTGCTCAATCTGCTCAGCAACATCTACAAGGGCATCAATTGAAGACTTACGGGCCATTGTTAGAGTAATTTTGGGAGAGAAAATGAGTTTAAGCACAGAGAATTTTGAGTGCACAAGAAGGCGTGAAGAATTAGAAAGGTCTATGGCAAAATATATATGGCATCTGATTATGAAGAGCGGTGATAGTGGTATTGTAATATGTTACCAAAATAATCGGACCACTTACACACGTTCCTGCACACAATACTTACCCATGTGTCATTGTTAGATTAACACGTGACCAAAACAGTTTCCTTAATTGAAAACTTATAAGTCACAGTGTTGCAATGTTGGACTAACACTGGTAAGTTAACAGCAAGCCAGTAAGTTGGAGGTGCAGGGCATTCCTCCAAATAGCTTCATGTGAGAGCGTGAGATATTACTAAATACAGATCTGAAACTTCATCAAAGCACATGAGTACACAAGATACAGTTAAGATCATCAGTATGAGTAAGTAACACTTCTGACAGAAGAAACACACAGATAGTAGACATAAATATCCAAGAAAAAATCATTCCCATAGCATAACAGATCACAATCCAATGTGTTTACGTGCAGTATAGTCACCCAAAGTGCGTGCCTCTACACATGAATAAGGATACTACTCCCCCTAAGCCCAAACCAACACAACAATAAGATGCAGAAAATGAATGAATACAATAATGTTAGATCAACATTGGGAGATGGTAACCAAGTACTAACAGCTGCACTGACTGAAACCAGAACATATCAATTTTGAATATTTTACTATTATCATGAAACTCTTTTTGAACTAAAGCTGAGAATGGTTAAACAAGGATAATATCATCACTGAATGTGGGCAGCACAGGACTCCACACACCCAACAACTTTATCATTAGCTACAAATTAGGCAAGTACAAAGGAACTGAATGAGGACAATACGCTTATCATATACTTCATCACCCTAACTCCTTATGCATACTTGTTGACCAACCTGTTTACAAGAGAAACACCAAGTGATCAATGCTACTGAATGTGAGGCAGTCGAAACTCCAAACATCCCAGTAGAAAAGATCACCATCATGCATTTCCTTGGCCAAAAATAGCAGAAATATGAAAATAAGAATAACTGAATCACACTGAAGCTCACAACATCATGTACCCCAGCTTCTTTTCATGCTCAATTTAACCTAAACATGGATAAGTCACAACTAAATAACATCAAAGTAGTGAACTATGTGCATCCCAGCTTCTCCTGATGTTAGATTAACATTCTCAGACCAACAACAGAGTTTTTTACTTTACAAAACTTTTGATATGAACCTGTTCACCAGTCAATCCAATCATTTGCATAAGTTAACCACACAACCCAAAAGATGACAAACAAAGATGGAATATGGAAGAAAGAAAGAATGCAAACACGGAAGTAAAAGAATTACAAACACACCACAACCAATAACCAGTGCTAGACAATTGTGTTATGCCAACACTGGTGAGCTGACATTCTTACACAATGCACATGCCAAGAGAATTCCTCAAACTGAAGAACCTCTCGAAATCTAAGTGCTTATTAAACATATCAACAAGCTGATTGTTTGTCTCAATATGCTCAATGTCTATTAACTTGTCCACAACCATATTTCTCAGATAATGATGCATTATGTCTATGCGGTTAGTTCTAGAATGTTGTACCTGATTCTTAGAGATACTGATAGCACTAAGATTATCACAGAACATAAGTAAGGTATCACTATCCAACCCATAATCCAGCAACATATGTTTGAGCTACACAAGCTGGGTGACACAACTGCCTGCTGCTATGTACTCGGATTCAGCAGTGGATAAAGACACACAGTTTTGCTTTCTGCTATACCATGAGACCAAATTGTTCCCCAGAAAAAAAACATCCTCCACTTGTGGACTTCCTATCATCATCATCATCATCATCACTTGCCCAGTCTAAGTCACTGAAACCCACAAGGTTAGTGTTAGTGTCAAATGAATACCAGATGCCAAGGGACAAAGTTCCAGATATGTATCTAATGATTCTCTTCACAGCAATCAAGTGAGACTGCTTTGGACATGCCTAATACCTTGCACATACACAAACAGAGAACATTATGTCAAGCCTAGAAGCAGATAAGTAAAGCAAACTTCCTATCATTGATTTGTACAATGTTGGATCAACATTGGTTCCAGTCCCATCTCTGGTGATCTTGACTGAGGCAGGCATGGGGGTCTTACAAGGCTTTGAATATGAAAGTTCAAACCTTTTCACTAAAATCTTTGCATACTTCTCCTGGTTCAAGAATATGCATGTACCTGTTTGTCTTATTTGGAGACCAAGAAAGAAATTTAATTCTCCTATCATACTCATCTCAAATGTTCTTGTCATGGATTCAACAAACTTTTCCAAAATAGAATTGTTAGTGGAACCAAACACTATGTCATCAACATAAATTTGAGCTATACAGATATCAGAATCTTTCTTTAAGACAAACAGTGTTCTGTCTCCATCACCTCTAACAAAACCAAGACTTAAGAGAAATTCAGTAAGTCTTTCATACCGTGCTCTAGGAGCCTGATTAAGACCACACATAGCTTTCTTCAACTTGTACACATGAGTGGGAACTTAGGATCAATGAATCCCTTAGGCTGTTCTACATATACTTCCTTATCAATCAACCATTTAGGAAAGCACCCTTCACATCCATCTGATATAGTTTTATCTTAAGACAACAAACAATAGCTAGAAGTAACCTAATAGATTCTATCCTAGCTACTGGTGCAAAAGTCTCATCAAAATCTACACCTTCAACCTGAGTATACCCCTGAGCAACAAGCATGGCTTTGTTCCTAACAATTCTCCTTCCTCATTACTTTTGTTTTTAAAGATCTATTTAGTCCCTATTACATTTACATCAGGTGGTCTAGGTGCCAAGAACCAGACATTTTTAGTAAACTGTAATAATTCATCCTGCATGGGATTAATCCAAAAGTTATCTAGAAGAGCTTCAGACACATTTTTAGGTTCTATGGAAGAGACAAAACATGAGGCATTATCAACAGTACATGTGAAGTTCATACAGACACACAATTTAACCATATCTCTATAATTCAGTCTTTTTTTTGTTGCGTGTCCTTACCCATTCAGTGGTCTAACCTATTACTTGAGATGATGGATGGTCTTTCTAAATCCTAGCAAGGGGTCTCTTCTAGATTTAGTGCCACCTTCGATTTTTGAGTCAGACTCTTCTGTAGTTAGTCTAACATCCGATCTGACTGGTGTTAGTCTAACATCCATTTCTGTCTCCCGCTCAGTGGTCCCAGCTTCAAGCTCCAGTGTTGGAATAACATTCTCAGTTTCCAATGTTGGTTCAACATTAGAAACTGAAATGTCACCAATACTTGTTTCAAAAGTGAAATCATCAAAAACAACATTCACAGATTCTTGAACAATCTTTAATCTAGGATTATAAACTCTAAAAGAAGCACTGTTAGCAGAGTAGCCTACAAAGATGCATTTCTTTTTGGATCAAATTTACCCAGATAATCCCTGTCATTTAGCAGATAACAGTCACATTCAAACTCATGAAAATATGCACCCTTCAAGATAATCCCTGTCATTTGGCTTTACACCCTTCAAGATTTCATAAGGAGTCATATTAGTTCCAGGTCTGAGACACACTTTGTTACTAATGTGACAAGCAATATTTAAAGCTTCGGCCCAAAGTCTTTTAGATAGATCTTTAGCATTCAACATAACTCTGGCCATTTCTTAAAGAGTTCTATTTTTTCTTTCACCAATACCATTCTGCTGAGGTGTCTTAGGAGCTGAATATTCATGAGAGACGCCTTTAGCATTACAACAGCTATGAAAACTAGCATTCTCAAATCCCTTTCCATGACCAGACCTAATCTTAGACACAGAAGAACCATACAACGTTTTGATGCTAGCACAAACAATTTTGAACTGATCAAAAGCTTCAGATTTTTCTCTAAGAAACGTTACCGATGCATATCTAGAGAAATCATCTACAATCACAAAGGCATATTTTTTAACACTCAGACTGCTTACCTCAATAGGACCCGTTAAGTCCATATGCAGCAATTCAAAACACCTACTAGTTTTAGGAGTAGCATTCTGTACCTGTAGAGGTGCATGGACAACTCTGGTTTGCTTACCATTGAGACAATCACCACACACAAGCTTACCTGGGCTGGTTAGCTTAGGCAAACCTCTTACATCATCAACTTTCTGTAATTTCTCTAAGTTTCTATAGTGCACATGTCCAAGTTTCCTATGCCATACAGATGCCTCATCTATCTTGGCATGGAAACATTCTGCTTATTCCTGAGCCAGATATCAGTTGTCTTTAGATCTAGTACCTGTCATAACAAGAACATTGTCACTATCATAAATATTACAAGACACTTTGTCAAAAGTAACTAGTATATCATCATTACAGAGATGACTAATGCTACTTAAATTTGCTTTTAACCCATCAACCAACAGAACATCCTTGAGTGGTAGAAATCCTTCAACATTGAGTGTCCCATTTCCATGATTTTCACTTTGGTGCCTCATCCATAGGTGACTGTTCCAACACTTAGAGGAATCATCTGTTTAAGATTCTCTTTGTTGCCTGTCATGTGTCTTGAGCATCCACAGTCAAAGTACCACTTACCTAAAAGGTTAGAGTAAATAGCAGAGAAAACCACATTGCACACAATCTTGATCTTAGGGGATTTCACCTTTTTAACCCAAGTCTTACCTTTCTGTCCAGAACCTAATGTTGGACTAACATCAGGAACAGTTGTTGGTTTAACATTAGCCATAGAAGCTATTTTCTTACCACTCACTTTCAAATATTTTTTACAAAATGGTTTAATGTGACCTGGTTGAAAACAATATTGACAGATAAAGATAGGTTTACTCTTTGCTATGTTGACTGGACCAGAACTCAATTTAGAAGATTATTTGACAAAATTGGTTTTAAGGTAGGAAGAATTCTCATCAGAAGAGGAAGATTTCTCAACAAAATCTTTCCCAACAAAACCTAGACCATTTGTACCTGTAATTACCCATGTTCAGTACCTCATCAAGTTTGGAAGTTCCTGAGTTCCGTTTTGCAAAGATCTCAGTGTCCTTTTTGAGTTTTTCTTTTACCTCTCTCAACTCAGCCTCTGTTCTGTCAAGATCTATTTCATAGAGTTTCATCATGTTCTTCAAACACTCAATATCAAATTTCAGGGCTTTATTACTTTTGATGAGCATAATATTCTCTCTTTAAAGTTTGATGAATGTAGAATGAAGATCTTTTATGATTTACTCATGAGACTGTTATCCTCCCAAGCAGTATTCCTCCTTCAGATCAACTAGACCATGAAAACAATCAAAGTTAGTATCATCAGAATCAGAGTAAAAATCAGAATTAACCTTTAAGTCATTGTTGTCCCAATTTTCAAAGAAGATCTCACGTGCTATTGTTGGTTCCTCAATGTTAAAGTAACATTGTGGACCATTGCAGTTCCTGGAGTCTTCTCCTGATCAGTTAATCTGAGTGTAGAGCGCAAAAATGTTGATTTCTTCTGAGTGTTCATCGCACTTGATCCAGAGTTGAAATCAGCTTCATCAAAATCATCTACACAAACCCAATGAGAGTTCCATCTTGCTCGGAGGATGTTCGCACATTCATGTTTAAAATGACCAAACCCTTTACATTCATAGCATTGGACATCTTTCAGTTTTTCAGCATCTTGAAGAGTGCTCTTTGATGCTATGTACTTTATGAATTTCGGGGGTGGCTTCTTATAACCAGCATTACCAGATTGCTTCTCTTTACCTTTATCTTTGTAACCTAATTTACTAAACTTCTTGGTAATGTTACCATAGTTAGAGGAGATCAATTCATACTCATCATCATCACTTCCTACATTATCTGAACCAGTTCCAAGTAGGGCTAAAACAGGTTGCTTACTGGACTTACTTAGAAATTCTAGCTCAAATTCTTTCAAAGTGTTCATTAAGGTTTGAAAATCCATATTTGCAAGATCTTTAGACTCATTCATAGCTATTTTTTTGACAATGAATTTAGTAGACAGGGATCTGAAGGCTTTGTAAACCATGGTTTGATTAGAAATTACAAATCCTAGGTTTTGACATTGGTTAGCAATATCAAGCAGTTTCTCAAAATAACTATCAATGCTTTCATCTTCACCCATCACTATTTTTTCAAAATCTTGAAACAACTTCCTATGCTTAGAGTCCCTCACAGCCACATCTCCCTCACAATGTAGTTCAAGAATATCCCATGCAAATTTAGATGTCATGCAATTTTGAATAAGTTTAAACATATGATTACCTACCCAGCTAAAAATAGCATTGAGAGCCTTTTCATTGAAGTTGTGTAGAGAGATCTCATTGGTTGTCCATTGTCCTTTGGGTTTAGGCACCAGATCAGCATCTCCATCTCTTGGTAAATAAGGGATGGTGTAGCCTTCCAGAACTGATTCTCATGCTCTCAGGTCAATGGATTTGATGTGGACCCCGAGTCTGATCTTCCAATATGCATAATTATTTGGTCCTTCCAACACTGGCAATCTGCTGGTATTGGGGTTGGAGTTGTCCATCTTGTCGTATCAACGCTAAACACTGGTGAAGTTGGTGCTTGGCTCTTGATACCAATTGAAATTGAAGATCGGTTGATACACGTTCGTTGTTAACTTCTCAATGTTACTTTAACAACGTCCATAATAACAATGCAGTGGAATTTAAACAACACAAAATTTAAGAAGTGAATATATTAATATTAACTTCCGAGCCGTAGGCAAAATACCACAAAGGTTTATCAAAATATTTTCTTACAACTCTCAAGCTCCTCACTCTTGAATTGCTCGAACTCAACAAAGCAGACAAGAATTATTCTCTCAATTCTAAATCTAGAACTAATTGAACAACTCACAAACTTTGCAAAAGCAAGACAACACTTAACAACTCGTGAATTAATCTCTTGGATTTATTAGCTATTGTCTTGTGTTTGTCTTGATGTACTTCATACCTATATATAGGTTCTTGACTTGTACTTCAACGTGTGTTGTACATGGTTGGTAATTCTTCGAATTTCCTTGTCTGACTCCTCTTCCTTGTTCTCGCCGTTCTTCTTGAATAATAGTTCCTTCGTTAGTGAACTGACTTAGGAAAGACTCCTTATTCAAATCATAACTCAACTTGGATGTTTCCTAGTTGTACCCAAACTCTTCTTTCCTTATATATTGTGCGGTTAACTTTAATTAAGGAAACTTCTCTTTATGAAAACTTTGAATGATCAACCTATGACAAGTTTGTTTCCTGAATAATAACCAAAGACAATCACAACTGTGGAACTAGACTAGTCGAGTGAATAAGGCAAAACAATAATTCGGATATTCAAAACAAGATTGTAAAACAGATTCTGGTAATCAATGTTACTCTAACATTGACCATCTAACATTGCCAGAATACTTGCAATTTCAGTAACTAAGACATTTTACACTAATAATATTTATAACGATAAACGCTTTATTACGCGATTCGTAAATGACACCGTATTACACGACTCATATCCGTAAAGATACTCGTACCACACTTACCACGCGGATTACAACACTTGATTATACCCTTATCATGACAAGTGTCTTGCCTTCATTTATCATGAGCACAAAATGACAAGTAGCTACACCAAATGACAACTAGCTACAGAAAGTGACAAGTAGCTACATACATGCAAGGTATGAAACTACTTATAAAAGGACTCCTCCACCAAAGAGAAAGAAAGGACACGACTGAAATGAGAGAAGAAAACCCATTCATCAAATATTATCCTCCATCTTTCAATACAAGGCTACAAAGAAGCACAATAATATATACCAACCCCTCAATTCTTACATCAACAACAATTTTCACCATCACCATTCCAAGAAGAACACCAACGACAACTCGTCACGGTCAAAAACTCCCGTCACACCAAACAAAACAAAAAGCATCGGAACTACGAGTGGCTTGATTCCCCGATCGTGGGATACGTAGGCATCTCGAAATCTATTCGAGTCCAGTCGCAAATCTCCTAAATTCATCGCCTTCTTCGGGTCGGGATCGACGTTCTGAACAAATTAAACGCTCTCTCCGTGAAGCTAGCAGGTACGACGGATTCATACGTTAACAATGTAGTTGTACAAATTTTCTACATAGTGGATTTTGCTAGGGTCCCCTTTAAATTCTTGTGTTGTTACTATCGTCAATGTTATATTCGTGTTACTTCGTAATTACCTCATCGACAAATCCTGGAGGCGGTATTTGAGACGGTTCAAATACCCAACATATATATTAAAAATACGTGTAAAAAATTTAGTATATTACGCAATTATGGGGAAAAAAATTACTTTTCATACTCTAACTTGACACTTTTCCATTTTTGGTACCATAAGTTGGCAGTCATCAGATTTGGTGCCCCAAGTTGGCTACTCTGATTAATTTCAATAACATAACTTTAACCCACCCAAATCGCAACCTAAATCACTTACGTGGCTCGCCGTGGACTGTTTACTGATGTCACGTTGCTGCCAGCTTGGATATTTTTACACGTTGGCAACTTTAAAAAAAATTGGCTTGTAATTTCCCAAAATATTAAACTATTATCACACACGAACGGACACAACACAAATCCCACAAATCGTCGCTCGTCTTCTTTAATTCACCTCCAAATCCGCTCAAAATTGGCTCCTCCCTCTTTGCAAGGTAAGATCTTTAACCATTTTCCCTGATTTGCGTGCATTTAGTATCCAAAAAAAAGTTCATTTTCTTAAGTATGTATCGACTGTGTGAACTAAAATTTCTTTTACTTTTGGGTTTGTAATGTGTTCATTAACTTTGTAAATTAGTGGGTTAAGGGATAAGTCTCGGTATACCCTCGATTATACTCAGATCGGAGACTTCTGGATTTAGGGTTTTTGAATTCCTTTGACTATAGTTGATGCTTTTTCATGTTTGTTAATAATAAATCTTGATTAGGTGTATGTAATGATTGTTAATGGTGCTTATTTTGGTAGTTTTATTAGTAATAGGTTTGGTTTTAATTAAACGTGTTGAATTATGTTGATTGTAGATGAATCACCCTTATGATCTTCCATGCGTGTGTGGTCGAGGGATGATGCGTTATTTTAGGGCAAGTGATTTAGCTCAGAATGCTGGTAGATATCTATATATATGACCAGGAAATGTGCGCCATAAAGATTTCATAATATGGGCATATTCGGTTCATGAGGCAAGATATTCCCGGTATCATAGCATAAATTTTCCCAATTACTCCAACAACAATACCCAATCCTCTGACCCCTCAAACATACTTAAGAAAAGGGCCAATGAGAATGCTGAATCATCTTGTATGGAGTCTCATAAAAGTGTCCTCAGTCATGGCTCTACCAGGCCTCATATGATAGATGAAAAAATAAGATTTATGACAACCTCTACTATGATTGATACCTTGAAGACAGTTGACCCAACTAAGGCGGCCCTCTTTGGTTGTTTTTTGGCTTGGTTTCCGTTGCTATTTATTTATGTAATCTTTGTTGCTGTTATTGTTGCTATCTCTTACAAGAAGTGATCTTGTAATGTAATAGGTAGTTTATTTGAGTTGAAATTCACATGTAAGACTTATTATCTTGTAACTCTTAAACATTTGATGTTACTCTTTGCCTGTAAGACCTTCATCTAATATTATTTTGGAGTTTATGTTATGATATTGTGTGTTTGTTTATCTAAATTAGTTTTGATGATCTCTTAATCTTTGTTTTGATATTTCTGTCTAAAGAATGGCAATAACGCTTGTGGAATTCTTGGGGTTGCACTTCTCTGTGCGAGGTGAGCGCATATTCTTTGAGGCTCTGCTAAAATATGGGGAAATGCATAGGATTTGCTACCTTACGGAGTTAACTAGAGCTCTTAATGTGGTTAGGGGTAAAATTTCTTTGACTTTAAGAAAGAACTACAGTTTTGAACAACTGAAGAGTACACTCATGCAACTGAGGATCAAATGGCACTGTTTTTGTCGGTTCACTGCATTGCCTCATGTGTTCTGTGAGTTGGACTTGACCATTTCTGTTGGTCATGAGTATGACTTGAGGCCTGGAAGGGCAATTATCATTTTAATATGCTATTTAACAAGAGTTATATCAACTTATGTGACTGACTAGTACATCAACATTTGCAGGAGACTCCAATAAATAAGCACTTTCGTGAGTTTGGACTGGAAAATAGTGATCTGCTCAAAGAGCTGTATTTGGAGAACCATTGTGCCTTATTCCCAGAAGAGTACTTCACTGGAGACATTGACCCGATTATCATTCCTGGAGCTATTGAAAACTCTGATGATGAGGTATGTGTTGCTGATAACTTATGATGATGAAGCTGATACTCTTTCAACAGGGCTATTTGTTTAATGCTTGTTATTTGGGTTATTTTAGATGATAAAATGGATACAATCAAAAGTCAATGCTATTTTGTTTTTCTAAACTCATTGCTATTTTATTTTTCTATGTAATGAAGTATCAACATTGAAGGAAACAATATGATGTTTTAAATTATGTTAGTGTATTTGGTTTCATTTACATATTTTTTGCTTTGCTTTGATGTATGCTAGTTTTCACTTCAATGCTCTTTAAATCAGACTATATGTTCTAAAAAGAAGCAATACAGATCATTATGAGGCAAACTACCACACATAAAAAAAAAAGCAATACAGATCATTGACTTGCAAATTACCACACATCTTAAAAGTTCAAAGAGAATACAATCAACCAAATATGTCATAATAATTACCAACACTCAAAATTAGCCACCGTAACCCAGTTTGCAAGTTCAACACCTGCTAAAATTGTTGATATCACAATCTATGTAATCAAAATACATGGCAGAGGAATAAAAAACACCATGAATCTAGTAGCTAACATAAATAATTAGTTCATACTAATTTGTCATCCATTGTAACTACTCAAAAAAATCTCCTTCAAGCCTGTCTTTGTCTTTGATGTCCTAGAAGATCATTTTGGCTTCTTTCCAGCCTGGAACAACATCTTCTGCCCCCCAACATGTAGCACACTAACATTTGATGTTGGAAGCATTCCAAGAGCTTGCAATTGTTCTGAATTAGAAGGTGGTGGCAAAACCTTTGTAGTTGAGCTTGATTCAGCAGTTTTATTGGATCTCTTGTCCTTGTTTGGCTTTGGTGGTACAAGTTGTTCTGGTGCAATACCCTTCCAAACTGATCTTAGCTGATCTACTTCAGTTGGCCCAATATTCACTGCTGGAACATCAAGAGGCTCATTTGGCACTGTGACATCACCTTCAGGTTTGTCATATTGATTCTTTCTCCTTTTTTTGGCATTGTCCTAACAGGGAAAAATAATTTAACATAAATATTAGTCATGCAAGGTAAAAATAATGGACTGACATAGAAGTGAAAATGACTTACAATTGAACTATCTTTAATGTTCCTCCCCACTAGCAATTTTGACATTCCTTCAACTGTGACATTAGCAATACACTCAAATGTGATATCAGATTGTTTAGTGGCAACAACTGGTTGTGAGTCTTCAATTTCAGGTTGTGAATCTCTTAAATTTACTTCATATTGTTGAGTATTCTCTCAACCATTTCCATCTCAGCCACAAAATCAAAGTCACTGCCCCACTCAGCCTCAAAGTTTACTCCTTCATTCTCAGATGCTGGTGTTTCGCCCATTTCTTCAGCTGGTTGTTCATTGTCAACTGCTATTGTTTCACCCCCTTCTGCAGCTGGTTGTCCCAACTCAACTGCTGTTGTTTCACCCCCTTCTGCAGCTGGTTGTCCCAACTCAACTGCTGTTGTTTCACCCCCTTTTACAGTTGGTTGTTCATTCTCAACTGCTGGGGTTTCACCCCCTTCTGCAGTTGGTTGTTCATTCTCAACTGCTGGTGTTTCACTACCTTCTGCAGCATGTTGTCCCAATTTAGCTGCAACAGAAGCAACAACAGTAGCAGCTTCTTCCCTTCCTTGTTCCTCTTCAGCCTTTCTTTTTAAACATTCCCTGACATTGTGACCATACACTTTACAATAACCACACTGTACCGTGTTCTGCTGTCTTTTGAGCTGATCAGGCTTGTGCGCCAATGGTCTACATAGTTTCCCTCTGCATTTTCTCTTTTTCTTGGCAACTGGCTCATCTGGCTCTTTCCTCCTCACACTATTTGGCCTCCCAACAGCCCTTCCTTCATTAGGTGGGGTGGGAGCAACAAAACCAGTTTTCTTCCATTCTTTCCTTCCATTCATAGGCATTATAGGACTATGGTAAGCAACCACATAAGTTTCAACACTAAAGCAGGGGTCAATAAAGTCAAGAGGGTCCAGACCTTGAGCAGATATTGCATTCATAGCATGAATGCAAGGGATTCCACTTATGTCCCACTTCCTGCAACCACATGTCTTGTTTGCAAGATTAACTGCCTATACACTGTTGTCCCAGCAAGTAGTCATGTAGTTGTCATCATCAGATTTTGTTGGGTAACAATAATTACCATGAGTACCAATGAACTCATCCATAATCAGCCTGATTTTAAGACACCATATCGTCTTCCACTTGTCTTTTGCTCTGTCTCTATTTTTTTCGTGCCTAGTCATTACATATTGTATCAGCCACTCCAACATGGACAAGATTGGCATATCTCTTGCATCTAGAATCACTGAATTGAATGATTCACAACCATTGTTCAGAAGCATGTCACATTTGATTGTTGGGTTAAAGTGTGATATACTCCAATGTTCAGGAGGCTTGTCTTCAAGCCACTTCTTGGCTTTAGGGTTCAGTTTCTCTAAAGCAGCTACCCTAAACTTGAACTCATTTTTAGTAGTGGCCCTTACAACTTTCCATAATGCATCTTTCAATGCATCACCTGTGAATCCTGCTCCCTTGAAGTTCCCATGAAGATGCCTCACACAGAATCTGTGATCAGCCTCTGGAAACACTAGCTCAAAGGCATGTAGCAAGCCTTTCTGCTTATCAGACATAAAGATCCATTCTTTGTTACTTTCAATGCCAAGATCAAGCTTTAGCACATGTAGAAAGCAAATCCAGTTGTCACCATTCTCCTTCTCAACAATAGCCCACGCTATTGGGTATATATTGTTGTTGGGATCTATCCCAACAACAGTCAGTAATACACCCTTGTGAGGACCTTTTAGATGTGCCCCATCAACCCATATAAGCTTCCTGCAACCTGCAAGAAATCCCTTCTTAAGTGCCCCCAAACACATGTACAGTCTCTCAAATCTGTTTTCATTATTTGAATGATCAACACCAATGATAACAGTACTGTCTGGATTTGTTCTCTCAATTTCCCCTTTGAAATCCCAAAGATCTGCATACTGTTCCACTGAATTGCCATTAAGTAGCATGGGTGAATGTTTCTTAGCCCTGTATGCATGTTGAGTAGACCAGTTATTGTTTAAGTCTCTTTTGACATCCAAATGAAACCCCTTAACACTCCTCTTTGGGTCACTTTGAAACCGTTGCATGTACCTCTTCCCAACCCACTTAGATGTTAAGTTTTTACTTCTGGAATTCTGGGACACATGTGTTTCTTCCTGAAGTAACATATTTTAAAGGTACCAACCTCACCAGCCACCTTCACTGCATTTATCCTCCATCTGCACCTCATACCTTGACATTTAATATACATCCTTCTTTTGTCATTGGTAGTCACTCTCACATATCTCTAGTCAAGGATTGCTAGGGATTTAGCAACTTTTCTAAGGATTTTCTTTGAAGTAAACTTCATGCCCAGTTTCAATGTTGGGTTCATCAAATATTTTTCATCAAAGATTACCCCATATCCACTAAGATCATGATCCTCATCAGAATCATCACTAAGTAGGTAATCATCCTCTGCATTTATGTCACACTCTCCAGTGTCAGATTATGTGTCATCTTCAAAGTCATCATCTAAAACTTGCTTTTTACCTCTCTTCTTGGTCTTTTTTTTTGTTTTCATCTTTGGTCTTCAGTAGGTTCTCCAGGTGCAGCATTTTCAGTTCCACCTTGACTCTCAAACATATTATCAACCACCCTGCGGTTTATCTGAGGCGCATGTTCAATGTCATTGCCTATCCCAAAAGAACCATCACTGAAGTCATCCAACTCAATCTCTTCTGCATCTTCTTCTTCAATAGCAGTGACATTATTAACTTTAACCTCAGGCTGCAAGAATTCATCTCCCTCAAACATGGCATGTTGATGTTTATCAACCCTTCCCTCAAAAGTAAGATAAACATCCATGCACCTATCAACTTGTTTGGACAGAAACATAGCAGTAAGTTCCCTATCATCTTTCACAAGCACAAAACCAACACTCTGTTTTAAGTAGAAACCCCTCAACCCAATGAAACCCAACTCACTACAAACTGCCAAAAGCATATCCAATGATAAATCATCAAGCCCAAGGTAGTCCATTGTTATCCTAGACCCATCCTCATACTCAATCAAGGGGTCAAACCCAAAGCTGCCACCATAATTGAACCTTACAGAGATTAAGAGCTTATCAGAACCTGTACATTGAAAAGGTTGGGATATTAGTCATAAATATTTCGAAAGTAAGGGTCTAAATTTTGGGAATTAGGGTTTTAGGGTTTCCGATTTTTGAAAATTAGACCCTAAATTTTGAGAATTAGGGTTTTAGGGTTTATGATTCAGAAAAATTGGGGAAAATCAGGGGAAATCAGAATTGTGCGTAAAATTAGGGGTTTTAACTCTTAACACAAACATAACAAAAAACACCCGTTTAGAACTAGCGATTTATGGGAAATCGTCAAATTAGGGTTCGTGTTTTGGGAAAAAATTGGGGAAATCAGAAAAACCCAACAACAACACAATTGACAGTCACGTATGTACGACTAATCGCACCAGCAACCACCTTAACTTCAAAAACGAAGCTCATTACAGTCGATTGATGAAGAAATTGAGAGTACCAAATGTAAAATGGGGGCGGGTCATCGTCATTAGTGGGATGTCGTGCCCTCATCTTGGGTGCCGGTTCACCATCGTTACTGGTGCAGAAAGCTTGCGATCGTCACAGTTTTGGTGGTCAGGTATTTTGGGAAAAGGCGGAGAGAGTGAGAGAGAAATGGCGGGATGATGCTGGTAAACTTTATATATATATATATATATATATATATTTAAGTTGCCAACGTGTAAAAATATCCGAGCTGGCAGCAACGTGACATCAGTGAACAGTCCACGACAAGCCACATAAGTGATTTAGGCGGCGATTTGGGCGAGTTAAAGTTATGGTATTGAAATTACTCAGAATAGCCAACTTGGGGTACCAAATCTGATGACTGCCAACGATACCAAAAATGGAAAAGTGCCAAATTAGGGTATGAAGACGAGAGAAAGGAAAAAGAAAAAGCTTTCGTAACACTGCTGCTCTCTCTTTTCTAAGCTTCTCTTGTTTTTTATCTCAGCCGCCTCTCCTCCTTCTCCACCACTCAATGATCTCTAGCACCATGGACGACAACATCTCCCCCATCAATGATCTCTTACACAATACTTCCCTTGATTGCTCCCATGAAAATGAAGCCGCTATCCAAAGCAACATACATAACCATTTCACTCTAATAGCTAAGATTCTCTCCGACAAACCCACCCCCCTTCACGTTTTCAGAACCACGATAAACCGCCCATGGAATCCGACCAAAATCATTCACTACAATCTCATCAGACCAAACACCTTTGCCTGTGTTTTTGAGTCAGAACAAGACCTTAAAAAATTCCTAAATCTATCTTGGACCTTCAACAACTCTCAAATCCTTCTCAATGTTTGGCACCCCGATAAGGCGTTTTACGAAGTCGATACAACCTCCACGAGTTTCTGGTGCCAAGTCTCTCGTATGCCGATTAGCGGCATCCATGACAAGAATACGACCATCATCGGGAATAAAATTGGGAAATTCTTGACAATGGATGTCTCCAATCCGGCCAACATTTGGGATTTAACCTTTCGTATTAGAATCCTGTTAAATGATTCGAACCCCATTCCGGATAGAATCACGTTCCTCTCGACGGAGAACAAGATGATAACGGTGGAAGTCCACTTTGAACGTTTGGGCTCGTTCTGTCTCAATTGTGGGATTCTCGGCCACCTCCATGAGTCTTGCCGCCTGCCTGTGCAAGCCACGCGCCGCCACAGATTATGGGTAAAGGATGAAAATTTTCTTTCCGTTGAAAACCCTAATTTTTCATCTGGTGCAGATAGGCCCAATAAGGAGGCTACCACTAATTCAGCTGGTGCAGATAGGCCCAATAAGGAGGCCACCACTACTCAGCCCAATAAGCCTAAACAAAATCCTATTGAGCATATAAATTCTAAGCCCAATATACCAGAGCCCAACACTTCCTCTCATGTTAGCCCAACTCCCTCTTCAGCTAATAAAACCTACTCTTCTCCTGGACCAAAAGAGGATCAAAATGCTGCTTCACAAACTCTCCCATCACCAAATACTCACCAGAACGTTCTAAACCTAAATCTTCTCCCACCATCACCAAAGTCTGATCATCTCCCTTTGCCACCAGCTGCCCCACCAAAAATATTCCAAGAGCCTACCCACCCTATACCCATTAACTCCACACAAGAATCGAGCAACTCCAATCTCTCTGCTACTTTCCCATCCCACAAAAGAAACAGAAACTCAGATGAAGAGGAGTTTCTTTCCCCTCCTTCTTTGGACAGAAATCCGAAAAAAAATAAAATGTACCACCACCTTGGATCAAAGTGATGCTGTAATCACACCCTCTTCTGGAGACTCCTCGTTGAACGAGGGGTCGAAACATTGATTCACCATGATTGTACTAGCTTGGAATTGCCAGGGGATTTCAAAACCCCGGGTAATCCAAGCTCTTCGGGCATTACATGCTAATGTCCGTCCTGATGTAGTATTCTTGTCTGAACTAAAATCCTCCAAACTTAGTGCTTTGTATAATATGCTCTCCGCTTACTCCATGCCGAATCACTTTACCGTCCCTCCTATCGGCATGGCATGATGCATTTGTTTTGCTTGGCGCAGCCAAGTTAATCTCTCAATTGTTACTAGCAATTCTCATCATATTAACTGTCTCATCCAGCCCAGTATCGACCCACCATGGCACCTAACTGGAATTTACTGTCCGCCTTATGCCGCTGCCAAAGTGGTTTTTTGGAATCTGATGGATAGTTTGGCTAGCTCCATTTCCTCTCCTTGGGCTGTTATAGGTGACTTCAATGATATCTGTAACCAAGCCGAAAAATCAGGGGGTGGCTCTTTTGCTAGCTCTTCTAAACATACTCTTCCGCTTGATTTAGATCGTACCTCACTTTTTGATATTGGTTTTGCAGGAGATGACTTTACTTGGAATAATGGAAGAGGAGGAAGCCATAACATCCAACAACGACTCGATAGAGCTGTCGCTAATGCTCAATGGTGTATTCACTTCCCGTCGGCACAGCTCACTCATCTTACCGCAATCGCCTCGGATCATCGACCTATTTGCCTCAACACGCTCAATCATCAAAAAAAGGGTTGTAAACCCTTCAGGTTCGAGTTTATGTGGTTATATGATCCTCTTTGTGTTGATGTTGTGTATAATGCTTGGAATTATCGTACCGAGGGACCTCCTCCTTACCAATTACATGCTAGAACCAATTCCGTTAAGAAATCCCTCTTATCGTGGAATAAAAACCACTTTGGTAACATTCACTCCCAGATTCGTTCTATTACTGATCAGATCTCTAAAGTTCAATCAGGCGACCAATCTTGTGACAATATTGCTCTTGGAAAAAAACTTCAAATTGATTTGGATATCTGGTATAAACGTCTTAACTGTTTCTGGCGTCAAAGGTCTCGTGACAAATGGCTTAAGGATGGAGATGCTAACACTCGTTACTTCCATCTGAAAACTATTCTTCACAATCGTTATAACCGTATTGATTTCATTGAAAATCCTGATGGGAGTCGTGCATCCAAATGGGAGGATATTGGTAATGTTTTTTGCAACTATTTTAAGACTCTATTCACATCAGAGACTAATACCTCCCCTCCCCCCTTCCCTCACTCTTTGGATAATCTTTTTCCTTCAGTTATTTCAGAGGCTGATAATGATTTCTTATGTGCTATGCCTACGCCAAGTGAGATTAAAAAAGCTTTGTTTTCTCTTGGCTCCGAAAAGAGCCCTGGCCCAGATGGCCTTCCTGCTCGGTTTTATAAATCATTTTGGGACACTACTAGTTTGGCCATTATCTCATTTGTGCAAGATTTATTTCGTAGTGGTTCCCTGTTTAAGCCTCTTAATCATACTATGATTACTCTTATCCCAAAAAAGCCGAATGCCTGCAAAGTGGAAGATTTTAGACCTATTAGCCTTTGTAATATTTCCTACAAAACTTGTTCTAAAATTATTGCTAATAGACTAAAAACTTTTCTTGATCGCATTATTTCAGTCTCTCAACCGGCTTTTATTAAAAGGAGGCTTATAAATGATAACTCCATCCTTTCCCATGAGCTCATGAACTATATTCATCATCGTAAAGGAAAAAATGGTTTCATGGCTATTAAAATTGACCTTGCCAAAGCTTTTGATAGAGTTGAGTGGAATCTCCTTATATGCATTCTTAAAAACCTTGGTTTTGATAGTCGCTTTGTGGGTTGGATTCATGAATGTATCTCTTCTGTCTCCTTTTCCATGCTTATTAATGGTAACTCTTTTGGTTTATTAAAACCTTCTAGAGGTATTTGCCAAGGTGATCCACTTTCCCCCTACCTATTTGTTCTTTATATGGAGCTTTTTTCCCGTATTTTATTTGCTCAAGAGATTCGTGGTAACTTGAAAGCTATCAAAGTTTCTAGGACTAGTCCTCCTATTTCTCACCTCTTATTTGCTGACGATCTTGTTATCTTCGGCAAGGTTTCAACCCAAAATGCTATTATCATAAAATCTTGCCTTGATAAATTTTGTTTATGGTCTAGTCAACTTGTTAGCTTTTCTAAATCTTTTATTCACTTTAGCTCTAATACGTTGGCTGATGAACGCATTGACATCCTTAATACTTTCAATATGACTGAATGCAATCATAAAACCTCTCATCTTGGCCTTCCTTTTTGCAAAGCTAAATCTCGCAATGGAGCCTTTAAAGATATTGTGCCAAAGTTGGAGAAAAGCTTCTCTTCTTGGAAGCTTCTCAATCTCTCTCAAGCGGGAAGAACTATTCTTATTAAATCTGTAGCGCATAGCTCCCCTGTTTACTATATGTCTACTTTTCTCCTGCCTGTTTCTATTTGTAATAAGATTGATGCTATTTGCCGTAGGTTTTGGTGGGGAGAAAACGATAAGGGTAATTTTTTAGCTTTGATTGCATGGGTTAATTTATGTTCTCCTAAATCAAAAGGTGGCTTGGGCTTCCGTCGCATGTTTGATTTTAACCGTGCCTTAATTGCTAAGCTTGCTTGGAAAATTGCCTCGAATAATCAAAGTACGTGGGTTAATATTTTACGCACTAAATACTTGCGCACTAGTGACATATTTTCAGCCAATATCAATGCCAATAATGCCTCGTGGATTTGGAAGGATATCCTTCACTCTAGAGATCTTCTCAAGAAAGGTACTTGCTTTCCCATTGGGGCTAACTCTACTATTTTTTCCTTTGATCAGCCATGGGTTCCAGGCATTGATGGGTTTATTCCAAAGCCTAAGATTCCGGACAACCCTTTGAACAATTACCATACTCTTGTCAGGAGCTTTATGAATCAGGATGATCACACTTGGGATACTTAAAAGCTTCATAACATTTTTGATAACTCTACCGTTACTGAGATACTCAAAATTCAGATCCATTCTGATAATTTGAGCCGTTTGCCTCTTTGGATTCCCTCTGAGTCGGGGAAATTTTCTACCAAGAGCGCCTATATAACTGATCAGTCTCATCGCTTTCCTTCGATACCTAGCTCGGATGAGACCCTTTTTAATCTTATTTGGAGTGCTCGTATTCACAATAGGCACAAATTATTTCTTTGGAAAATTATGCATGATGCTTTGCCTACTAAGAATCGTATTAAGCGTATTTTTTGTGTTAATGATGTTTTATGTCTCGTTTGTAACATTGAAGAGGAAACTCGCGAACATCTTTTTATTCGATGCCCTCTTACCATTAAAATTTGGCTTCAATCTAAGTGGCACATCAATCTTCATGCTTTTCAAGATTGGGATATTAAAAAGCTTTTGACTCTCATGCTTAGCAAATCAGGGAGCTTCTTCCCCACTGGCCCTATGAGAGAAGAACGCCTTATCTCTTTTTGTGTTATTGGCGATATCATTTGGTCAAATCGCAATACTGTTGTTCATGGACTGACTCCTCTTTCTTTCCAGGTTATCTGTCAGCAAATCTCCTCTCGAACTAAGGAGCATTGGACTGCCCAAGGAGAAACAATTCTGGAAAAGAAAATCACCCCTGCACAGACTTGGATTCGACCAACTAATGGCTGGACGAAACTCAATTGCGACGCCGCTTTCATCAACGGTTCGGCTTCAACAGCCTGCATTATTCGTAATTCAGCAGGAACCATCATTCATGCTACCACCAAACAACGCCTTTGCATGGAACCTATCATGGCAGAAGCTCTGGCAGTCCTTCAAGCTTGTCATCTCCTCCACTCTTTCAAATTGGACAAGGTCGTCGTCGAGTCTGATTGTCTCAATCTTATTGCTGCTATCACTCACTACACTGAAGATATACCATGGATGATCAAAGCTATTGTTGTTGCTATCAAAAAACTGTGGCTTATCCGACCTCGTTGGAGGTTCAAACATATTCACCGCAACGCAAACAAAGCAGCTCATAATCTTGCTCATTGGTCTTTTTTGAACTCTTAGTCGTCATCCTTTACGAACCATAATTTACCTATTTGTTGTCTTTGCGACGGGGGATCCCCTATTGTAAACATTTGCGATCCTATTTTGAGTTAATATATGCATTCTGCTTCGTGATAAAAAAAAAAGTGACTTTTTCCCCGCAATTATGACACAAACAAGTTTAATGCAATCAAATATCACACCCATTTGATGCTTATTTTCTTGGACTGCTTGCCTATTAAACACAATATAACATTTGATGGTAATATGCGATTGCCTATTAGCTGTCGTCTGAGTCAAGTATGCTTTCTAAGATGTATATTATATATATTAATACATATCGTCAGAGATGGATATATATGGCTTTGGGACAGATTTATGGAGGATGACTGAAAAGTCGAAAATAACTGAAAGAGGCAACTCAGTGTTTTTTGGAATCTCCAGCACAATTACTGAGTTGGGATTAGCCTATATTAATCTCTAGGGTATTTTTCATTTACCTCCCCTGAGGTTTCAGTGCTTGGCAAATACCCCCCTGTAGTTTAGAATTTTGGTAGATACCCCCCTTAAGTTTAAATATAGGGGTATTATTGTACTTTTCATAGCAAATTAGATTAAAAGTCAATTTTGCCCTTTTTAATAAGATTGTTTTATGTACTACTATTTATAATGTTTATAATGTTTAGTATTAAATTTTTAAAAAAGAAAACTTTACTCTATAATTACATGAGTTCGAGTTCATTATTTTTTAATGTTTTGAATATTTTTGAAGTAACAAAAAATTTTAAATTATAAATATAAATTGGGATTATAAATATAAATTGTGCCCCGTAACAATGGGTACCCTCTGCTAAAAATGTTCAATCGCTCTTATTCGGGCTATTTGGCCTACATGGTTGCCACATCGTCGCCACGTAGAATTTTTAGGGCATTTTCATCAAAACGACAAACAAAATGGGCATTTTTAATAATTCGTTCATAATAGAATAATAAAATCTCATAACTAACCTTATAATTTTAAAATTACTTTTTGCATTCCAAAACATATAAGAAAAGTATTTTTTTATATTTATATCTTAAAAACTAAATTGCTTGTATTTATATTTATATCTTATATTTATTAATATTAAACTACTTAAAAACATAATAAAAAGAAAAAAAAATAAAAAAGTAGAATTTCGGTAATTAAACTATATTTTTTAATTAATAATTATAAAAAAAACTTCATCTTTATCAAATGATATATATTTTCGGAAATGAAATTTTTGCAACAAACCCAATTTATATTTATAATTTAAAATTTTTTGTTACTTCAAAAATATTCAAAACATTAAAAAATAATGAACTCGAACTCATATAATTATAGAGTAAAGTTTTCTTTTTTTTTAAATTTAATACTAAACATTATAAACATTATAAATAGTAGTACATAAAACAAACTTATTAAAAAGGGCAAAATTGACTTTTAATCTAATTTGTTATGAAATGTACAACAATAACCCTTATATTTAAACTACAGGGGGGTATCTACCAAAATTCTAAACTACAGGGGGGTATTTGCCAAGCACTGAAACCTCAGGGGAGGTAAATAAAAAATACCCTAATCTCTATGCAATTAAACAGGACCACCAGATCTTTAATGCACGAACCCTCTTTCATTTTGGAATATACACGTATGCATGAATGCCATTAACTAATCAGTAGTAACCAACAAGCTAAGTCAAGTATTTTCATCAATACAAACTTAAAGTAGGACAATGAATTGCGAACAATTATTATCTCTAATTTCGAAAATTATATAATATGAGATGTACTACATCATTCTAGGCTAAATAAAATAATATTTCTTCGTGAGATTGACTCAAAATCGAGGATTAGAATATGCAAAAATTATTGCTCAAATTTATTCACGCATAATTTTATACTGAGATATAAATATACTGATCAAACGCGATTTCAGTGGTATACTTAATTATCAACTAAACGCCAAGAAGTGTGCACTAATGGCATCTTTTTCTTTCTTTTTTTACTATATATAATATATTATTAAATTGCAATATAAATCACTGTCATACCAACGTAATAAAGCCCGAAATAATCAAGAATAATAAAAGGAAAAGATATGTGAACCAAACACTTGTTTATTGATATTAATCAGTGGGTGTGTGGGAGAATAAGATATGATATTAATTAATTAATTGCTCTCTAAAGCAAAGTCTTACCATACAAATGTAAGTTAGTTGAGTTGAAGGTGGCCAAAAAAGCATTTCGGTACAAAAATGACCAACTTCCTGCCTGCTGCCTTCACACTATATAGAATAAAAAAAAAATCTTTCAATATAAATATACTATATATATACACATTAAAAAGAAAAAAGACAACGTGCGTTTTGTTTTGGGTTCTGAATTCTCAGTCTGTTGTTTGTACATGTACATACTTACATATAATATAAGTTTTAATTTATTCGCTTTTTGACATATTTGAAGCATTTATCTCAATCAGTAAACTACAATAATTGAGGTCCTTCGGAAAATAGAAGTTATTTATTCATTATCTTAGTAATATTAGCTAAAATTTATAATAATCTATCAAGTAAACACTTTTAAAAAATTTCTAAATGAAAAGGGAATAATCCTACAATACCCTCTAAACTTTAAGCACTTTATGCAAATAGATTGGTCGGACCTTTTTATTAGCTTTGAACCATTTTTTTATTTTAAGATAAGAAATTGCCGATTTTTTATTTTATTTTTGTGAAATTTGAATAGAATATTTTTCTTGTCGAGACGGTTCAAAGCATTTACACAAAATATTTGATTTAATTTCAATACAATCGATGATATTCTATTCAAACAATGATTTTTGGCGAAATACCGTGAAAATGGATTGCACATTACACAGACACTAAAAAATTGTGCTCTACTTCCGAGCTAAAATTATTTTTAATGGAAAGTGCTTGAAAAATCTTCAAATAAACTTATCGTACTTTAAATTGTATAATACCTCAAATAAATCAAACTACTATTAGCAACATAAAGCCATTTAAGAAATTAATATGTTAGATCACGAAACTATAGTACCAAATAAATAATCCCGATAGAATCTAAATTATGCGTTAGTAGACTTAAATTATTTATATGTGGGCCCACTCTGGGTCACAAATTCTGAATGAATAATAATTGTACATGATGATTCATTTTGAAAGGAAAAAAAAAAGGAACAGTGCTTGCAGTGCAGACACAAAAGCTAAAAAGGTATACAGAAGAAATAAAGTTATAATCTTTTCTGCAAGCAAGAACCAGATTCCAAACATCTCTCTCTCTCTCTCTCACACACACACAGAGTAAAAGGGTTTTGTCCAATTTTGAACAAGAAAGAAAAAAAAAATGATTTTTTGGCTTCAAGTCTAGAGAGAAGAAGTTGTACATAAAACTTGCATGTGTGTTTGAGTGTGTGTGTGTGTGTGTGTGAGAGAGAGAGAGAGAGAGAGAGAGAGAGAGAGAGAGAGGGTTTTTGAAAATAGGTTGTTGGAGAAAAAGTTGAGGTAAATAATTATCTTTGTTAATTAATTCATTAATAATTGTAATCGCATCCAGTTATGCTTATGATTTTCTTGGGATTAGCTCAACTTTGCCTGCAGATTATTAAAAAGTAAATTTCTTTTTTGGCAAGAATTTTTAATTTTTTAATGTGCTGCTGAAATTCAATTTCTGGGTTTTTTTTTGTTTATATGCTTGGGCTCTCTCTCATATATTATTTCCCTCTTTCTCTGTTTGTGAACAAGTATGGTGGGGGGTGTTGGGTGTGGGTGTGTTTTTTTTTGGGGGGGGGGGGGGGGGGGGGGGGGGGGCGCTGGCTGTAGGTGGGTTGGAACTTTTGGACTTACCTCAATGCCCATAATCCAAAGTTGGATAAATTGATGATTTTGATGGATTGTTGGCCCATGATTTTGAATAATTTGTCATACTATTATGTTTCATTAAATACTTCTTTAGAACCCTTAGATATTCTGTAGTCCAGTTCAAGCCAGAGTTAGTACTTTAATTGCATTAATTACAATAAATTAACATATAGATGATTTCACTTATGCAGCTTATATGTGGTAATGTGACATCTTGATGGAGTATAACATATATACAATGGAATTTTTGTGTTATGATATGCTGATATGAGCTCTTTGTGTATTGGTAACAAGTAACTTAGCTAACTTTTTTTTGATTACTACGGTTAAGGTGTGAGAACAATGATGCTTTTTAAAGAGAAAAGGTAGAGGTGAAGAAATGGGAAAGAAGGGAAGCTGGTTTTCAGCTATCAAAAAGGTTTTTACTCACAGCTCAAAGGAAAAGCCGACAGATGTAAGCTAGTCTCACGAATCCTTTGTCGTAATCGATTCGTTAGTTTTTGGTCTTTCTAGTTTCGGTTAACTAAATTAATGTTAAAAATAGCCTGCACATTTCCAAATTGCTCTGCCTATTGTCGCATTAAGTTATCGTCACAAGAACTTAGATCGTTGTTCATTAGACATTCTATAGAGTGCTTGCTATTTTTAGGAGAAAACTATTATGCATTATACAAAGTTGGGAGAATCTTTCTTTCTGATATATGAGCTTACTTAATTTTCGCATGATCTAGCAGGGGGAAAAGAAGAAAGGTAAGGGAATTTTAAGGCGCGGAGAAAACAAATCATTCAACATTTCTCTTTTTCGAGGGCCAAGTAGCATAGAGAAAATATTAAGCGAAGCAGATCAACTGTTTATTAGGCCTCCTCCCACATCTCCCGGATATCACCAAAAAGAGCCATCTTTTCTTGAACGACCAACCTCATCGAGGACTGCTTCTTCCCCTAAGGCTACTTCTCCACGAGTTTCTTCTTCAAGGGTCTTGTCCCCCAAATCTCATTCTCCGAGGGCTGTTTCTCCAAAGGGCGATCCTTCAAGACCTAGTGCTCCTCCGAGAGCCGTTTCTGCAAAGGGCGATCCCTCAGGACCTACTGCTCCTCCAAGGGCCGTTCCCGCAAAGGACGATTCCTCAGGACGTAATACTCCTCTACAGGCTGTTTCCCCAAAGGGCGATCCATCAAGACCTAATGCTCCTCCAGGGCCGCTTCTGGCAAAGGGCGATTCCACAAGACCTAATGCTCTTCCTAGGGCTGTTTCACCAAAGGATGATTCCTCAAGAGTTAGTGCTCCTCCGAGGGCTGATTCTCCAGAGGGCGGTTCCTCAATACCCAATGCTCCTCCAAGGGCTTATGATTTACGAGCTTCTTCTTCAAAAACAGCTGCTGTTACTAAGGTGACTCAAGGGAGGAAGGAAATTAGCAATGTACAGAGGCCAGAACCATCCTTAAGAGATCAGCACGTTTCAGCTACTAGGATCCAGGCAGCATACAGAGGTTACCAGGTAATTTTCTAACTCAATTACCCTTGTTATGAAACTTCCGCATGGTCACTGTTTTTGGATTTGAGGTCAGTTTGCTGCTGGTGTGGATTTCAGATAATATTAGGAATAGTTTTTTCGTCAATAGTTGCATATTTCATATTTGTCTAGAATTTTGAAATATCTTTCCAGATTTGCTAGCAAGCGACAGTTACTGGATAAAAAATTAGCATGAACTCTATACAATTATCAGAAGTTAATCTACCTAGTGGATATACCGTGTGTCCAGTCTTAAACTTCTTACAATCTTACATTGGGGCGTCGGGCTTCCAAGATCCAAAGTCACCATGCAAAGTAGAAAACAAAAAGATGGAGATGCACTTCACAACTGAGCTTAAGCAAATATTCGGTGTCAAAATTACAGTATACGAAACTACTGTTCATGTATTAACCAGACTTTGTTTTCCAGTCAAATTAGATGTTAGCACACAAGTATCATTAAGCCACTGAAGAATATATGAAGATGTTGTGTTTCTAAAACGAAACATGCAGTGACATGTGCCAGCTAACTCGTATGTATTTGGACACATTATTTCTTTGGCCATAGTTGTTGTTGCGTTTCCTTTCTCGACTTCTTATGTCCAGAATTAAGGTTAATGCACTCATTGTTATAATATCCCAGGCAAAAAGAAGTTTCAGAGCTTTGAAGGGTTTGGTGAGGCTTCAAGGTGTAGTGAGGGGCCAGAACGTTAAACGTCAGACGATGAGTGCCCTGAAACAAATGCAGCTCTTGGTAAAGGTTCAAACACAAATTCAATCTCGAAGGATCCAAATGTCACAATCCTCGGCATCGAAGGACAAGTTTAAGAACAAGGAAACAGAGAGTACTCTGAGCAAATGGACCCAAATGGTGAGTTCTTAATTTATTCGCAGTGTTGCCTATTTCCAATATACTGAAAAAAATTCCAGTATTCTGATAAAAGTCTGCTTGCTTATTATTGGTTGTATCACGCTCATGTAATTTTTTTTATTAGTTCTTCACGCTACGTTCGACAGAGTGTTGTTTTTCCGCGCACTGTGAAAATACACAAGAAAGAACTGAATTAAGATTTTACTAAAGAAGTTGGATTTCCAGATTCTGTTCCCACTTTATCTAGTTTTCTTAATAGTCTCAGGTAGGCAATAACGAAGATTGGAACAATAGCGTGCTTACTAAAGAAGAAGTAGAAGCAAGGTCTCGGAAAAAGGTGGAGGCTGTGATGAAAAGAGAAAGAGCTGTGGCCTACGCCTATTCTCACCAGGTAATGTCAACACTTTTTTTGTGCCAAGAAGTATCTGCAAATGTCTTATCCTTGTAGTGAGTACTTTCTAATATTTCGAATTGGTAGGTAAATACCACTACGAGAATCTTATCAGCTTTTTACTTTTCGTGAAATAAAAAACGGTGTGAAAATTTTGTCGGGGGATATTTGCGTGCCTAAGAATACGAGAGATTATTTTTGCAATTTCACTATTTTATAGATTATAAGAACATAGCAATCGATAAACATGCCTGCTCTTTGTTACTCAAAACTCATTTTGCAGCTTCACAAGTTCAAGCCAAAATCAGCCCAAACTCCTCTGGACAGCCGATCAAACGGATATCCATGGTGGTGGAACTGGTTAGAGCGTCAGCTGCCATCAACTACTTCTCAGAGCCAAACGGCAACTAAAAACCTCGTGTTCACACCTCCAAGGGCTATGTCCGAGTACAGACAAAGTCCCCGACATCATACAAGCAACTACAACCACAAGCATTTCCCTTTCGACAATAATAATGAAGTCCACACGCCTCGTTCGTCAAGATCATCGATCCCCATTCGATCTAAACAATTTCAATCACCAAATAGTACCCCAAATGCCACGAGATTCGCCCCCAAGCCAAGATCAACTACAGGTTACTCGGTTCGTGATATCCTGTTAAAAGACGATGATAGCCTTATGAGCTGCCCCCCATTTTCTGTCCCGAATTACATGACCCCGACCGTCTCAGCTAAAGCGAAAGCAAGAGCGTATAGCAATCCAAAGGAGAGGTTTCCTATGAGTACTCCTGGTAATGATTCAAAGCGGAGATTTTCGTACCCGAGCTCGATCGGAGAAACGAGCGTGGATTCTGCTGTATCTATGCCAACTTTAGTTGGGAGAAAGCCATTTAACAGATTTGTGTGATTTCTGTTTTGTTTTCTTGTAAGATCTTTGTGCATGCTTGTTTACTCTTTCTTAATGTTTGTAATATGTATCTTGAGGCTGGTTTTACTTTAATTAATAGTTTTGAATCTATGGATGAATCATTAGCCTTATCTTGATTAAAGCATCGTTGTGTGATATAATGAGAAACAATAAGAGTGGTTGATTTGATAATTTGATTAGTTTCAAAGTTAGTTAACGCAATTTAGTGTTGTAATTAAGATAAATGTAGCGAAATTTGAAGGAAAATATGATTCTTTAATGAAATTGAAGTTGAATAGAAATAAAGTCCTATGTTGAGCTATTATTGTTGTGAATTAGCTAAATGGTTAGACAAATCTCAATTTTGAGTAGAGTTCTTCCATTATTTCTTCAATCTCTTGGGTCTTCTTGTCCCGTTCTTGTTCTCACTTTTGGGTCTGTGTAGATAACGTTCTTGTCCGTCACTCTCGGGGTCCTAGTAAGCCACCTTCGTACCGACTGGTTCCAAATCCAAATGCTCTTTCTTTGACGAGCACGAGCTGCCTGATGCCGACTGGTTCCAAATCCAAATGCTCTTTCTTTGACGAGCACGAGCTGCCTGATGCCTAATGCGATAAGGTTGGATCGAAGCTTGGAGGCTTCCCGATTTCAGGGTACTTAGCTTCCATGATAGATCGTTTATTTGAGATAGTGTGAGCTGTAGGCTTTTCATACTTGCACGAATGTTAATAAAAAAAACATAAAGTTTGGTTGATGGAGTAGTCGGGTTTCATGTGACTCGTCAAAAGAGTTGAAGATTCAAGAATTGTGTTCTCATCATGCAAATTGCAATGCTGACAAGCGTGCCAAAGTGGAATATCTAGTTATTTTGGGGTCGGTCACTTTTTTCTGCTTCTCCTTTTGACAAATCTCCGCGAGACTATTTTAGTCTTTTTTATCTTAACATTTCATTTTATAATTATCAACCTCATCTTTTCCCATTTCACATTGTTGCCCTTGCTTCAAGCCATATTTCATTTTTGACCGTTTTTCTTTTTGAAACGTAAAAGAATATATCACTATACTTACATATTATAGTAAAAAAGACATGAATATCCTGTAAGATGGTCCACATCATGTTGCGGATATACTCAACTGGATAATATATTTCATGTTGAAATCGTATTCGACTTAGATTATAATGCACGCATTATGTGAATTGTGCCTATGTGTGTACCTGCGGCCCAACCTACCTTGTAAATATTTGATTCTTCATTTAGCAAGCATTTGGCTCCATCAATTGTTATATTAGAAGGAGAGCCTTGGAGCATCGGTAAATGTGTTGCTGTGTGACTGAGAGGTCACGGGTTCAAGTCTTGGGAGTGGCCTCTTGTCAAATTTGATAGGGGTGTGCCTTATACACCCTTGTGGTGGGACCCTTTGACAGGTAAATGTTTGCCCCTTATACACTCTTGTGGTAGGACCCTTCTCCGGACCCTCGCATTGGGGAATGCTTTTGTGCACCGGGCTACCAATTGTTATATAACATTCTTTATAATGTCAGTTTTACTTCTCACTAATAGAGATTGGTAACTGTCGAAAAAATTTGTGGGGTGTAATTGATATTATAAATACCTTAGAGACCAATTGTGTGATATTTATATGCACAACAACATATATGGAGACGCACAGGTCCCGTCTGTTATAGTCAACTACCAATACAAAGTCCAAAACTCTCTCTTTCATACTCACACTTTTTGCAACACAATTCACTTCAGTGGTGTACACTAACCTCAACAATAAAAAGCAAACCATATATAATATAATATACAGTTGTATAACTAAATAAGTATAAAGAAAGTTAAAGAAGAATATAATATGGCCTTGAAGCTGAATGTGATCACCTTTCAGTCCCCAAAATGCCCTTCTTTTGCTCTTCCTTCAATGGCCACTCTGACATCTTCTAAGTTTTTCATGGCTTCCACTATTCGTTCTGTTCCAAAGTAAGCAGTCCCTTAATTTGGTGATTTTTTTTATAGTGTATGATGATGTTATGAATTTGGAGTCATTTGTGAATTGATTTTCGAGTATGTTTCGATTCACTAAATATGGAAAACTTCTTGCAATGTTGCACCAAAAACTTCGGAATGATATTTATAATTGCAAGAACGTCAAAAATAAATATGTGTGTGTTTTGTTTCAGTAGAGCGAAAAACTGAAATGTTGCAGTACTCGTAGAAAAAACGTACACAAACTTTGATCCATGATTCTTTAATCTACATGTTGAAATTCTAGCTAATCCTCTGTTTGCTCTGTTTACTCATTAATTTTGTGAAACATGTGTTTACTATTGCATCATTCACTTATTAACTTTATAATTTGATTTCGAGGCCTATCTGAAATTTAACAAATTTAGTTCTTTAATAAAACTTATGTGCCTGTACTCTATTTTAAGGGAGGTTGATACAATAAAAAAACGTTTTACTCCTCCACATGAGGTTCATGTTCAAGTGACACACTCAATGCCACCACAAAAGGTCGAAATATTCAAATTTATGGAAGATTGGGCTGAGACCAATCTACTTGTTCATCTTAAACCCGTCGAGAAATGCTGGCAGCCTCAGGATTATTTGCCTGATCCTGTTTCCGAAGAGTTTCATGATCAGGTGAAGGAATTAAAAGAAAGAGCTAAGGAGATTCCCGACGAATATCTTGTTGTTTTGGTAGGAGATATGATAACCGAGGAAGCGCTTCCGACTTACCAAACAATGCTCAACACCGTGGATGGTGTGCGTGATGAAACGGGGGCAAGCCCGACTCCTTGGGCCATTTGGAATCGGGCTTGGACTGCAGAGGAGAACAGGCATGGGGACCTTCTGAATAAGTATCTTTACTTGTCGGGACGAGTGGACATGCGACAAATCGAGAAAACCATTCAGTATCTGATAGGCTCTGGAATGGTGAGTCTCTTCGTACACATGAGATTTTTTGGGAGTTTGCACGTTAAATATCGACTAAATTCATCATGAATTTCATGTGACTAGTATACGATGATGTGGTGCATACAGTTAGAGTTATTGGTGTAGATACACGGATCAAATTAGAATATGGATTGGTTATTGCTTATTTAAGGATTTTTTAAAACTCGAGTCAGCTCCACGTTAGCGATATAACAATTGCATAATTTATTTATTTTTCCCGTATTTTACAGGATCCAAGGACCGAAAACAATCCTTATCTCGGGTTTATCTACACATCCTTCCAAGAACGAGCTACTTTCATCTCCCACGGAAACACAGCCCGACTTGCACGTGTGCACGGTGACTTAAAGCTGGCCCAAATCTGTGGAACTATTGCATCAGACGAGAAGCGACATGAAACCGCATACACAAAAATCGTGGAAAAGCTATTTGAGGTCGACCCCAACGAAACGGTGCTGGCATTTGCGGACATGATGAGGAAAAAGATCTCCATGCCGGCACATTTGATGTACGATGGACGAGATGATAATCTCTTTGAACACTTTTCAGCTGTCGCTCAACGACTTGGCGTCTACACAGCACGAGACTATGCGGATATATTAGAGCATTTAGTGAGTAGATGGAAAGTGGCAAGTATCAGGGGATTATCATCCGAAGGACATAAAGCGCAAGATTACGTCTGTAGTCTGCCTCCGAGAATCAGAAGACTAGAGGAGAGGGCTCAAGGGAGGGCAAAACAGGCGCCAAAGTTCCCGTTTAGTTGGATATATGATAGAGAGGTGCAACTCTGAGTTAACTGGTGTCCTAATTTGAGTTCTATTGGCAAGAAAAACAGAAGTGGATTGTTGTATGTTTGTAGTCAAATATTGTGTTTTCTTGTAAGGTCAGTTTGTGTTGCTTTTCTTCTGACGTCATTCGTCTGGTATGCATCTTCGTGTAGCATTTTGTGACTGTAAAGTAAATGTTTGGCAAATTTTGGTGATTATATGTATAGTTCAAAATAAGAGTTGGGATGTGTTCCAAAATCCAAATGGCTTGGCACAATCTGCCATCGATCAACTAAGTTCTAATCACTATGTTTATCAGTTTATCTATTCTCACGGATGAGTTAGGATAAATTGAACTTCGAGGATTATAGGATTGATCCACAACCTCTCTTAGATTAGTTAATAGTACTCCAACAAGCGACACAGAAAAAGGAGACAAATTGGCATCATAAGAATCTAAATAGTAAATACAATGATGTTCTAAACAATAGCTTCTCAACTAATATTTTGTGAGTGCCGGCAAAGATTTTACATGAAATAAATCTTAATCAAGATAATGTCCTTATTAAGTTCAGACATGATAATAAGTGCTTGTGGATCATGTCATAATTGTGATGTTGTGCAGTTAAGTAGCTTAAGTGCTTGTTGTAGCAGAATCGTGGATAACCGTCTATTAGCCTCTTGAGTCAAGTTAACCCCATCCCAAAAGAAGTAGTTGCTTGGGTCGGGGCAAACCGGCACTTCAGGCGATCCGCAAAATCTCGTGCTGTTGTAATTGTATTTCCCTCCAGTTCCGCAACAAGCGGTTAGCGTCAAGTTTGCATTAGTCCCTAGAGAATATAGGCACGCCAATCCATACGATTACTAAGAGTTACAGATCTAAATAGTAGTTAGTTAGATCGTGTTTATTGTAAACATGACCACACTGATTCATCTATTAGGGATAATTCCTTCAAACCCCCTGAACTATAACGACTTTTGGACACAACTCCTTAACTTTATAAATAAACACTTTACCCCATAACCTTTGCCAACTTGTTCGAGTTGCCCCATGACAATTTTCCGACCAAAAAATCACCGATTTTTTTTTTCTTTTTTCAGAATCTTTTCCTCGTCGAGACGGTTCCGGTAGTGGTTATGGTATCACAAAATTCAAAGTCATTACAAGAGAAATTCTGCTTTAATTCGTTGAATTTTCGAAAAATATGAAGAACACTTGAAGGTGTTCATCATATTTCCAGAAATTCGACGAATTAAAATTAAATTTCTCGTGTAATGGCTTTGAATCTTTTGACACCGTCATCACTAACGGAACCTTTTCGACGAGGAGAATATTGAGTCCAGATTTCGGAATTTCGGCAACCCGCCACTACGCTGTTGCGGATTGCGAGAAATCTTTTGTCGAACTTTTTTTTTATTCTTATTGACTTTTCTACTCGTCAAGGCGGTTCCGGTGGTGGTGACAGTATCGCAAAATTCAAAGCCATTACACGAGAAATTTAGTTTTATTTTGTCGAATTTCCAGAAAAAAAAATGAAGAACACTTGAAGGTGTTCATCACATTTTCCGAAAATTCGATAAATTAAAACTAAATCTCCCATGTAATGAATTTGAATTTTTCGATACCGTCACCACTATCGGAACCGTCTTGACAAAGAGAAGATTCTGAAAAAAAAATATTTTTTTCGGCGATTTTTTGGTCGAAAAATTGTCAGGGGGCAACTCGAACATGTTGGCAAAGGTTAGGGGGCAAAGTGCTTATTTATAAAGTTCATGGGGTGATGTTCAAAAGTCGCTATAGTTAAAAGAGTTTGATGGAATTGTCCCTAAAGTTTATGGTCTTAACTATTTATTTAAATTCTCCACCTGTTTAATTATGTGACACAGTCTTAACCTCTATAAACTTGGTCTATGTAAGTATTATTCGGTAATGAAGAATAAAACACTAACCCGAGCTTGCCATTTCACTGATCACTGATAATTCTGTATTATAAAAATCGGCATAGTATATGAAGAGGTTCGGAAATTCCTTTCGAAGATTTCCAACAGCTTCTTGGAGATCATTGTTTTTGAAGACAATGAGATCATTAACACTCTTCAAACACCCTAAATCGTCGTAATCCGCGGTACCATTAGTTGCTAATTCTGTTAGAATAAATGGGTAACATCCAATAGGTGCGTTTCCTGGTAGTATAACTCGTGTTGTACCCATCTTAATTACCTCCTATTGAAAAATGAAAAGTATACCAAACTAATTATAAAGAGGTTGAAATTCAGTTTTATGATTGATAAGTTTTAGTAGTTTACCCTTGCAGCATTAATCTGTGCCTCAGTTATAAATCGCACGTAACTTTGCACTTCTTGCATAGATTTGCCTTGGATCAATGAGAAGGTGATATCGTTGGCTTCAACGTCCCCAAAAATGAAAAGGGAATTGGCAAGCTTATCTGCACAATCTGATGCATATATAGGAAACAAAATCATTATAACATATGCTACATTACATATGTACAAAAATTAAATCAATACTAAAAAGCATTGAATGGCTTATTTCACCAAGTGCACCTAAAGTCCTCAAAGGAAAAACTTGATCGTTTAGCCCAACCGTGCGTCAATCTTTCGTCAATTCTTTTACAAAATAATCCTTGTACGAGATACCATTGAAATGCATAAAATATTTTGCCAAATATTGTGGTAAGGGATATATATATATATATATATATATCCATCAAAAGGAGATATTTATCAAAATTTGACGGGAAATTGATCACATAGACAATATACACGTTTTTGAATAAGTACGAGGACAATTTTTCTGTTGTAAAATAACAGGGGCCGGTACTTTGTGAAACAAAACTAGATATAGTCTAATATACGCTCTTTATTGTATAACTAGGATCTATACTTAGGCAACAAGGATGCAAAACTATAGTATAAGGACGAATTATAAAAAATGTCCGCTAACTTTTGCTTTTAATTTTAATCTTAAATGCCCGTTGTTTCAAAACATGCTAAAAATGTCTTGTATCTTTTAAAATTTCTACAAAAAATGCCCGAAATGAAAAATAAGCACAAAAAAACCTATTTTGTCTGAAAAATAATGCTAAAAATGCCCTGTATCTTTTAAAATTCTATCAAAAATGCCCGAATTTTAAAACGTGACTTTTTGATTCAGCAGTGCGCCTCTTTGATTCGGATGCCACGTCGGATAAAATGTCCGAATTTTTAAAATCGGGCATTTTTGTTAGAAAATTTAAAACTTAACGGGCATTTTCAACAGGTTTAGAAAAAAAAGACATTTATGATTAAAAGCAAAAGTTAGCGGGCATTTTTGAGAATTCGTCCATAATATAATATATCAAACCTTCAGGTGTTGCACAAATGGTGGCAAGGTATTTTCTGAACCAACTCATTTGAATGCTGAGAGAAGCAGCATATGGTGGAATTTTAATCCCTCTAGCCGTAAAAAATGAACGATCTAGAATCGGACTTCGAGCTACTGCAAACATAATTGCATTGGCCGTACTAACATTTGCTGACAAATAAGCTGTAGTTTCTTGAAAACCAAGTCCTTGTGCTACAAAATGTACAATGATGTTAGATCATATATAATATAAGGACACACACCTAAGTATTAACTCAAAGCTTATGTGGATGACGAGGACGAATTCAAGATTGAGCTTTTTAAGGTTTGTGGTATATATAGCTCTCTCTTCTGTTGTTTTATTTGGTTCCCTTGTTACATACTGAAAGAATACGCATAAATATTATTGTACACAAGTTAGAAGTAATGTTAAGCAACAAGACAACTTTATTTTGCGGACAGTTATAATTTCATTATATTATACGAACAATTTCATTATATTATACGAACCGTGTGTAAGAGATTAAAGATTGTGGGACTCATTTTTTTTCAATAAAATCTCATTTTGTGCGACAAAAGAAGATTGCGGCACAAAAACATCTACTTGATCTTCAGCCCCCCGAAAGCCTGAATATAGATAGAGCCTATACGTACCACAACTTAAAAAACAAACATTGCTGCTAATTAAGTTCATCGATCATTGTTTGAAATAACATGACATTGTTACATGCATTATATATTTTACCTCCATAATCTACGTCCAAAAGACCATCGCACCAACGACCAGTGGGTCGACCAAGAAAACTTTCACCATAAGGCAATTTCGCAGCCGGAAGCCGAGGCCCGTAGGGCATAGTTGCGATTGCGTTGCCATTATCGAAAACCCCATCTCCCAAATGGTACATAAAATCAAAGGGACACTTAGTATTTTGTGATGAAGTCGAACCAATTAAGATAATTAATACGACAAAGCATATTGCACATATTGTGGAATAACGAGCGTAACCCATGCTTTATTTTATTTTTTCTTGTTGCTCAAAGTTTTATGAGTATATATATAGGCAACTATATGATTGATGATTAGCTAGCTGTCGTGCATGGAGACATGCAGGATCCTAATTCTGCCTCTAATATGCTTAAAAACACGTACATACGTACATGTCCAAAAACAACAGACGTACATGTCCAAAAACAACAGCTAATTGATACCTATTTAGCAACGAGTAAGTACTTTTTTATACTTTTAAAAAATGTTTAAGGAAGCGGCCAGTGGCGGATGATACAATTTCGAATTTTGATAAGCGGACGAGACCAAAACTTACAAAAAAGGTACTTACGTACAGAGGAATCATCATCTCTCGATTGAATTAAATAATTACAATTTTAAAGGTAGAAGGTACATTTACATATAATGAACGAGTAAAATGCAAAAAACTACCTTGTGTTATTTCTAATTGGTAAAAAAACCCTTGTGTTATTTTTATTAGCAAAACCCCCCTGTGTTATCCATAAATTAGCAAAAAACCCCCTACGACACTGAATTAATTCGCACATACTGAGATTGATCTCAAAATATGATTTTTATTGTATGTCTTTGATACATATGGAACTAATAATGTTCAAATTAAATTGTATGCATATTTTTGTTTATTAATTTTGAAGAAAACCTTAGTTTTTAGATCTGTAAAAATATAATTACGGTACCGACTAATTTTATTATGTTTTTATACAATTTTTAAAAAATCTAAAAAATTTATAACACGATGCATAATATTTATTGTAACAAGTATATGTTTATTATAAAATTGTAATACTTATAAATCCTTAATTATTGGTACTGTCATTGTAAAATATGTAATGAAGGGGGTTTTTGCTAATTTATGGATAACACAGGGAGGTTTTTGCTAATAAAAATAACACAGGGGTTTTTTTGCCAATTAGAAATAACAAGGGTAGTTTTTTGCATTTTACTCTATAATGAACTAACCAACTACATCATTAGCTAGTTAAGTGAAGTGGCTATCCGTAAAGGTGGTAACTGGACTGGGCCAAAACAGTCCACCCGGCCCAGCACACAAAAAGCTGGACATTGAAAGTCTTCTACTTAATTCACTTATAACTTAATTAATACACCATTTAAAGGCCCAGCATGACAAGGTTTTTTCGTAGCTTTTTGTAGCTATAAGTGAATTAACTTAAATACACCATTTAAAGGCCTAGTGAATTAAGTTATAAGTTACCTCTTTATTTTCGTAGCTATAAAGAAATGTTTCACTAATCTAATAATCTTAGTTTTCTCTAATTCAGGGGTGTTCATGGTTTGATTTTTCCAACCATTAGTTTGGTTTTTAAAAAAAACCTTGAATTAATGGTTAGCCCAAAACGATAAACAATAACCGAACAAATAAAGTAGTTTGATTTTCGGTTAAAACCATTCGATTTTGATTATAGTTTCGAGTTAATCAATCACATACTCTTTCGAGTAAAAAAAATGCTTTCTACATAATTAATAAATATATAAAATTCTTTCAAAATATTTAATATATTAAATTAAAAACCTATTCGCATTTCAAACTTGTCTATTAATAAAAAGCAAGGTATGTTCAAAATATAAAACATATATAATTGAAAATCATCTCTCTAAAAAACATCATCAATTTCATCCATAATAATTTATAACACTTATTCTACAATTCATTCATCACAATTAGTAAATTAAACCATATTCAAAGATCCATTTATCCGCGTATATACTACATAATGCATATCAAATAAACCACCCGTCAATTTCATCTAGATACATACTAATAGTCAAAGTTACAGAACAATTAGTCTAGCGAAATGGACCTCTCAATTTCATCTACAATGGGCGGTTTTAAAAGAACTTTATTTTTTTTAAACTCCAAAAGCGATAATCGGAACCGAACCGAGTGGCTAATTTCGATTACGGTTCGCCTTATAATTCGGTCGTTAACTTATGGTTTTTTGAGTTGGGCCTAACCGTGAACACCCCAGAATCAACATATATTATTAGACGAGGAGTAGTACCTTATGTGATGGAATTAGGGTTGTGCATTTGGATCGTATCGGATCGGATCAAAGGAGATCGAATGGAGGCTGGTAGTTGATTTTGATCCTAGAGAAATGAGGATCGAAATCAAATCAATTTAAAACGATCCGATTCGATTCAAAATCATTCCATTTTGATCTGATTCGATTCGATTTCGATCCCTTTTTATTTTATTTTTCTTATTTATTTTAATACAATGGAACAAACATATATGATTGATTATTTTGCATCTAAAATTAAAGAAAACTTAAATAAACATGGATACAATGACAATATAAAATAAATTAACATGCATTAGTGGATTTCTTTTTACAAAATACTAACCCAATGTTCAAATAGAAATTCCAAAAAGAAGACAAGCCATAGTTAGTGATAGTAATTAGTATGTTACAATTCAAGATTGTACATATGTACTAGATACAAAAGTATTATAACTCTAAGTAGTTAAACTTCAAGTTATAATAGTAGCATTTTATTAACATTATACATAAATAGATAATATTACATATATACTATTATATATTTATTTATTTTTATAAAATAAGATGGGTATTCGATTCGATTCGATTCCTAACCTCTGAAATCAAGAATCAAATCAAAGGGGGTTCGATCCTATTACAAAAATCAAAAGTCAGATCAAATATTCGATTCGATTTATGGATCGGATCATTCGATCGATTTTCACCCGATTCGATCAATTCATTTTTTTTTTTTGCACAACCCTAGGTGGAATAGGTTGGATATGCATTTCCAATGACTACACTTGCAATACTTAAAATAATTCATTTCAATCCTTTTATTATAACAGATTATGTTTCAACCTGTGGATGTGCGTATCATGCACGCGCCAAGTTGAGGATAGCTCTAGTAAGAAAATACATGTGCTCCAATTGATGCAGAGAGACTTTTGTCCTCTTCATTTAACTAAATACATTTTCGAATTTTAAATGTGATCCAGCTAGTGGATCAATTTCTGGTGGCAAAAATAGTTTATAACATAAAAATGAATAAAATTAGGACTGAAATAGTTTTAGACAGAGAAGAAAAAAATTAAACCATGGCTCGTGTTAATTCCTCTACGATTGTCATAGGAGTGTGCTTTCTTGTATTTGCGCTATGCATCTTAGTGTCCGTTATAGTTGGTCCAACTTCACCACAAAACAAGAGATGCCCCTATAATCATATGTACCAGTTCGGAGATGGAGTTTTCGACAATGGCAACGCCGTCGCGACAATGCCGTTCGGGCCTCGGCTTCCGGCCACCAACTTGCCTTATGGCGAAACTCGTCCTCATGTACCTACGGGTCGTTGGTCCGATGGTCTAGCCATAGATTACGGAGGTAAACTATATTATTATATGTTTCTTAATTTCATTTCAAATACTTAAATTCTCATATTTTAGTTTTAAACGTTTTATACCATAGGGGCTCTGATGTTTTTACCCTATTATGATGATCTAATTTGATTGTAATATTTACAGTGCGAGGTCTTGCATTGTCAATGTTTAAAGCTTATTTGTCGGGGAATGTTACTTCATCTAATAACGCGATTACCTTCGCGGTAGCGCGAAGTCCCGTTTTAGATCGCTCATTTTTTACGGGGAGAGGCATAAGAATTCCACCTTATGCTGCTTCCCTCAACATTCAAATGAGTTGGTTCAGAAAACACCTTAGCACAAGTTGTGTGACACCAAAAGGTTTGGTAAATTATTGCTTTGCGTCCTAATTCATCATAAGTTTTAAACATGGATAGCTTTTTAAGTTGGCTTATATAATTAGTTTGAATTAATTAATTATATCAGATTGTGCCGATAAGCTCGCGAAATCTATTATCATACTCGGGGATGTTGAGGCCAACGATATCACTTTCTCATTGATCCAAGGCAAATCTATTCAAGAGGTGCAGACTTATGTGCGACATATAACAAAGGCTCAAGTCAATGCTGCAAGAGTAACATATTTTACCCTAAACTTTTACTTTACACTAGTTTATTTCGCAGTAGTTTTGGCATTATAAACAATGGTTGAATTAAGTTTCACTTTTTAAAGCGATAGAGCCACTCTGCAAAATACATGTATATTATATCGGCTTGATGCTTTTTACCTTGTGAAGTATTGGCAATAACTTATTTAAAACAAATATTCTTCATGATTCGAAATAGGAGGCAATTAAGTTGGGTGTCAAACGAGTTATACTCCCAGGAAGCGCTCCTATTGGATGCTACCCGTTTGTTCTGACCGAGTTAGCCACCAATGATACAAGAGCTTACGATGATATAGGGTGCTTAAAGAGTGTTAACAACCTTATAGTGACAAAAAACAAGAATCTGCAACAAGCCATCAATCATCTTCGTAAACAATTTCCTCGCATCGTTTTATATTATGCAGATTTCTACAATACAGGACGATCATTGATACGTCAATCAGCCATATCAGGCAAGTAATCGATGCCTATTAGGATTTTTGTACCAAAGACTCTTGTTTTTATATATGAGAATGTAGCTGTCAAGGGGTGGTGAGCGACTTTTTGAAATTACATAGTGGTTTTTGTATCTATTTTTACATAATGGTAATGTGGCTGTTAACATAATACAAACAAATAGTATACCTATTTCACATAGTACGGGAGATTAAATTTGATTAACTATTTGGTATTACGATTAGCAACTTATGTTCAGAAGTAGTTAAAATTTGAAGTGATCATTTTTACTTATCTGCTTATTATTGTTTATAGGTATGTACAAAAAGTTAGCACTAAAAGCATGTTGCGGAGATGGAGGTAAATATAATTACAACATAAGAAGATTTTGTGGATCTCCTGGAGTACCTGTTTGCCCCGACCCGAGTAAGTACCTTTTTTGGGATGGTATTCATCTAACACAAGAGGCTAACATACGTCTATCAGTAGCCATTCAACGAGGAGCACGCGGATTATTTAACTGCACCGTGCCACCATTATCAGTAAATTAATTCATGGATCGAGTTTATGGACGTAATTAAGACTAATTAATGGTTATCTTAATTAAGAAATCTTTCTCGTTTGCCAAAAACGTGAAGTAATAGCCATTTGGTACTAGCTAGTGAATTGTGAGTATGGTTCCTTTATGCTATTTTCATTTCTTTTATTGGGAATTACACCCCTATATCACTTGTGTATATATGTTTTTTCGATGGCACAGACTTCATAAGATTCTATGAATCGAATTGGACTCACTGGTTTTGCTGTAAAGCGAGTTGGACAGTCAAAATTTTCGGTTCAACATGATTGAATTGGTGACTCGACCCGGTTAACACCGGTTGAGCCTTTTTCCACTTTGTTGTAAAATACGTTTTTTCCATGTTTTTTTTCTTTGTTTTTCAGCTTTGCACGATAGTAGGCCTTTTTTTAAACATTTTTCTTTTCAACTTTTGACTCTTTTTGGATGATATATTGGATAATATTGTTAGATATTTGTTTAATACTGTATTGTTAATTTAATATAATGTTGACTTATAAAACTTTGATTTATAATTATGTATTTGAATTCCGTAATTGATGAATATTTTGTTTGATACCTGGTTAGTCACTGTGTAATATTGAGTCACGCTAGATTGATTATGAATTATGAATTATGAATTTAGAGTTGTTGGACATTGTTTTTGGTTAATATGTTTAAGTAAGTTGTGATATTAGCCTGATATATTTTATTTATGAACTCTGTATTTGAAAATTTTAGTATTTTGTTATATTGTTAAAGTTTTGACTTATATGTAAGATAGTAAGATAATATTTGCTGAATGAATCTTCTCATTACTCTTGGTATCTATAAATAATACAATACAAAAGCTAATTATGGTAAATTGCCTTATCTAAGATATGTACAAATAATCAAGAATATATACTAAATATATCTAATACACCCCCGTAGTCGAAACGGGAGGATCACGAACAGTGAGACTGGAACGAAAGTCTTCGAAGAGAACTCGGGGCAGTCCTTTAGTGAAAATATCCGCCATTTGTGATCGAGACGGGACATGAAGAACGCGAACTTGACCCCGAGAGACTTTTTCTCGAACAAAGTGAATGTCTAACTCAATATGTTTGGTGCGTTGATGTTGCACCAGATTGTTGGTGAGATAGATGACACTCACGTTGTCACAATAAACCAAAGTGGCCTTCGAGAGGGCAAGGCAACGCTCCAAAAGAAGGTTTCTTATCCAACAAGATTTCAAAACGACATTGGCCACTGCACGATATTCAGCCACAACACTGGATCGAGAGAGAGTGGGTTGTCGTTTGGAAGACCAAGAAATAAGGTTATCTCTAAAAAAAATGCAATAACCTGATGTGAAACGTCGTGTGGCGGGGCAACCCGCCCAATCGGCATCGGTATAAGATAAAAGAGAATCGAGCCGTGAAAGGCAGGTCTGAAAGGCAGGAGGCCGAGTAGCCGCGGCTCGTGAAAGGCAAACTGGCCCAATTTGAACCCGGCTCGTGAAAGGCAGACCGACCCAATTCTAACCGCGGTTGGTGGTGAGTGAGGCGGGAGAAGGAGAGGATGTATCGCTTCATCAAGAAAGGAATATGAGGGAGTAGGCTGGAGCTTTACAGTGGAGAAAGGAAATTTATTTTCGTCAAATAGTACGTGACGAGAGAGAATTATTTTATTTGTGAGTAGGTCATAGCATTTATATCCCCCATGATGTGAGAGATACCTGAGAAAGACACAAGGAGAGAAACGAGGTTGTAGTTTGTGTAAGGTGGTGGATGGGATGAGAGGGTAACATAGACACCCAAAGGTTCGGAGATGTGTATAAAAGGGAGGGCTTATTGAGGGTTTTAGAGGGAAGTATGTTGAGGACATAGGTGGTCATTTGTAAGGTGTGAGGCCAACGAGATGGTAGCGTGGATGAGTGAGAGAGGATGGTGCGCATGATATTGTTTATGGATCGAATTTTGCGTTCCGCCTTTCCATTTTGGGCCGAAGTGTAGGGACACGAGAAACGGAGGGTCATGCCATTATTTTGACAAAATTGTTTGGAATTGTCGTTGTCGAACTCTCTACCATTATCACATTGCAAACTTTTAATACAACATCCAAATTGAGTATAAACGAAAGTTGCAAAGGAAGAGAAGATAGGATAGTCCGATTTACGACCAATAGGGAAAGTCCATAAAGAGTTATAGAAATCATCCAAAAACAACACGTAATATTTATGACCACTTGAACTAAGAACCGGCGAGGTCCATAAATCACTATGAACAATATCAAAAGGACATAAACTAACAGTGGAAGAAGAATAAAAAGGAAGTTTAATTTGCTTCCCCAAAACACAAGGTTCACATAAAGAGTTGTTGGAAAAACGACTACACTGAGTTAAATTATTCTTTTGCATAAACTGTAAAATAGAGGGGCCTGGATGTCCGAAACGATGATGCCATTGAGAGGGGGTGAGGGCAAGGAAAGAGGCAGCGAAAGTGGAACGAGCGGTCGAGAGTGATGAGGGGGTGATGGGATAGAGGTCCCCGATGCTATCACATCGCATAAGAGGGGTTCGCATCAGTAGATCCTTCATAGTAAAACCAAACGGATCAAATTCAATTGAAACTTGATTATCAGTAGTAAGACGACGAACAGAGATAAGATTCTTAACAATGTTATGTACATGAAGAACATTATATAAGTGAAGAGGGAGTTGGGATAAGGGAAGGACCACGTTACCATGACCTTTTACTGGAATTTCATGACAATTGCCGACGAGTATGTTATTTTTCATGCTTGAAAAAGAATAAGACGTAAGAGTACCTGACGCCGATGTCATGTGAGATGAGGATCCCGAGTCCAAGTACCACTGTTGATTTGGTTGTTGAAAGGACATGGTGAGTAATGCAACATCAATATCCGTAGGGGTATAGGATGGACTCGTGTGTTGCACCGCATTAGTTTTGTTGAGGACGAGGACCCAATATACCCGGCTGAGCCGCAGCAAGAGGTCGAGCTCACATGCTGGTCGGATAAGGACACGGGGGGGTACGACCACGGCTGCTGGGGCCTAGTCGGATACGTGGGCCACGCAGAGGCGGATGGAGCCCACGGTTGCAGGCTAGGGGTTCCGGTTGCTCGGTGACCGCCACGACGACCCCGTGAGGGCTGATGTTGATCGCGGTGATACCGAGGTGAACCGTGGGCATGGGGTTTGTCGGACGGTGGGCCCGTGTTGATGAGGGTGGCGACGTGTGCAGCGGTGGAGGCCTGTTTTGCTTCCTTGTCTCTTCAAGAATGAGACGTGACCGAGCCTCATAGAACGGAGGCAGTGGATCGATCTGTTGGATGATGGTGGCAACGCCATCAAAGTTCTCATTAAGGCCCAAGATAAGTTAGAGAACAAGACGTTGATTTGAGATTGGGGATCCAACGTTGGAAAGCTGATCCGCGAGCATCTTGAGTTCTAGGCACTAGGCTGAAATATTCGAAAATGAGTCTAATTGGACTTAAGTGAATTGATTCTCCAAGTAGACGGCCCTAGAATTTTTGTTATCTTGAAATATATTTTCAAGATGAACCCAAGCAATACGTGCGGTGGAATCTTTTTGCATGACGGTGTGCAAATTATCACAAGAGATAGTGCCATAAATCCATGGAAGGACAACAACATCAAGGCGAGACCATTGATCAAATCCGTCTGGTGCCAAAGGAGACGGAGATGACGCGACAGTTTTAGTAAAAGCCGCGTCTTTGGGGTTGGTTTTCTCGGTGGAATCGGCGGTCACCTCCTTGGATGGAGTTTTGGCGGCCGTGACTTCAGAAGACGGGAGAGAGGATTCCGATGGAGGAAAGATGTGACCAAGAACTTGGTAGGCTCGACAGTGAATTTTGAAAAGTTCCACCCACGTGGAGTACTGTCCTTTTTCCATCTCGAGAGTAATTGGAATAAAGTTACGTACGTTAGAGACCGTGAGGGCGGGATGAAACTTTGATTCAGAAATTATGGCTAGTGGCGTGAGGCCCAGCGGTGAGGAGAGGAGAAAGAGAGAGAGACGACGGCTAGGGTTAAGTCACGAGACTCGTGATACCATGTAAGATAGTAAGATAATATTTTGATAAATGAATCTTCTCTTTACTCTTGGTGTCTATAAATAATACAATACAAATGCTAATTATGGTAAATTGCCTTATCTAAGATATGTACAAATCAATCAAGAATATATGCTAAATATATCTAATATTATATATTAATGTTGACCATGTCTAACGATTCAACCAATAGATCTGTATAGTTATTTTGACAACATTACTTCCAGTCAGGTGGGTTCCATTACAATATAGTTATTTTCTTTAGTTTTTAGTTTTATGATTTTATCTGATCTGTTTTGTTGACATAGTTGATGGGTGTGATTTAAGATTGGCTCAATACATCGTTATTGGGCCGACCCATAAACGCATCGAATTGTGAGAATTCGATGCGCGCACCGAATCTACAGCCTAATGCTGCTTTATTGGGCCAACCCATTAGCGCATCGAATCAGGGTTATTCGATGCGCGCATCGAATAAGGATGATTCAATGCGCCTTTCTATATTGGTTTGTGGGCTCCGCAGGACGGTTGCTATAAATAGCCCGTCCCCTTGTATTCCGTGCACGTTTTGGGAAGACAACCACTTCAGCACAGTCAACATCGAACCACTATTCATTCGATACGCATCGGATCGAACAACCCACATTCGATACGTGATTAAACAATGTTCATCCGTTAGACACGCCAAAGTACGCATCGAATTAGACACTTAATGCACGCATCGAATTCGACACCATCCATAACAACATCGAATCAGTGTTTATTGTTCCGCATCGAACAAAGGCATTCGACACGTCAGCATCGAACACCGACGATTCGACACGTTACATAAATCTTGTAATTAGTTTATTCTACCTAATAAGCTTGTAATAAGTGTTCCGGACCAAGTTAGTCCGTTTATAAAGTTGGATAGCATTGTTTTGGTTATTTATATCTCATTTTGTACTCTTTTATTGTGTTCTATTACCGTGACGAAATAAGACCAAAATATTGACGCCGTATGTGGGAACACTAAGTTTATTAGTTTGTTAGGCAGTATGTCTAGAATTACCAGATCCCAAAGTAAAGCTCTGGAGGGAAATATGGGAGAAGCAAGACAAAATACACCTGAACGGATGACGTAAGATATTGCAGGACCATCAATGATACCCGCAGCAGTACCAACACCAGCGAGGAGGGAGAATCAAGGACCTCAAGGTGTGGAGGTACCCGCTACTGAAGCAGGTGCAACTGGAGCAATGGCAACGAGTGCTTCAATTCCAGATAATATTAAGAATGAGTTATTGGCAATGGTAAAAGCCGCTTTGGCCGAAGCACTGACTCTAGCACCACCCGTTTTGATACAATCTCGTGTTGAACATCCAGGAGCATTAAGGGAACAAGGTTTTGTTGCCTGAATGTTGAAGGGAAAAGAGAAGGAAAAATCCCAGCAAGATGATAGAAGAAGTAGACATGCTTCGGAGGGGACAAAAAGTAAGGGAAAATCCACCCGAGATGATCAAGAAAAGAAGATAGTGTCGGTGGAGGTACAATCAAGAAGACATCTTGAGAGAAGAGAAAGAGAAAAGGAGGCAGAACGCGTTACTGAACGGATAAGAAGAGAAGATATGAGACGAACAAAGAGTCATGATTCCAGAAGAGAACGTAATGAGAAAGAGAATCAAAGAGAGGGATTATGTAGAAGGAAGGATAGAGATGACAGGAGACCTCAGACGATCATGATTCACGAGGCAAGCATGATAGAATGGCGAGAAACATGGAAAGGTTGGAAAAAGGGAAAGCAATAGTGGAGACTCAAATGGACAATATTTCTAACCGTAGTCCATTTTGTCGAGAGATAGAATCAGAGATCTTAGGACAAGGGGAAAAGATCCCAGATTTGAAACCTTACGATGGAAAAATTGATCCCCGAGATCATCATTTTCAATTGGATAGGAAACTGTCCCTTTACGAATTTAAAGACAATATCCAAACCAGGATATTTGCAACAACTCTGTCAGGAGTAGCTGTAGATTGGTTTAATTGGATCCCGCCAGGATTGATCAAAAGCTACGACCAATTGAGGAAGATGTTCGAAGATCAATTCTCTAGTCAATCTAGACTGGTTTTGGATCACTCCCATCTCTATACAATGAAACAAGAAACTAATGAGAGTCTAAAGGACTTTATGAGACGTTTCAATACGGAGCTATTAAGGATTGATAGCCCATCATGAGAGATGATTGCGAGCATACTTTTCCGAGCAACCACCAACACAATGTTCAGTGGGGACCTACTCAGACGTAAGCCCACTACCGTCGAAGAGATTAATAAAATTGCACAAGAGGTGGTTCATTATGAGGAAATGATGGCGACTAAGTTACCTGTTGTTGCAGCGGTGAAAGATAGAGAAAGAGGTAGAGACGATCACAACCATAATACCTACAACAACAGGAACAAGAACTACAAAAGGGAAAGTTCGCCTAGACGGTACACAACGTTAAATGCTCATATCATGACAGTCTTTAACACAAAAAAAGGAAAGGATGGTTGAAGGATCCAAAACCGATGAGGGAATCCAAGGCAACAATGTATTCAAGTCAATTCTGCAAGTATCATAACCAGAAGGGTCATGACACTTAAGAGTGTATAAACTTGAAGGACAAAATCGAACGGTTGGTAAAAGATGGCAAACTCGTGGAGTATGTCAAGAAGGTGCAAGAGCAAGAGAAAAATTTCAACCGTAAGAGAACTCCATCCCCCAGAAAGGATAAACAAAGGGTAGTCAATGAACCGTATCTTTTTCAGTATCCTCAGATTGAAGATGGAAATGCCAGGAAAGGGATGATCAATATGATATCAGGAGGACCAGGGGGAGCGGATTCCACCAACGGACAGAGGAAGATCACAAGATTGGTTGAATCAGATAATTTTGTCAATATGGCCAATATACCGAGGATTGAGGAGATGCCGCATGAAGAAGTCACTTTCTCTACTGCAGATCTAAGAAAGCTGAGTGCACAAGCTATACAAATGTCCAATTTAAATTGCCCCTTGGTAATAACGGTGGATATAGCTAATTATGGGGTCACCAAGATGTTAGTGGACCATGGAAGCTCAGTAAATGTGTTGTTCAGTTCTACTTTGGCTAAAATGGAATTGAATGATCAGACATTAGAACCAGTGCGAACATCTCTTCACGGATTTGGAGGTCCAGAGATAGTTCCTCTCGGAATGATTAAACTCCCGACATCATTGGGAACAGCGCCGCAGAGAAAGACACTACTGGAGAACTATGTGATCGTTGACATGCATTTTGCATATAACAGAATCATAGGAAGATCAACACTAAATGCTTTCCGAGCTTTACCATCGACTTATCATCAGATGGTGAAATTTCCTACCTCAAGTGGTACATGTGAAGTCATAGCGGACCATATTGAAGGTTGGAAGTGTTACGTGACTTCGCTCCGGACACGGCCACAACAAGAAGGTGCAGCAAGGGCATTGTCACCTAGGCAAAGGGAGCATATTGATTAGAAGATTCCGTTTTAATTTACAAAGTTTTTAGTATTTTGAATATTTTGAACAATTTATATTCGTTCTCTATGCTATGACAAGCATGAGGGATAAATATGTATGAACTTAAAACAGGTACGCCAAAAAATGAATCTGGAGGGCAACACAGGAAGTCAGGGTAATTGAGCAATGACTCAATCTCCGAATTGTTCACATAATCTGATTTGGTTAATCCAAGAAGATGAATTTTAATTAATTGATTACATGATTTCTATCTAATCTGCACCATAAAAATGTATGCAGGACAGAAAATCCCTAAGGGAATCAGAAGAACGGAAACTCTGTCTAAATTGGCACGAGATACCGGAGAAAGCTAGAGGCAACAAAAGGGATGGAAACTCTGTTCGAAGTGGCACGAGATACCGAAAGTCCCTAATACAATCAGAAGAACGGAAGCTCTGTCCAAAGTGGCATGAGATACATGAGAAAGCTAGAGGCAACAAAAAGAACGGAAACTCTGTCCGAAGTGGCACGAGATACCAAAAATCCCTAATACAATTAGAAGAACGGAAACTCTGTCCAAAGTGGCACGAGAAACCGGAAAAAGCCAGAGGCAACAAAAGGGACGAAAACTCTGTCCAAAGTGGCACGAGATACCGAAAATTCCTAAGGCAACTAGAAAAACGAAAACTCTGTCCAAAGTGGCATGAGATATCGTAATTCTCAAAAAGAAAATCCAAAAGCATGTAAGCTCTATCAAATAGGATACGAGTGTTAACGGGTTTGGAATTAATCCCTATTTAACGAGTTATTTTTGGGTTGGAACGCCGATCCCGACCCGAGGAGATTGTTGGTTTTTAACTTTTTATTGATATGGGGCTGGACTCGGATATTTTCCGAGGTGCCTACGTATACCCCGATTGGGAATCAAGCCACTCCTAGTTCTTGTTCTTGGTGTTGATTATTTGGAGTATGTCGATTCTATTGATTGTGTTAATTTTATATCTGTTGAAAGAGTTGACCATCGTGAAGCCTTCAGAAAGAAAGGAGTTCCCCTCTCCTCTGAAGCCTTTTTTTTAGTTTTATAGAGAACATGAGTTCCCTTGGGAGCGCGCCCCTCTCTCCTTTCTGGTGCCTCGTCTCTACCTTTTATAGAAGTCTTTTAGGGACAAGTGTCAATGTGCATGTGTTCACAGGTGTCATTATGCATGTGTAAAGAGACAGGTTTTATCTGTTTGGTATATCTGCTGACGGGGTGCTAACCAGGATGAATTATCCTCTCCGATAGCTTCAATGTGCTCTGATGAATTGGCTCCTTGGTTTTCTTCTCTCCGATGGGCGGTACCTATCGAAAACGTTGGATAAGTGGGAGGGAATGCTCGTCCGATGCTGTTGTAGTTCTGATAGTGGTCCATTGTTAGGTTGTCTTCTGCTGATGTACACTCCGATAGGTTCGAGATTTTGATAGCGTATTTTTATCGCGCTCTGGCCCTCGGGATGAGTTCTCCGATAGCTTTTAGACATCAGAGGGTGTAGGCGGTGTTCTCGTATTCTGGGGGACTCGGGGTCTTCGCCGTGTGATACGGGTATTTTGCAGTTACGAGTATAAATAATATAATAATATCTTCGGAATTTTAGTAATCGAATTATGGTATGTTTTAAGCACGTGGATTTTTACCCTGTTAACAAACCACCCAGTTTTTAGTGCAGTTGACTGTACAAAAAATCAAAAGGTCGAAAGTCATCGATGGTCTTGGTATCGTAGCCTTCAGTCATCGGGGTCGTCGAAAGCACTGGTTTTGAGCTTTTAGCGTATCGTACGTAGTATCAGGACATCTTAGTGTCCTTATAAGCATCGTAGGGGCTGCCTTGACCCTTTTAAAGTATCGTAGAGTTTTTAGGGAACTTGTAGATTTTGGTTAGGTATTATACCGTGAATGTTTCATAAGGCAGCGTAGATCCTTGAGAGGAATTCGAGTCACATCCAGGACTCGAAAAACTTTAGGAAGGTATCGTAGAACTCTTTCGAGGTGTCGTAGACATTCGTCATTGACGTTTATGTCTGTTTAACACATGTCTCCAAAGTTCTTGATCTTGCTTTTGAAGAGACGAGGGGATTATTGTGATTGCCTTTTCTGAGGCGAGAAGTTTCCGATGCCTTTGGAATGAGCCCTCGTGGGATTAATATCGGGGAATTAATTATAATTAATGTCGTGGCATTTAATTAACTGTGATTAAATGCAATTAATGGTGGTTTAATGCCACGTTCAGGAGTGGTACGTGGGTCGAGGTATTCGGACCGTTAACCGAAGAGGTGTGACTGTTTATAACCCACTAGGCACGATTTCCAAACGTGGGGTGTAAAGTGGTTTAGCGGGCAATTAATGCCTTTATTGGGCCTAGGGTTTATAAACAGTTCTCTTTCCAATTCTATTCTCACTTGCAATTCTTAGGCGAAAAAAGTTCTCCCGCTTAACTTCTTTCTCTACAAAAAGCTTTCTAATTTTCTCAAAATCTCTTTAATGGCGTCTGCCACTTCTGGAACTAGCAGGGCGACAGGGGCTGTTTTTCCGTCTTCTCGAAAGAGAATCGCGGTGGCGGTGGTGGGGGCCGGTGGTAGCGGCAGTGCAAGGAGGGTGAAGAAGTCAAAGAAAAATGCTGACAAGGGTGGTGCTCCTCGAGCTACCCAGAAGGTCGAAGCGACAGTTAGCACTGCTGAGGAGGAGGAAATTCGAAAGTTGTTCATCGAATACGGTGCTTCTGGCCGGAACGTGGAGGTGACGGTTCCGTTAGCCGATCAAACGGGTAATTCTCCTCCGCCGAATCACTTAACAGTGTACTACTCCCAGGTAAAGGCGGGATTGCGTTCCTTTTTCCCGCCTTTTTACTGCGAAATCTTTAACTATTACAATGTATGCCCTAGTCAACTCACCCCCAATTCTTTCACGACCCTTGCGTTGTTCGTTTTCTAGTGTTTGGTGAGGGGAATTGAATGCACGAGGGACATATTTTTCGCAATCTTTGAGTTGAAGGTGTCTCCGGGGGGGCTCCTTTCTACTATTTTAGTCAGAGATGACCGCATCTTCGAGGGCAATGCCAGTTCTCACAGCACATGGAAGAATAAGTTTTTCTACATCTGTCCCGCCAAGGGGGAATGAGACATGCCACTCACCTGGAGGGTGCCCAAATTCCCAGAGAGGGTGTTGGACGATACACTGGTGTTTTCACCGGTGTTCTCTGCGAAACCTTTGGTGGAGTCAAAGGATTTTGCTCGTCTCTATCGGACCGCGGGCTTGCGACATATTGCCCCGATAGACAAAATCGAGACCCCTCTGGCTATCCCCGAGAAATACTTCAACGCTTTCAGTAAATTACTATACTTATACTTCATACTTTACATGCACTTCTCATAGTTTATCTAACCTTTAGCTGTTTCTGCAGTGGACGTTCTACGGCCGTACATGGTGGAAGGTGCTAGTGGTTCGGGGGGTAACAAAGAGATAGGAATTCAGGAAGGGAAGTCGACAGTAGGAGAAGGTGAAGTCCCCGGGGCTGCGGAGGGTGATACTGAGCAAGCATGGACTCGTTTAACGATTTCGACGGCTATGTCCCGATCCTCTAGTGGAACGTCCGATACCCCGGAAGAAACGGAGTTGGACGTGACTTCCGCGGATGCGGTCCTCGTGAGGGCTTTCTCACTAGGAGAATGGGACGAGGATGTAGGGATAGGGGGGATGCCCTTGCCCCCCCCCCCCAGGTGCTGTCGATATACCTTCGCCCTCGGAGGCATCGGGGGATTCGCTGGAGATACTACTGGCAACTCCTACAAAAGGTACGTTTCTCTTCTTAGTCTTAAGTAATACTGAGATATTTACATACATACTTATATAAAACTCTGTTTTTGACAGACAAAGGAGAGGCCCTCCCTGCTGGGAACGAAGGAGTATCTCAGGAGGATGCTCCAGATCTGGGTAAGTTTCTCAAGATTAAACATTTCCTCTTTTAGTTTCCCCTTAAGGAACTAGCTTACTTACTCGAGAATTTCTAATTCGCAGGGGGGTAATAACTTGTTCAGTTTGGAAGGAGGATCCTTTCCCTCAGATCCTTACGTTCCTTCAACTTCCGATCCGATGCTCTTATTGGATGAGCTGATGGCTGCAGCTCCTTCTTTTACGGATCATCATGCTCCGGGTCCGTTTGCCGCTATTCAATCAGACAGTCCCGTGGTTACTCAAGTACCCATATCGGGGGGAGTACCTTTAGGGGGACCTTCATCTTCGAGTGTTCCAGTCTCGAGACGAGAGCCTAACTCGGAAGAGGCTAAGGTGGCCCTCGATACAGTCACCCGATACCTATCGGTTGCCAACTCTCTACCATCGGAAGGGTGGCAATTTGTCCAGGCTTGCACGAATTGTGTGGCTATGCTGGTAAGATTTAATTTCCACTTATCTAATTCTTTTAGGACCCATCGTTGGGATCTTTATTCCTCCATTTTGGTTTCTAGGCGCCTAAAATGCTTCCTCTTCTATTACTCGAGGTTGAGAAGTTGCAGAAGTTGGCGAACGCAGCGGAAGAAAAGTCTCGGAAGATGGAGGAAGAGAATAAGGAGCTCTGAGAGAAGATGAGGAAATATGAAGATGCGTGGGTTAAGATCACGCATCAGAATCAGGAGTTAAGGGGGTAAAACAAACGGCTCCAGTCTTACGTATCGGAGATGGAGGCCTCGGGGTTGGTATTAAAAGACAAGGTTACCTCCCTCGAGGGGGAGAAGATTGCATGGGAAGAGAAGCAGAAGGAGATGGAGCATAATTTGTATCAAGCACTCGGCCAGGTGGATGCTCTTACTGAAGAGTTGTCAAAAGCTTCGGTTTCGGGGGGCACCACTTCTGAGGAGGTGCAATAGAAGATGGCTGCTGCTGTGAAGCAAGCTCAGGAGGATGCCATTACCCATGTTAAGGAGCTATATGTCCGTAAAAATCATGGATACTTGATCGAACATGTAATGTGGGCGTTCCTTCAATGCTTCGGGCAAGTGCGTAGGAAGATAGCTCCCAATGTAGATCCGCGTCTGATAAATATAGCGGAGATGCAGAAGTCTACGCTGGAACAAGCCTATGATCTTTTTGTGAAGAGTAGCTCCCAGCTTCCTCCTTCCTCTTCTGTCCCGACACGGGTTCCCTTAACTGCCGTGGTCCCCCTGCCTACAATTCGTACTCCTCCCAGTACAGGGGCCCAGGCTGGTCCTTCTGGTGCTCCCCCTTCTACAAGTGCTCCGACTCGCGCCTCCACAACTGGGAACACCTCCACTTCCACGAGTGCTCTACCCCCCCCCCCCCCCCCCACCTTAGAGGCTTTTATTATTTTTTAAGCACATTTGTACTTTGTTTTTTATTGGAATGAAACTTATCTTTTCCGTGTTAATAATCGTCATAACTTTTCAGCACTTTATGAATACTTGGATCCCTTCCTTTAATTGTAGAACTTAAGATTGAGTTTAAAGAAATGAAGTTCATTCTTACTGGCCAAACAAATTACTTAGCATAACGTGCCTGTTTGCAGTGCAAACTTTGGAGATACATTTTCTCTAAATAGAGGTATCCCCCGACACGTAATCGTAGTTGTAACATAGCTTGGGCAACTCAAACTTAATTCAGTCATCCGAGGAAAGATTCCTAAGTATATATAGGTGCTTAGAGTTTAGTGAATATTATCACGTACTTTTAAAGAATCATTCCAGTAGGATTATTCACATTTCTAATTACGAATAAAGGTTCTCTGGGTAAACGCCCACGGAGAACTTCTCCGAGGCCACTGGATCACCTCTTTCATTCTTTTACAAGTCTTTTACAGACTTCGCATATGTACTAATATAGCAATCAGAAAATCTTATGATTTTTAAGAAGACATCCAGGATTGGAATCGAATCATGCGAGTTTGGAGAAATAGAAACCTACCTTCGGAGCGTATCGCCCCGTGGCAGTAGCACATGCTTTCCTTTTTGGCAGCGACCTCTTCGGGCTTGCTCAAGGATTCAACGGCGTTCCCACAGACGGCGCCACTTTGTTAACGGGTTTGGAATTATTCCCTATTTAACAAGTTATTTTTGGGTTGGAACGCCGATCCCAACCCGAGGAGATTGTTGGTTTTTATTGATTTGGGGCTGGACTCAGATATTTTCCGAGGTGCCTACGTATCCCTCGATTGGGAATCAAGCCACTCATAGTTCTTGTTCTTGGTGTTGATTATTTGGAGTATGTCGATTTTATTGATTGTGTTAATTTTATATCTGCTGAAAGAGTTGACCATTGTGAAGCCTTCAGAAAGAAAGGAGTTCCCCTCTCCTCTGAAGCCTTTTTTTTTTAGTTTTATAGAGCCCATGAGTTCCCTTGGGAGCGCCCCCTCTCTCCTTTCTGGTGCCTCGTCTCTACCTTTTATAGAAGTCTTTTAGGGACATGTGTCACTGTGCATGTGTTCACAGGTGTCATTATGCATGTGTGAAGAGATATGTTTTATCTGTTTGGTATATCTGTTGACGGGGTGCTGACCAGGATGAATTATCCTCTTTGATAGCTTCAATGTGCTCTGATGAATTGGCTCCTTGGTTTTCTTCTCTCCAATGGGCGGTACCTATCGGAAACGCTGGATAAGTGGGAGGGAATGCTCGTCCGATGCTGTTGTAGTTCTGATAGTGGTCCATTGTTAGGTTGTCTTCTTCTGATGTGCACTCCGATAGGTTCGAGATTTTGATAGCGTATTTTTATCGCGCTCTGGCCCTCGGGATGAGTTCTCCGATAGCTTTTAGACATCGGAGGGTATAGGGGGTGTTCTCGTATTCTGGGGGACTCGGGGTCTTCGCCGTGTGATACGGGTATTTTACGGTTACGAGTATAAATAATATAATAATATCTCCGGAATTTTAGTAATCGAATTATGGTATGTTTTAAGCACGTGGATTTTTACCCTGTTAACAACGAGATATCGCGATTCCCAAAGAATACCAGGGAGGGATGAAGACTCTATTTGAATATCACAAGATACTCAAAATTTTACAAAGGAAAAGGAGGGACGAATAATTCTTTTCGAGATGGCAACTATTATCACGTTCGTTTGGAAAAACAATCAAGGCACATACACTACATATAACGTTGTAAGTGTTCGTTACAACTCACAATTCAAGAAAACATGAAGGAAATTCTCAAGAGACGAGTACCAACGATTATACTATGTCCAAAGAGACAAGCAAAACCTTTTCCTAATTGGAAAAGTAACACATAGAACATTTATAATTGTGCAAGCAAAAACATTACTTAATTCTTCATCGCAGATAAAAAATCGACAGGTTGCCAAAATAAAGTAAAGAACCCAGATAGGATATTGAAATAAAAGGCAACAAATATGAGCATAATAAATAATTAAACAACTAAAGACGAACATTCGAAAGTGTGATTACGCTATGCATAAAATGTTCAAACTCATAAGAGCGACGCAGCGCCACGCACAAATTAAATTAAAAATAAAAATTGTTCACAAACATGGAAAGATAGAACAGCCCCATGGCTGCAATTTCAGATATCTTCCTCATCCTCACATGAAGGATACGGCTCAGGCATCGGAGGCGGTGGTGATAGTCCCCGAAGAATAAGATCCTCATTCTCAATCAGCGAGGCGAACTCATCGGGTTCTGCAAGCTCAGAAGTCGTATGAGGCGGTAGATTTTCTCGATTTGGTCCTAAAGACAGGTTCAACCATTCTGGTTTAAAACCACCACGCACATACTGCGTTGCATAAAATTGATGCACAGTCAGAACTTGAGCATTCCGAGCATCGAGATCGCCTCGACGAGTGCAAATTTCTTGAAAAGTATTACTTCGAAGAAACTCTTCGGCTATCTCCACTTTCTAATTGGGAGAAACCTACAAGGGTGTGAAAAATATTAATATAACAACAGGAAATTGAGGTGTAAAACTCCATGAAAAGGAATATATTCTACCTCTTTAAGGCAGCGCAAATAACCGTTGAGGTCGGCGTTGTGGGCTTCTTCTCTAGCTGCACCCACTTCCATCTTAAGTTCATTAATTTGCTTGTTTATCTCTTCTTTGAGCTTATCAGCCTCCTCCCGTGCCTTCTTAGTTGCCTCCCGGCCAGCATGCGCCTTCGCAGCATGGTCTTTGGCCAATTGCAAGGCCTTTTCCCTTTCGTCGAGGGCAGTTTTAAGCGCATCGTTGTTACCACCACTGGCTGACTCCCGAAGATCCATGAGCAAAGAGAACATGGTATCCACAAAACCGTCCGCCTAACAATTAATGAGAAATCAGATCAACATTTATAAATTCAGTTCAAAAGAAATTAACTCAATCAAAAGAGATAATTACCGCTGTCAGCAGATGAAGCGTGTTTTGCTCCACTTTTTTCCTCTCTTCGATAGAGACAGGGAGAGGAACTGCAAGACCAGAAAGCAGTGCCCTCAAATGGTCGATGGCTTCGGCCTCCGAGATTTCATACCCAGCGGCTCGAGCACGAGGACTTTGGCTAGGCCCAGCTCCTGCACTTGGCCTAGCTGCACTGGCTGGAGCATTGGAGGCACTTGGCATGCTTGTTTGGCCTACTGATGGAGCAGCCCCTTCGGCTTGCGACCGAGTCTGAGGCATTTTTGGATTTTTGCGTTGGACGCCGACTTCAATATCGTCGCCTGTTCCAACTGCCATGCTTTCTGATACCTCAGTACCGCTTTGCACATTCTCAAGGTTATCCCCCAATATATCCCCGAAAGGATCAACTGTTGAATCAGCAGCAGCGGCAGTAGAGGGACCGGCAATGTTCTTTTTGCCTTTACTTTTTCTCTTACGGGGGGAGGAATTTCGGGCACAGTGTTGGTCTGGGAGCTCGCCAAATCAGCAGCAATGACTCGATTCAATCTCGCGTGACGACCCATGAAATACTTGGCTGCAATAAAAATAAATCGTTAGAATCATAATAAGCATAAATCAAAAATATCGAAAGAGTTGCGCTATTATACCAAAGGTCATCCTCCCGTTATATTTCACTGGAGACAATCCAGCTAACGAAAGGACTCGATTTTCAACAAGTTTTTTAACATCGAATTGATGTTCTCGAACTAAGTTCGGGATAAACTCGCAATCCCATGAAGTTATGGTAACTTCGCCTGGAATCATTACCCTTGCCCTTGTGTACCATTCACGGCGGTATTGCTCAAACTCGCCTTCGTAACTCTCTTCGATGTAAAAGTATCTTCTTTTCCAATCCTTTCCATATCCGATCGCCCCACCATTCAAGAACTTCCGGTTCGTTTGTGCTTTAATATGATAAAATCCTTCTTCACGCCTCGCAATCTCAAACAAAGCGTAAAACTCATTGGGACTTTGTGGTTGGCGCAACGCCTTCATAACTATAATAAAGCCAATCAAATTCCCATAAGAGTTTGGCGTGAGCTGCGCGGGCACGAGATTTATCATCCTCAAAAGCCATCTTAGCTCAAAAGGAATTGGAAAGCGCAGACCATTCAGGAGCTGACCAACGAATACAGTCATATGACCGGGCAGTGGGGTATGCATCCGATCATTCGGGCCCGGGAGGACGATTTTATATTTATCAGGTATATCAATTTTTTTGTGGAGCCCCCTTACGACTATGTTGGAGAAGAGAAATATATTGATTGTAGGTCATTCCTGGGACCTCGACATGATTATCGAACTCCCTATTAATATAATCTACATCCTCTTCACCCTCGCTTGGAGCGCAATTATCCCGATAGGATGACACGGACAAGTCATCACTGTCCACTTCGGGCGCTGGTTCAATATCATCAACGGGGAGCATTCGAAGGGTTCCCCATATTAATGGAACTGGAGCTAGAGCCAGTACTCGACTCACTGCCAGAAGTGGATTTACTGCTCACCATCTTTGACGAAAATGAACTGAAATAAATTAAAAACGGAGGCTGACTAAGTACGAACACATCAATCTACACTCTCGCATATCACTCAAACATACGTAAAGAGAGATTTAATAAAGAGATAATCCGGCAACATACAAGCAAAAGTTTTTACCTTGATCGAATATCCGGTAGAAATAGTTTTTGCTTGGTTAATATATCCTAAGCAAAAGAAAAGAAAATTAGAAAAGGAAGGTAAAGCAACCGATTTAATTAATATAAGTATCGCATCGAATAATCACAATTCGATGCTGACCGCATCGAATTAATGATCGTTCGATGCGGAACGCATCGAATGACGCCAATTCGATGCGTCTCACCTGAGGAGCGGAGTGTGTGGGCAGCGAAATGAGCTCCTCACGGAAGAACTCCCCTTATATAGGGAGCGCGTGGCCCATCAGGCCCAATTCAGCGGCCACATCGAATAACCGCATCGAACGAACATAATTCAATGTGCTTCATTTCACGCATCGAATCGGTGCTGTTCGATGCGTTTATTTATGTTCATAGAACTACTGTGAACCGCTCCGAACTAACATATGAGTAGGAATATCCCAAATCAATACAAATATTTGATAAAGTATCTAAAAAAATTTTAAAGGTGTACAACGAAGACCGTTCAGAGCAATTCCAAATATATTCTTTAAAGTTTGGAAGACGATCTCCAAGTTGACATCGTCTCCCAAAATGTGGGGACTATATGATGGGTGTGATTTAAGATTGGCCCAATACATCGTTATTGGACCGGCCCATAAGCGCATCGAATCTACAGCCTAATGCTGCTTTATTGGGCTAGCCCATTAGCGCATCGAATCAAGGTTATTCGATGCGCGCATCGAACAGGGATGATTCGATGCGCCTTTCTATATTGGTTTGTGGGCTCCACGGGACGGTTGCTATAAATAGCCCGTCCCCTTGTATTCCGTGCACGTTTTGGGAAGACAACCACTTCAGCACAGTCAGCATCGAACCACTATTCATTCGATACGCATCGGATCGAACAGCCCACATTTGATACGTGATTAAACAGTGTTCATCCGTTCGACACGCCAAAGTACGCATCGAATTCGACACTTAATGCACGCATCGAATTCGACACCATTCATAACAACATCGAATCAGTGTTTACTGTTTCGCATCGAACAAAGGCATTCGACACGTCAGCATCGAACACCGACGATTCGACACGTTACATAAATCTTGTAATTAGTTTATTCTACCTAATAAGCTTGTAATAAGTGTTCCGGACCAAGCTATTCCATTTATAAAGTTGGATAGCATTGTTTTGGTTATTTATATCTCATTTTGTACTCTTTTACTGTGTTCTATTAACGTGACGAAATAAAACCAAAATAATAGTATTCCAAAGAGGAAGTTTAGACAATAGAAACAAACAAATCGTTTTGCTCAAGTTTTGCAAATTATAAGTAAAACATTTGTAACTTGCATGGTAAATAGAGAAATTAGAGCCCCTCATATATTTTCGCCATAAAAGACTTGGTTAGAGGGAGGGTGGGAGAACATAGTTAAACAATAGCCCAAATTTATTCCCAAGCAATATGGAATAATTAATTCGACAACAAACTTATAACTTGGAAAGTATACTTATAAGTTATAACTTGAAACTACGTCTATTAATAGTAAAATATACCATGACTATAAGATGCATGATTAAATCCTCGTGAAATTGGTCCAAGTGTTGCTCCAAAAGATATGTGCGTGCGAACATAGGCTTGTTTGCTTAGAAAGAAATGGACGAAATATTTTAATTTTCCTAATTGGTATAGTTCATCAGAAAGAAGGGGAAAATGTCAAATTAAGGAAAAAGATTATTCATAAGGAAAATCTCCATGAAAAGTAAAGTTTATCACTTTTCTTGCATTTGGCCATCAATAATATTGTAATTTTGTTAGGGAAATCGTTGTGAAAATATAATTGCAGTTTAAAAAGTTCGTGTATGTACATTGTAAATAACATAGAGAAAGGCATTCTATTGATTTTTTTTTTTATAATTTGAAGAATTTCTTAAATTTTATCCTACATCGCTTGAGAACGACCATAGACTTTGATTATATATATTCTCTATCAATCTTCCTTTAATCAAGCATTTTTGGGAGAAGTATGAGGAAAAATAAATCCAATATGGTATTATTAGAGCCAATCTAAATTGATATTAGGCTTGTCCACTATTTAATTTAAGTAAGATGCTCAAATGCTTATTTTTACCTACACGTGATTGGGCGTCTTCAATTGTATCACACAACACTTTCATTGCGAATGATCTTAAACCTCTATACATAATATCTTCCCCTCTTCCTCATCAATAAGGTATTTTAGGAAGAAATACAAGGGACTCTAAATGTAATAGTTTCATGAATTTGTTTTTTTATTCCCTAGGGTGCTAATTTGAATTTAAGTAGATATTGCTAATACAATTTATCTTATCCAGAATTTAATGTAACTAATCAGCACACAATCATTTGAATTAACACTGAAAAAAAATAACACACGATTTGAATGAAAGGTATATAACTAACATGTAGATATTATTATTCCTACGACAATGCATGCTTATTATCTAATTAATACGTACAATGCAAATGAGAAAATAAACATAGTGTATTTTTAAATTAAGGGGATTGATAAAAATGTTAGATACAGTAGTAGTAACAATAGCAATAATAACAACAATAAGTAGCTTAAGACATTAATTATGTCATAAAAAGTGATAAAACATACATTGATATTTTCATGACTTAGTTCGAAACTTTTCAATGTTTAGCAATTCGAGACTGATTTTAATTATCAAAAAGTATATCGAAATCGAATCTGCGAACCAGATGCTGATCAAACGATACCAATCATATGATCATGGCCCCTATGACAAAACAGGGCCTTGCAGTCGGTCATTGACTACAGAAAATACAGTTTTCATCAATGCATTATTAGGTCCTTGCCAGCGCCCTTTTGCATTGTGAAAATCTTTACCAGTACTACCCTAGCGCTGGTGTTGTTTGCGCTAGGGATCCATACAACAATGGTGTTTTTTGGTTATTGTAATAACATGTCGCTGGTGTATTGTGTGCCGAACTATTTTACTAGCACTTAAAAGAGGCGGTGAAAAAAAAAGTCGTTAGGGATATAATTTCTTGTAGTGTTGTATAAATAAGCCATGCCATCATGGAGCAGGTATACCTAATTTGTTTGTTTGTTGCTTGTTTTCTCCCATAGTTAGAGTAGGTACGAAACATCTACGATGTATGAATCTATACATGGGCCTTTGTCGACAATCGCTCTAAAATAATAGCATTGGGCAGGTATTGATATTCGTCTAATCGGTTAACTAAAGTATTATATCCATTTTACTAGATTTTAATGATATTAGTGGTATTTATATATATTGTAATACCCGTGCTATATAGCAAATAAGTCAGTTGTTCTAAATTTATAAAATTCTGTTGTGCAACCACTACACGATAAGGTATAAGTCGATTGCTTTTGCTATAATAATGACGAAAGCCGGGTGGTTAGCTCATACTATTTAGAAAATTATTCTAGTATGGGTTATTGATTTCACCACTTCGTCAATATGTATAGTTCTATTTTTTTTTTTTTTGCCACTTGCAAAACAAAATGCGCTTTTGTTATCCAGATAAAAAGGGTGGAGCTGATATAGTATATTATGTTATTTATATTAATTGGCACTCCATATATTACCAACTTTTACAACTCTTAACATTTCATGTAACATTTTTTTTCTATCAATACAAATAGCAATTTTTACTACATAATTAACTTTATTCAGATAATACAATTGTGTTTCGAGATTTTATAGCTTATAGTAAAATTGGCGAATCTAATCCAAAACCATTGCTTTCTGGCTATAAAAATTATAAGAATTGTAATCTCTATTTTCAATATTTGTTTGAGATCCACCATGGGAGTCTCTATAGCTACATATAAAACATTAAAACTTCATGTTGCCATTCCACGAATATGATGTAATTTAATAAAAGATAATAAATCAAACACCAATTGTTATACAAGACAAGGAAGTAGGTGATTTTTTTTTTTTTTCTCTGATACGAACAAGGAAGTAGGTGATAGAAGAGTGTGGCATTCTGGATATATAATTGCCAGTCGCGGACTCGAGAAAAAGGGCCGGGGTCTTTTCGATAGATCTGCATAGCTAAAATGAACAAGTTGCCTTCTTTATTTTTTATAATCAAACAAGTGGTTCTGTTTTTTTTTTCTTTTTTTGTCTTTAATCTAAAACAAGCATTTGACAGTTGACAGTTGACACATTAATTATTGGAGTTAGAATTGGAAGGAAAAGGTACATTTGATCTAGCATGTGATCCTGATGTCGACATGGGACTTGACTGATTCTTTTATCAGGATATACTATAATATAGTACTGCCATATGATCTACGAGAAGATTTATCGGAAATTGGCTAAATATCTTAAGATGGACAATATATACTTTACCCCTACCCTCGTACCTTTTTAGCATTTATTACGCATTTTTTTTTAATTACATCTACAGTCGCCCTTCAAGATTAATCTAAGTGAAGTATTATTTTTTTTTAACAGAACCTGTTTATTTATTTAGGAGGAGGCACTAGTTGGATAATGTACATACGTAAGAAGCAGGGTCTAGGTTTTCGCTATAGGCGCGTATATGTACAAGACATATCAGACGAAGCTAAATTTTCTAGTTCGGACAGGCAACTCATCAATGTTGCACAAAAAGGTGGCTGCATGGGACAATTCAGCTGGGCTCGACTGGAATCCTGTCAGGCCAACACATATGCGAGTTGTTCGTCTCTCTCTATATGTACATGAGACAATCAGGGTAGTGAAGCTGGTCCACAACTTTCATATCTCGTGGATAAGTGTTTGTGTTGCAGCCAAGGACATACGATAAGCGTGCCTTTGAATTTTATTTAAAATTTAGATTTTTTATTTAATCTTGAATTTTATTTAACAAATACAATTGTTTCTCAATATGTAATTACAATTCACACTTTGCACATATATTTGGACTCGATTCCAAATTTCTCTAACAATCCCCCGCATGAATGTAATTGGTTGAAATGTACATGAGCCTACAATGCTATATGCAGTTCAGAGTTCTGCGGGAACTTGTTGCATAAGGAAATGTGGTTTTGGGCCTTGACATTCTTTAGCGAAATATCATCGGATATACTTGCCAACCAGTGGACATGATGCCTTGAACTGTTCGGCGTTTTGTGTATACCAAGACAATGATACTCACACAACTCATTCCATAATCATTTTTGTTCATTTCGGTCTTGGACTGCCTTGGCAATATTCATCGAATGCTCCATTTAACTCATCTCATAGAAGCGGCCCCTTCACATTCGACATAGGTGATCTCTCATTAAGGGTATCCTGTCATACCCCACTTGTTATAACAAGTCATAATGATCATTAGAACCAAGTTCTCCTTCACTGTACATGTCTATCACGCTTTCATCATAGAAATAGGTTTGGAACTCAATTTCCCGAGTGCTTTGTTCGACCTCACCTCTCACAATTCGGTTGTCCCATTGAACCAGCAAATTGGGATTTACAATTCAGGTAGGGTTGCCATTGTGGTTGGATGTAATTTTCGTGGGCCTCAATCCCATTCCCCTCAATGAAATTTCTACTTTATCTCTCGCTAGACTTTCCGTCAATGGGTTTGCAACATTTTCTTTAGACCTCACAAAGTCTAAGGAAATTTGGCCAGTTTTCCACAACCGTCGTACACTCTTATGTCTCTGACGTATGTGTCGAGACTTCCATTTGTACACATGGCTTTGTCCTCTACCTATAGGCTATAGCTGCCTCACTATCACAATGCACACTAATAGGAGCCACTAGGTTTGGCCACATTGGAATACCTTGAAGAATGTTCTGAAGCCAGTCAGCCTCGTCAATTGCAAGATCCAACGCTATGAACTTAGATTCCATAGTTGATCTTGCAATGCACGTCTGCTTGCACGATTTCCAAGAAATTGACGCACCTCCAATCATGAATATGTATCCACTCATAGATCTTATATTCTTAGAGTTTGCAATCTAGTTGGCATCCGAATATCCCTATATGACCGTTGGATGTCTGGTATAATGCAATCCATAGTTAGCAGTGTATCTTTGATATTTAAGTACGTTAACTATCGCTTTCCAGTGCACAATACTGGGATTGATTGTATACCTACTCAATTATTCACCATGTTTGCAATATTAGGTCTAGTACAGTTCATGAGGTACATGAGACTGCCTTTGATCCTTGAATATTCTAACTGACGCACACCATCTCCATAGTTTTTGTGCAAATTAAACACTACTTCAATTGGTGCTCTCGCAATAGCATCGCTTCCCTTGTCAAACTTGTCAAGAATTTTCTCGACGTAATGACCTTAAGAAAGTGCGTAGCCATCTGGTGTCTTTGTGATTTTCATCCTAATTATGACATCTGCAAGACATAAGTCTTTCATGTCAAAGTTTCGTGACAACATCTTCTTGGTAATATTAATGTTATTATTATTACGGACAATGATCATGTCATCTACGTAGAGACAAATTGATTTATACGAAACCCATTTTAAAGCATAACGCTATCAAATCTTTCGCGCCTATGTTTAGGTTCTTATTTTAACCCATATAAGGATTTGACAAGTTTGCACACCTTTTTCTCTTTACTGGAACAACAAACCTTCAGGTTGTTCCATGTAAATCTCCTCTTCTAAGTCTCCATTTAAGAATGTCGTTTTCACATACATTTAATGGATCTCAAGATTAAACAAAGCTGCTAGAGCAATGATTAAACGGATTGGTTTTTTACTCGAAACAGGAGCATAGGTGTCGAAATAATCAACACCTTTTGTTTGTCTATACCCCTTGACTACAAGTTTCCCCTTGTACTTGTCAACGGTACCATCAGTTTTCATCTTATTTGTGAAGACCCACTTGTGTCCTAGTGGTTCATTACCCGAAGGAAGATCCACCAGCTCCCACTTGTGGTTTTGTAAGATAGAACCTATCTCACTATTATCGCTTCCTTCAAAAGAATCGAGTCCAGAGAGGACATTGCTTCCTTGAAAGTAGCCGGATCATTTTCTAACATGTAAATTAGAAAATCTGAGCCAAAAGATTTCTCTTTTCTAGATCGTTTACTTCTTCTTAGACTTTGTTCTTATTCATCTTCTTGAGATTCCTTAGCCCCCACATTTTTTTCCGTTTCCTCAATGATGCGTGTTTTGTGGGCGGTGGAATCTCCACAACGAAGGAAGCATCTCGAGCCTCAATGATAGTAGTATTCACACTCATTTCAGAGTTATCTGCCTTTTGTACCGGAAACAGATATGCGCAACTATCCTGCGCCTATTTGATGAATACACAGTTAAATGTCTTACGCCGTTTTTGGTCATTTTATGATGAGGAATTGGGAACTATGCAAGACAACCCGAAACCCTTAAAAACTTGTAGCAAGGCTCGTGTCCTTTCCATAATTCATAAGGCGTTTTATCCAACCTTTTGTGTGGTAGTCGATTCAGCACATGGTTGGCTGAAAGAAGAGCTTCCCCCAACTTGTTCTTGGTAGACCAGAACTTATGAGTCCTATTCATCATCTCCTTCAAAGTTGGGCTAAGACCGCGTTGCGGTCCCAAGCCCATTGGCTGGACTACTCCAGCCAATGAGTCGGAACTTTTGTCGTCCCAAGCCCATTAGGGCCAAAAGTTGGGCCCAAAATTAGGGTAAGCGGGACCTCCGACGGAGGCCATCAGCAACCATAACGCGGTCGCTGATGCTCTGTATATATATAAAAAAAAACTGATTTTTTTTTCATTTCGTCTCTTCTCCTCTTCTCTCCTCTCTGCCCTGACCCGCCGCATTTCCTCCCCAACCTACGCCAATTTTGCGACCGCCCTTCACCGCCGCGACCCTGTCGCTGTTGCCCGCCCCTCCGGTTTTATTTCTGCGACTGCGCCGCGGTCCCTTTGCAACACCATCCGTTTGCCGCCTCACTCTTCCATCGCCGCCCGTAGCTTCATCGGAGAATTGTTAGTTTTTCGATTTTATTCTTGATTTATGTTATAATATGTTTAATTGTTATTTAGTTTTGTTAATTTTATGTTTATTTGTTAGTTTAAATGTGTAATTGTTAGATTAAATTGAAGATTGGTAGTTTAAAGTGAAGAATTGTTAGTTTATTTGTTAAAGTGTTAGTTTAGTTTAATTAAAGTGATGATGATTAGTTTAAATTGAATAATGATTAGTTTAAATTGTTGAATGATTAGTTTTGAAATGTTAGTTTAAATTTGTAATTGTTAGATTAGAGTGAAGTTTGATTAGTTTAAAGTGAAAAATTGTTAGTTTAGTTGTTAAAGTGTTAGTTTAGATGTTAATTAAAAGTTAGTTTAGTTTAATTAATGTGATGAATATTAGTTTAAAGTGAATAAGGATTAGTTTAAATTGGTGAATAATTAGTTTGGAGTGTTAGTTTAAAGTGATGAATTCATTAGTTTGAAGTGTTAGTTTAATTAAAGTGATAAATAATTAGTTTAATGTTTAATTAGTAGTTTAAATGTGAAATTGTTAGTTTTATACGTGTTATTATATATGTTAGATTATATTACAAGTTTTAGTTAATATATGTGTAACTGTTAGTTTAAGTTAAAATTTACAGGTGTTAGATTAAATGTATAATTGTTAGTTTAAATTAAAGCTTACATGTGTTATATTAAAAGTATTATTGCTATTTAAAGTTTATTTGTATTAGTTTAAATGATAAATTAATGGTTTAATTAGTTTACATAACTTATAACAAATTATCTTTAGGAGTCTTTGGATAAGAAGAGGGCTATAGGGATTTTTTAAAACTTAAACATAATGTTATTTCTAGGAATCTCAACTCCCATGCCTTTAGGAAAACTTTATTCCTTAGTAAGATTGAATTTTGAGAAATCTCTACAACCTATTAATGATCTAACTTAAAAATTTCTCCTTAGTTTCGTAGTACATCATGTCAAACGCTCATACGCATCGGCCACATACGTCTCGTAGTGGCCCTCCTTTAGGAGGAGCTCGTAGTCGAGGTAAAGGATGGGGTTCCAGGTTGTGATAGTGGCGAGAGTCTTGGTCGAGGTAGTTGTAGACCGATCGTACGTATTGTCCGCTGGGGTCATGGTGCATCGACTAGCGTTTTAGTCGAGCCATCTCTCCCTCCACGATCTCGTGAGCCAGGCGAGGGATCTATATCGTTGTCTCCTCCCTTACCGCGTTGACTTACATTTGACGAGGACGAGTCCCCTACAGTAGCAGAGCCGCTCCCGACGCCCCGTACGTCATCTGGATCTGGGGTTAGACCACGATTATCAGAGTCCACCGGAGCCCATCGACCACTCATCTGAGTCGACCGGAGTGTATCGACCACCATCTGGCAAGTCTAGTACAACTCAGAGGACACCACCTACAGACAAGACCGTAGCTGGACCGAGCTAGAGGCCGACCGGGACTCCAATCACAGACACGCAGTATCGACCGGACATGGGACCGTCTATAGCGGTTACAACACCCCGATGAGGGGAGGACATGCAGATCATAACATTGACACGTGGAGTTTTTATGCAGCCCCTTAGTCACGATGTAGTGAAGACGATCACTTCCCTCACCAGACAGTTTATGATGGAGTTTTGGTCCTCCTACTTGCAGATGCCCGAGGATACACGAGAGGCGATGTGGACCAGATTTACGGTGAGGAATTATTACATAATAATATTATACAAATTATAATAAATGAAAAGTTACGAATAATCTTAAAATTTTAATTATACTGTAGAAAATCTATGGGGTACGTTACTTGGAGTTGGAAGTGGTGCATAAGGCCTTCGTTTAGAAGGCAAATTGGTGCTACAAGCGTTTGGTGAACAACATTGTGTCAGCTTATTTAGGAATGTAGATAAACTAGAGTATAGTGGGAGAACGAAGTCGTGGATGAACTCTGCGTTGGAGGCGCAGGCGATAGCACACTGAGGGACCGAGGATCATCAGAGGTTCTCCGAGAAGACACGGATCGCTAGGCGAGGAGGACATGATCCAGCCGATATACCTCGAGCATCGCTTACCTTTTTGGTGGTTTCGTCGATTATGAGCAGATCAAGTGCAAGATGGTATGCTTTTATTTGAATCAACAATATAATTTAATCGTAATTTAGGATTCTTAATTTTAACGTACTTATTCCTTTAATTTGTAGGTGAGGAATACGCCCAACCGCAAGACCCATATTTGACACGATGAGGTGTACAAGGTTGGCCATACGAAGAGGGTGCATGGGACTGGCGGACGTACATGTGTCCCATTGAGGCGGGAGTGGGTGAATGCCGGTTCCAACTTACTTACGTAAGTGTTTTCAATTTTGTACTCGTTAAGTCTTGTGAATTCAATCCTTTTTATAATCTAATTACTGATTCTAATTTTTCTTTCTAATTTCCTTTATTATATCAACAAAAGAAGTACATGAAGGAACTGTGGAAGAGATATATGGAGCCAGAGGAGTTGCCCGAGTGGGATCCCGATTTTTGGAAGAGGCCATTGGGAAAGTGAAGAAAGGGAAGGCGAAGGGGTTACCGACTGATGCTGATCCGGAGGACTTCGAGTTGCGCTACAGGAGGGAGGAAGACCACACGCCATGATACATCAGGCAGTTGGCGAGGGAGAACCAGGAGTTGAGGACGATCCAGGATCTGAGAGTGGACATCCTTCTGGACTTTATGAAGGACTTCTGACATGATGTGGCTACGAGTACAGGTCAGCTGATGCGCGAGTTTCCCGAGGAGCTGTTCATGGCCTCAGATATTAGGACCGACTCGGGGTTCAGGGTTCCGAGGCCGCCACGTCCGACACGAGATCCATTTGCTCCCGGTTCTTCCATAACGCCAAAGTATGTCGATGAGCCCATATACATCGATGATGATAAGGCTGAAGAAGTAAGTGTGACGAACTAAGTTTGTGGACCAATAGGGCAGTTCCCAGAATATGCTCTTCCGCAACCAATTATGTTTCGTACCAAAGTCCGGCAAGTGTTTGAATTGTGTACCAAATCCCACACGCTTAAGCCGATTTACAATTTCTCACATTTGGTCACCTGACTTCCTAGGAATCGGCGCTTCAAGTGCCTTTTTCACTTTTCTGTAATTATGTGCATCTTTTCCCTAACCATGCTCTTTGGGAAAGAACCGGCAATGGCAATCAAAAAACCACGGTTTACTTCCATTCTCCAACGTAAAGGATTTTGTGTCCCATACAATGAGGACACGATAACTTTTCGTGCGTACTCTACCCCGACAACATTTTGTACGCCAAAAAATTGCTAATCGTCCACATGAGGGCTGCTCATAATTGGAAGTTTTGCCTTGTAGAAATGTCATACACCTCGACCCCAGTGCTCCATAAAACCTTAAGATCGTCAATAAGTGGTCTCAGAAAAACATCTAAGTTCTTTGTAGGACTAGACGGCCCGAAAATTAGTAGGCTTAAAAATAAGAACTCTTTCCTCATGCAAAGATCGGGAGGAATTTTATACAGGGTGGCAAACACTAGCCAACATGAGTAATTCTTGCCAGATGATCCATACGGTGTGAATTCGTCCGTGCACAAACCAAGTCTTACGTTACGGGGCTTCGCTGCAGATCCGGGTGCATACGATCGAAGTGTTGCCATGCCTCCCCTGTCGCTGGGTGAATTATTCGATCAGTAGCCCCTTCACAATTCAAATTCCAAGTCATATGCTTTACAGTTCATATGGTATAAAACAATCTCTGAAGATGAGGACCAATAGGGAAATACCCCAATTTCTTATTCCCGATCTTCGATTTTAAATGAGGCACGTATCTATCCTTACCGCATATCGGGCACTTTTTGTAGTCCTTACAGCCCTCCCCGTAATACAAGAAACATTATTTTGGACAACAATCGTACTTAACGTTCCCTAACTCTGTTTCCAACGTCGTACGCATCCATTTCGTGTCATTTGGTAATAAGTTCATAGTCTCTGGCATGAAACCTAGCTTCGCCTTGTTAAAAGCCTTACCGGAATAAGTATTACTCGCCTTGTGTTGTGCCTTGTCCTCCAACCACTCCGCCATCCACTGAAGGATACTTATATCTGTATTAGGACGTAATTTCCCCTTTTCTAGGTGTATCCGTTTGTAGAAAGCCTTCGCTTTCAGATTAGGATCCTCGTTAGTGGCCTCGTCCTCAACATAGCAACCTCAACGTGCATCCACGACCATGTCTATATTTGGCACATCAACGTATTCTGGGTTGTCGGGAATATTGGTGTGTGATGAGCTCGGGCAATCGGGCATATACGACGGTATAGTCTCTTTTGACGTTTCCTCGTGGAAAACCCAATCTAAATATCCAGGCGTAAATCTCGACTTATGAAGATGATCACGTACGACATATTTACTGAAAAATCGTAAATTATTGCATTTCGTACAACGGAACCTAATTTGCGATTGTAGATAGTCCGACCCCAAACCACAAAACTATCTCGCAAATAACCAACTCTATCGTATCTATCGTACATCCAAGAGCTATCAGCTTGATAATCCATTATTTATCTAAGTTGTAAAATATAAAACAAATAATTATAATTTATACTACGATCAATTTATATCGTGCACAATCAAGTTACATCGCGATAGAATAATGGACTTACTTCTTGAAGCGTGAAAAAACAATATTCAAGAATGTTGCATCTACCACGATTATGCTCGGTGTGTGTACGACATTTATCTATATATCAACAAAAAATAAAATTAGGTTAGAATTAAATAACAAATTATATTATTGAAAATAAACACTTGAGATAGTAAAGGGAAAAAAATGTGGATACCTTAAGAAAAAGTGAAGATTGGACTGAATGTTTGAAGAAGAGGGATGGGCCTTTTATAGGCAAAAAATTGGACTTTGCAACTGTCTGACGGTCCCAGAAACCAACGGCTACCACCATCAACAACCGCCAGATGGTCATAGAAACAGTAGCCGTTGGTTTCTGCGACCGCGAGGCGATCACTAAAACCCCTACCGTTACTATTAGGGACCGCATCGCGGTCTCAAATGCGACTAGTCATTGCTTTTTGAGATCGAGTTGCGATCGCAGATGCACGCATTTGTTACCGACACACGGTCACTAGTATTATTCATACTTCAAAATGACGTGTTTTCAATGATTTGATGTGCCACGTTGTTAGTTTAGTTGATAATTGCCCTAATAATAGTAAAAACAACCATAATTTCAATATCCCATTACACATCCAATCATTATTTACGAGGGACAAGCCGTTATGAAGATTCTTACAATTTTGACCTACAACGATCATATATATAATGCCTAGATAGTAGATACATATAGATATAAACGTAATGTGTAAGATGATCAACTAATTGAACCGGTTAAGGATATTTATATTTTAATATTGTGAAGGAAATCATAATAACAAATCAACAAGGTGTGTATGATGATTAATTGTAGATACAACATAAAATAAGTTCAACACTAATTACTCGCTCTTACTTGTTTTGTAACCATTTATTAGTTAATTTCACATGTAGTATAGATGTTTGTTGCTAAAAATCATAAACACATTGAGATCGTTCCATAAAATAATGATTTTGAAGTACGAATGTTATTTGTGACCGGCTAACGGTCACAAATAGGGGTTCTTGAGACCGCATCGCGGTCCCTACTACTTGCATTTGTGACCGCTAAGCGGTTACTAATAATATTCATACTAAAACGATGAATATTATTAGGCGGTCACGAATAGCAGACATTAGCAACCGCGTGGCGGTCGCTATTACTCCGAGATACATTACTATTACTCCGGTCACTCTTCTCTTTTTGTTTTTTTTTCAAATCCAAAAAAAAAATCACCAAACAATAAACACTTCTTCTCTTCTTTCTTTTCCAAATCCAAAACAAAAAACTCAACACAAACTTGATTTTCTCTTCTTTTCTTTTTCCATTTCATTTATTTTTTCTTTCATTTGTTATTTTTGTTCAAATTTTTTATCTTTCTTTATTTTTGGAATATTTCTTCTTTTATTAATCTTTTCATTTCATTTTATTAATTGTTCTTCATTATTTAAGTTTATTTGTTCTTGTATTACTTTGTTGCCATTATTTATATGTAATTTCTAAAAAAAAGTATTCCGCTAAATTACAGATTTGTTTTTCGTACGCAGTTTATCAGCGACCGCAGTACGGTCTCAGATAATATTCATACTATCTGGGACCGTCTGGCGGTCACATAGAGTATGAATATTATCTGAGACCGCACCGCAGTCTCAATTAGCCTTTTAACTTTTTTGACCGCGTGGTGGTCGCTATTACCCTTTGAGATTCTGGGACCGCGCGACGGTCACTAATACCCGTACACTTTCTGCGATCGCTGCGCGGTCACAATAGACCAAGTGGACATCTGGAACCGCGTGACGGTCACAATATCTCATGAGTGCCTTATGTCATCAGTGACAGCGATGCGATCCCAAATAAGCTTTGTGACCGCTACGGGGTTGCATTTAACGTCAACTGCGACCGCGTCTCGGTCGCAGATGAAAAACGGTTGACCTCATCCGCAACCGGGTAACAACGACCGGGAGACAGTTGCAGTACGGTCGGAGATGGGCATGTAATATTGTAGTGTTAGGTACAGCTAATTAATTAATAACTTCTTTGAGTAACGCGGATTCGTCCCTTATTAAAAAATGTGAGGGTACTTGGAATTTGTTGAAATAGAAATATTCCCATATAGTTTAGTGCACCTCCACATGTAAGATGTATTCAGCATATATTATCTCAATGCGTATATTTTTATGTAAACTTGATAATAAATTAAATCCCTGTTGCAAAATTGATTGCTAGTAATTTCACGTGTACGAATGATAGAACATTAATTTGTTTTTATATCCTCCAACGGTGAACTGTAAAACATAAAAGTGGTATATGTTTTACACGACAATTCCATCATTGATTCATTTCCCCTAAACACTTTATTTACCTTTTTTTTTTTTACTTCTATATATATATACGTCGTTGCCCAACTTTTTGCAGAACATAGGATGAAACAACTAATGTACTTCGTTTTGCTGTTGTGATGTTTTTAATTATAATCTTTCCACTGCGAGTTATTTAGCCCGGAATTGTACGTACCAATTTTATTGACCCCGCAAAAGTCCGAAGTGAGGGGGACATAGACCTTACCTCAAATAAGAAAAAAAACTGAAAAGTAGCACACCCAGAAACATACCAAATAATTAATTGGCACTGATGGAAACTTGTCAAATAGTCAGATTAAATTACATGTAACTCCAATATTGTGACAATGGTGGCACGGTGCAATTAAATAGACCAAGTGCTCCTCGTTGAAGAACAATCGATAAACGCCTATTAGCCTCTTGGGTTAAGTGAATGCCATCCCAAAAGAAATATTGGCTAGGATCAGCACAACTTGGCACTCCAGGTGTGCCACAAAATCTTTTGGCGTTGTAATTATATTTACCTCCAGTTCCACAACATGATTGTAGTGTCACGTTTGCATTAGATCCTACAAAAACAATTAATCCCATATATTGATTATTCAGTATAATGACTAGCTACTTAAATCTTCTTCATAAGATTATAAATATATCATAATAAGGAGTTTGAGGTTTTTTTCCATTGATAAATACGACAACAATGCTTACCGCCGCTGGTGGCCTGTTGACGGAGCATTGTGTATTCCGTGGAATAGAAATCAGCATAGTACAAGAAGATATCAGGATTTTCGTCGTGAAGATCCTGGATAGCTAATCTGAGATCTTCATTTTTGTATATCATAAGATCATTAACGCTCTTCAAACACCCTACTTCGTCATAAGCTTTGGTATCATTAGTAGCTAACTCCGTTAGAATAAACGGGTAGCATCCAATGGGTGCGTTTCCTGGTACAACAATTCTTGTGGCACCCATGGTAACTAGCTCCTGTCGAAATAAAAAGGAACTTGTTATAAGTAAGTTATTGCAAAAATATAGTAAATTGTGTGGCTAATTTAAATTTAAAGTTGGAACTCTTTTTAGCAATGTCCAGTAATTTATACCCTAGCAAGGTTGATTTGTGCCTCCGTTACGTATTTCACGTAACTCCGTGCTTCTTCAATTGATTTGCCTTGGATCAACGCGTATGTGATATCGTTGGCTTCGACATCACCAAAAATGATGATAGAATTGGAAAGCTTATCGGCACAATCTGATAAAATAGTTAATAAGCAAATAAATTATTATAAAAATTAAATTAATGTACGAACTTATTATGATGCAAGTAATTAAGGATTCTAAACTTTATTATACTAACCTTCCGGTGTAGCACAAACTGTGGAAAGATACTTTTTGAACCAACTCATTTGAATTTTGAGAGATCCAGCATATGGTGGGACTCGAATTCCTCTAGCCGTAAAAAACGAACGATCAAGAACCGGACTTCTGGCTACGGCAAACATAACCGCGTTGTATTTTTCAGAATCACCTTCCAAATAAGACCTAACGACCGGAAATCCAAGACCTCGTGCTACAAAGTTAGTTAAGATTATTATAAAATTGTACAAATAAGCAATAAATATGATAAACAATGTGTCCATAACATAAAATGTACCTCCATAGTCTATATCCGTAAGACCATCGCTCCATCGACCTGTAGGCCTATTGAGATACGTTTCACCATATGGCAAATGTGCGGCCGGTAGTGTCTTGCCATACGGCAAACTTGCAATTGCGTTGCCGGTGTCAAAAACTCCATCTCCAAAATGGTACATAAGATCAAATGGGCACCTAGTATTTGGAGTACTTTGAGATGAAACTGAACCAATTAGGACAAACACTACTAAACATATTGTTCTAGCGTAACCCATGGCTTAATTTAATTTCACTATCTACTATTGTCGTAGCTAGTGAGTGCCCTTTTGTTTCTGATGATTCAATCTAAACTTTTGCTTATTTATAGGTAGAAATTGATTGATCATGACCAACTTGTATAAAGGTCAGGATCCTGACCTGTACCGTGCAATGACAAAAAAATACAATAGTATGGAAATTATGTACATGGCCAAAAATGACAGCTATTGCGTTATTATTTTTTTCTCAACAATTGACTTAAATATTCAAAAACAAAGACGACAATATGAAAGAAGCCAGTCCGAAAATTTAAATTTCCGAACGTGGTCTGGCTCTGAATGGGAACTTACAAAAATGTATGTTATAGAGATTGGAGCAATTAATTAAAAACTATATTACTGAAATTGGAGCAATTTCTTAATTAATTGGTAGCCGCCTCCCAAGTTGTCACATGGACTAATCCTTTCCCCAACTGCTCCGCCATGTCAGGTATTTGACGCGCGTAATTTACATACTTAAACTCAAAGCGGATCGTTGCTAACCATGATCTATTTTCATTTTTATTTCAACTGATCAAGAAAAAAGACTGAAATGATTAATTTCTTAGTATTAGATTTGAGAAGTTATGTTAGAAAGTTTATATAATAAAAAAACAAGTAATTCAGTTTTATTACTCCCAAAGTATTATTACGAGACTACTAGAGTTTTGTCTAAATTCATCGGAACCAAAGAGGCTTGGATATATATGTGTATATATATATATATATATATATAATGTCAAGCATGAAAGACATTGGAATAAATAACAGGAGATCAATTTGATCTAGCTTGTGATTTAGATGACAATATCTTGACGGCTTTTTCGTACACACACACACACACACACACACATATATATATATATATATATAATATTACCACAATTAGTGATAATTAATGCCTTGTAGAAGATTTAAGGTTTAGAAAAATGTGACATTTGTATATAATGTCTTGCAGAATGTTGCAAGGATAGGACTAACTAACACTTTGTAATACGTCTATCTATAGGATAACTTTCATCTTGAAATTTATGTTGCATTTTTCAAACCAGTTTATCTAGCTTAATAAAACCCGATTCAATTTTCAAACCAGTTTATCTAGCTTAATAAAACCCGATTCAATAGAATTTGTTAGAATGAGCGAAAAACTAACGCACTACAAGAAAACTGCACAATTTGAACCATTAATTAGGTTCCAATTGCCCCTTTTTTGGTTCCCGTAGACCATATGGGAACCACTTATGGGCACCAAAGGCTCTGTCTCCGTTACCCCCGTGGCGATTGCCTTGGGAACGAATTAAATGGTTCCCATTGCTAATAGGAACGAACGTGTTTGGTTTCCGTTACGCCTGGGTACCAAAGCTTCTGTTCCCATGTAGAAAACCAATATTTCGTTTCTATTGCTTTATAGGAACGAATATCTGGTTCCCATTGCTTAGTACTGGGACACCCAATTCGGTCATACGAAACACACTGTTCATAGTAACGGGAACTAATTGATCCAAAGAATGGGAACGAAATATTCGTTTCTGTTGCTTATTTGAAAATTCAAAAAAAAAAAATTGGCGGAAATTTTGAATTTTCTTAAACAAACAGGGGGAAATTTGAAATATTTTCAAAACAGTACTATTTTCGAATTTTTCATATTGCCGGCATTTTGTTTTTGAAAATTTTTAGAAATTTGATTTTTGAATATTGTTGTTGTTGTATAATCTGAAATTATCATTTTCATGTTAATAATCTTTATTTTGTTTTATGTTATTAACATTGTTGTATAATATTTCAATTATTGTAATTTTAGAATATCACTTATATTGTAATAGGTAAAATATGTAATATTATAAATTAAACAATACCGTTATACAACACAAATTTGTTGTTAAGAAAATTTAGGATATAACTATACAACTATACTACACAAATTTTACTAAAAAATAACAAAATAAATGGATTTAAGCAACATAATTAAAATAAATTATTTTGTATCTTCTTCTTCTTCTTCTTCTTCTTCTTCTTCTTCTTCTTCTTCTTCTTCTTCTTCTTCTTCTTCTTCTTCTTCGGATATTTTCATCGGATTTCTTCTTAACGAGTAACAAATAAGGTAAAAAAAAAGTGTGCTTTGTTTCTTCTTCTTATTCTTCTTCTCTTTTTCTTCGGATTTCTTCTTCTTCATCATTTTCTTAACGAGAAACAAAGAAGAAGCAAAAAAAAAAAAATTGAAAGCAGAGCTTCTCTGCTGCGCGGCTGCTGCAATGGAGATTAATTATAGGTTTAAAATGTGTGGGAGAGAAGGGTTGGTATATATAGAAAAGTATGCACAATGGGAACGAAATATCGGTTCACATTACTTGCTATTTTGGTTCCTATTGCTGGTCAACTGGCTTTACACGTCTTACTCAATTATTGGTGCCAATGGGAACCAGATATGTGGTTCCCATTAATTGGTTTCCATTAGAACCCAGACTTATAAAAATAAAATTACATTTTTGACCACAAATATATTTTTAACGTGTTTCGCTTCTCCATTTGTCGATAAAAGTTGAATTTACATGCCTCATTAGTGTTGTGAAAATAGTTGTTCAAGAAAAAACTGAATTTGAAGTTGTTTTGCATCTTTTGTATAATTGCGCTTTCTTCCCCAAATTGTGTTTTAAACATCTTTCGACATTCCATTTTGTACAAAATTTGGAGGAACACTCCTATTTTACATATGTTAGTGTATGGTTAAAAAAAATAGTGATTAAAGGTGTTTTACAACCTTTATGTATGAAAATACAAGTTAAAACTATGTTGTATAGGTTTTAAGGATAGGGTTTAGGGTTTATAGGGTTTAGGGTTTAGGGTTGAAGAGAAGTATAGTATTTTATATTATAATGTGTGTTTATCGTGTTTCGTTACTTCGTTTTGGACGAGATTTGGAATGACACGCTTAATTAGTGTTTTAAAAGATTGGAAAAAGAAAAAACTTAATTTGGATATTTCTTTAACTTTTCTATAATTACATAAACTACCCGTTTATTTGTTTATCGTATTTCGTTACTTCATTTTGGACGAGATTTGAAATGACACGCTTAATTAGTGTTTTTAAATGATTGGTAAAAGAAAAAACTAAATTTGGATATTTCTTTAACTTATAATTACATAAACCACCCGTTTATTTGTTTATCGTATTTCGTTACTTCTTTTCGGATGAGATTTGGAATGACACGCTTAATTAGTGTTTTTAAAGGATTGGTAAAAGAAAATATTTAATTTGGATATTTCTTTAACTTTTCTATAATTACATAAACCACCCATTTATTCGTTTATCGTATTTCGTTACTTCGTTTTGGACGAGATTTGGAATGACAGGCTTAATTAGTGTTTTTAAAGGATTGGTAAAAGAAAAACTTAATTTGGATATTTCTTTAACTATTCTATAATTACATAAACCCCCGTTTATTTGTTTATCGTATTTCGTTACTTCGTTTTGGACGAGATTTGGAATGACACGCGTAATTAGTGTTTTTAAAGGAATGGAAAAAGAAAAAACTAAATTTGGATATTTCTTTAACTTTTCTATAATTACATAAACCACCCGTTTATTTGTTTATCGGCTTTCGTTACTTCCTTTCGGACGAGAATTAGAATGACACCCTTAATTAGTGTTTTTAAAGGATTGGTAAGAGAAAAAACTTAATTCGGATATTTCTTTAACTTTTCTATAATTAAATAAACAACCCGTTTATTTGTTTATCGTATTTCGTTACTTTGTTTTGGACGAGATTTGGAATGACACGCTTAATTAGTTTTTTAAAGGAATGGAAAAAGAAAAAACTTAATTTGGATATTTCTTTAACTTTTCTATAATTACATAAACCACCCGTTTATTTGTTTATCGTATTTCGTTACTTCGTTTTGGACGAGATTTGGAATGACACGCTTAATTAGTGCTTTTAAAGGATTGGTAAAAGAAAAAACTTAATTCGAATATTTCTTTAACTTTTCTATAATTACATAAACCACCCGTTTATTTGTTTATCGTATTTCGTTACTTCTTTTTGGACGAGATTTAGAATGACACGTTTAATTAGTGTTTTCAAAGGATTGGTAAGAGAAAAATCTTAATTTGGATATTTCTTTAACTTTTCTATAATTACATAAACCACCTGTTTATTTGTTTATCGTATTTTGTTACTTCTTTTCGGACGAGATTTGGAATGACACGCTTAATTAGTGTTTCTAAAGGAATGGAAAAAGAAAAAACTTAATTTGGATATTTCTTTAACTTTTCTATAATTACATAAACCACCCGTTTATTTGTTTATCGTATTTCGTTACTTCTTTTCGGACGAAATTTAGAATGACACCCTTAATTAGTGTTTTTAAAGGATTTGTAAGAGAAAAAACTTAATTCAGATATTTCTTTAACTTTTCTATAATTAGATAAACCACCCGTTTATTTGTTTATCGTATTTCGTTACTTCGTTTTGGACGAGATTTAGAATGACACGCTTAATTAGTGTTTTTAAAGAAATGGAAAAAGAAAAAACTTAATTTGGATATTTCTTTAACTTTTCTATAATTACATAAACCACCCGTTTATTTGTTTATCGTATTCCGTTACTTCTTTTCGGACGAGATTTAGAATGACACCCTTAATTAGTGTTTTTAAAGGATTTGTAAGATAAAAAACTTAATTCAGATATTTCTTTAACTTTTCTATAATTACATAAACCACCCGTTTATTTGTTTATCGTATTTCGTTACTTCATTTTGGACGAGATTTGGAATGACACGCTTAATTAGTGTTTTTAAAGGAATGGAAAAAGAAAAAATTTAATTTGGATATTTCTTTAACTTTTCTATAATTACATAAACCACCCGTTTATTTGTTTATTGTATTTCGTTACTTCTTTTCGGACGAGATTTGGAATGACACGCTTAATTAGTGTTTTTAAAGGAATGGAAAAAGAAAAAACTTAATTTGGATATTTCTTTAACTTTTCTATAATTACATAAACCACCCGTTTATTTGTTTATCGTATTTCGTTACTTCTTTTCGGACGAGATTTAGAATGACACCCTTAATTAGTGTTTTTAAAGGATTTGTAAGAGAAAAATACTTAATTCAGATATTTCTTTAACTTTTCTATAATTACATAAACCACCCATTTATTTGTTTATCGTATTTCGTTACTTCATTTTGGACGAGATTTAGAATGACACGCTTAATTAGTGTTTTTAAAGGAATGGAAAAAGAAAAAACTTAATTTGGATATTTCTTTAACTTTTTTATAATTACATAAACCACCAGTTTATTTGTTTATCGTATTTCGTTACTTCATTTTGGACGAGATTTGGAATGACACCCATAATTAGTGTTTTTAAAGGATTGGTAAGAGAAAAAACTTAATCCGGATATTTCTTTAACTTTTCTATAATTACATAAACCACCCGTTTATTTGTTTACGGTATTTCGTTACTTCTTTTTGGACGAGATTTAGAATGACACGTTTAATTAGTGTTTTTAAGGGATTGGTAAGAGAAAAAACTTAATTTGGATATTTTTTTAACTTTTCTATAATTATATAAACCACCCATTTATTTGTTTATCGTATTTCGTTACTTCTTTTCGGACAAGATTTGGAATGACACGCTTAATTAGTGTTTTTAAAGGAATGGAAAAAGAAAAAACTTAATTTGGATATTTCTTTAACTTTTCTATAATTATATAAACCACCTGTTTATTTGTTTATCGTATTTCGTTACTTTTTTTCGTACGAGATTTGGAATGACACGCTTAATTAGTGTTTTTAAAGGAATGGAAAAAGAGAAAACTTAATTTGCTTATTTTTTTTTAACTTTTCTATAATTATATAAACCACCCGTTTATTTGTTTATCGTATTTCGTTACTTCTTTTCGGACGAGATTTAGAATGACACCCTTAATTAGTATTTTTAAAGGATTGGTAAGAGAAAAAACTTAATTCAGATATTTCTTTAACTTTTCTATAATTTCATAAACCACCCGTTTATTTGTTTATCGTATTTCGTTACTTCGTTTTGGACGAGATTTGGAATGACACACTTAATTAGTGTTTTTAAAGGAATGGAAAAAGAAAAAACTTAATTTGGATATTTCTTTAACTCTTCTATAATTACATAAACCACCCGTTTATTTGTTTATCATATTTCGTTACTTCGTTTTGGACGAGATTTGCAATGACACGCTTAATTAGTGTTTTTAAAGGATTGGTAAGAGAAAAAACTTAATTTGGATATTTCTTTAACTTTTCTATAATTATATAAACCACCCGTTTATTTGTTTATCGTATTTCGTTACTTCTTTTCGTACGAGATTTGGAATGACACGCTTAATTAGTGTTTTTAAAGGAATGGAAAAAGAAAAAACTTAATTTTCTTATTTGTTTAACTTTTCTATAATTATATAAACCACCCATTTATTTGTTTATCGTATTTCGTTACTTCTTTTCGGACGAGATTTAGAATGACACCCTTAATTAGTGTTTTTAAAGGATTGGTAAGAGAAAAAACTTAATTCGGATATTTCTTTAACTTTTCTATAATTTCATAAACCACCCGTTTATTTGTTTATCGTATTTCGTTACTTCGTTTTGGACGAGATTTGGAATGACACACTTAATTAGTGTTTTTAAAGGAATGGAAAAAGAAAAAACTTAATTTGGATATTTCTTTAACTTTTCTATAATTACATAAACCACCCGTTTATTTGTTTATCGTATTTCGTTACTTCGTTTGGGACGAGATTTGCAATGACACGCTTAATTAGTGTTTTTAAAGATTTGGTAAAAGAAAAAACTTAATTCGGATATTTCTTTAACTTTTCTAACCGACAATAATACCAACACGACATGTATCGAAATTGCACAATCTATCAAATATACCAATTTTCATCCAAAATATCCAACATTCATCAAAATATTCCAACTTAAATCCAAAAAAAACCAATATTCATCCAAATATACCAACTTTCATCAAAATATTCCAACTTAAATCCAAAAAAACCAATATTCATCCAAATATACCAACTTCCATCCAAAATATTGCAACTTAAATCCAAAAAAACCAACATCCATCCAAATATACCAACTTTCATCCAAAACATCCAACATTTTTCAAAATATTCCAACCTAAATCCAAAAAAAACCAAAATTCATCCAAATATACCAACTTTCATCCAAAATATCCAACATTCATCAAAATATTCCAACTTAAATCCAAGAAAAACAACATTCATCCAAATATACCAACTTTCATCCAAAATATCCAACATTTATCAAAATATTCCAACCTAAATCCAAAAAAACCAAAATTCATCCAAATATACCAACTTTCATCCAAATATCCAACATTCATCAAAATATTCCAACTTAAATCCAAAAAAACCAACATTCATCCAAATATACCAACTTTCATCCAAAATATCCAACATTCATCAAAATATTCCAACTTAAATCCAAGAAAACCAACATTCATCCAAATATACAAACTTTCATCCAAAATATCCAACATTTATCAAAATATTCCAACTTAAATCCAAAAAAACCAACATTCATCCAAATATACCAACTTTCATCCAAAATATCCAACATTCATCAAAATATTCCAACTTAAATCCAAGAAAACCAACATTCATCCAAATATACAAACTTTCATCCAAAATATCCAACATTTATCAAAATATTCCTACTTAAATCCAAAAAAACCAACATTCATCCAAATATACCAACTTTCATCCAAAATATCCAACATTCTTCAAAATAATCCAGCTTAAATCCAATAAAACCAACATTCAACTGTCAAAACACCATAAAAACTGTCAAAAGACTATCAACTTACACTGTCAACTTACATTGTCAACAGGACGAGGACGTGCTGCAGGATGTGATTGAACACGTGTTTTAGGACGTGATTTAGACTGCGGTTCATCCATTTCCTGCATTGGCTCCTTGCCCTTCCTTCGTACCATCTAAAGATAGAAACAAATTTCAATAAGTGCTATATATAAACATAAAGTATCTACTTATATAATTTAATCAAACAATCAAAATAGAATACAGATTCAGTCAAACTTTGAAGAAAATTCTCTACTTAATTGACTACAAATTTAGAAGCATAATTGAACAAAATTAGCTTGTCTTCCCCAAATTAAGACAAAATCAGATTAACCAAGCCCTATATTGTGATTAACTAACCAAGGCCTAATTTCAAATTAACATATTAACATATTATTATGATAACTTCAAACTGTATGGAAGATCCATTGAACATGTAACTTCACAAAAAATATTCATAAAGTTCTTGAGGCTAGAGAAAAATATATAGTGAACGACTATAAAGATTAATTTTAAAATATGAACAATGAGGTCAGTGCAAATTCGTGAGTGACAAAAAGAAATAATGTTTCTGAAATTTAAAAAGGGCAGAAAATAAAAAATAATTTGGTCTAAAAGGCCTTAGAACTTGTGGTTTTACTTTATCATAGTATCAAAAAAATTAATAATTTTAAAGTAAGATTGAAACTCTTTCTGTTCCACGGTTAAGGACAAAATAGAGTTCCATGATGGTTGCTGCAAATTAATAGCAGCTCAATTTCTTAGCTAATTTCATTAATTTTAATTCTTTATGCAGTGGCCAAGAGAACTACGGGGATGTTGTCGCTTCTCCAAAGTTGAAAGCAAGACATGTCCAAAATATTGAACTGGTCATCTGTAAAACCAACACACAACGGCATTTAATAGTTGCAATGAGTAGTACTCAGTCACAAAATGCTTTACAAATACTGGATACATGGTGCAGAAACTTCACCAACAAGTGATGAAAAAATACCATAGAAATCATTAAAGAGTTAAAAGAGGCAAATAAAGAGGGAAAATAAATCAAATTATAACAAACTGAGTAGCCGAGTGTTTCTAAATAGCTGCCCGGTGGAACAGATTAACCAAGCCCTATATTGTGATTAACTAACCAAGGCCTAATTTCAAATTAACATATTAACATATTACCTACCAATTAATCAAAGTACAGAGCATATTTAACAAGAAGTCAAACACATTATTGAACAACCATAACAACAATTCACTACACTAGTAGCCATAAACATATTTAAGAATATTATCACAATCACATATCATGATTCATGAACACACTGTCCCTATCAAACTAAAAAGTCAACTCCCAGTAAAATCTTATGAGATTAAATAGTAATGTTCTTACATTGAGTATAATATTCTTATTTGTAGCTCATGCAAAGCCACTTCTGAAGCTTACTGATTCAGACTCAATTGACACCATAATCAACACCATAATATTCTTGCTAATTTTCTTAATATTTCCATCATCATCATCATAATATTCAATATTCATCCATATTTTCCCAATCATCATCATCATAATATTTATATTCATCTCAATCGAAACCAAAAATTGAAGAACATACTAATTCAGACTCAATTGGACTCAATCGAAACCAAAAGCTGAAGAACATACTGATTCGGACTCAATTGGACTCAATCGAAACTCAATCGAACTCAATCGGACATTTGGACTCAATCGGACATAAATTGAAAAAGAAAAAAGGGGGAAAGTTGTAGAATTACTGATTCAGACTGGGAAAGTGGTGGCATGGTGGCGTGGTGGCGCGGTGGAGTCGTGGAGCGGTCGTGGTGAGTCTGTCGAGGAGCGGGCGTGGAGCGGTCGTGGTGAGTCTGTCGAGGAGCGGGCGTGGAGCGGCGTGCAACAGTGGTGTTGTTGGTGGCATGGTGGAGTCGTCCGTCGTGGCGGTGGCGGTGGCGGTGGTCGGAGAAGCGGGGCTGGTGGCGCCGTGGCGGGCAGGCGGCAGAGAGTGATCGAGAGAGGTATCTATGTGGTGGCTTCTTTTTTTGAGAGAGAGAAGAGAGGAAAAGGCCTAAATGAATGGGTATTTTTTTCTGAATTACACGATATATTACTTAGTATTATTTTTTTTGTTTTTTTTAATCAATGGGCACCACAGTTTGGTTCCCATTGCGATGAGGTGTCACTAATGGGAACCAACTCTCAATGGGAACCAAATATTGGTCCCCATTACTATGTGTATAATTTGTTTTTTCCTTTAACACGGATAACAGGCAATGGGAACGGAAATGTCGTTCCGATTAGATAGGAACGAAATCTCGTCCCCATGTTTTCGTCTCCATTGTGAAGTTTTCTTGTAGTGACGGGATCAACGCCTTGGTCAAAGCGGAAGCTGGGATGGACATGCTGCAAAGATACTTAATCAAATGATCTTACTAAATAATTATGCCGCACCGATACTTCGAAAAATTAACACGTACACGTATTTGATATTTTCAGCACCCGTCGCCATTCTACACTTCTCTGGACTGTGGTGCTCTAGAACCTAGTACTATTTATATATGTTGTACAGACATTATTAATGAAAATTTGTATGATATATATATAGAACATTTGTATTTAGATTTTATAATGTACTATACATAATTACTTTTGGTACAATCGATTTTAAACTATAATACAACATACTGTTTTCAGATCAGGACCGGACCGGTCGGTCTGACCGGGGCAAAAAAAACGGGCTACAAGAGACAGACGGACGAACCGACCAACTCGGCATGTTCACTCGGTGACCTGGTCGACCAGTTTGGCTAGCAAATCGACCGACCTTTTTTTTTTTTGCTTTTTTCCAGTTACATAATCTGGTCGTGTATTAACAAAAGTAAAATTTTAACCTAGTTGTTGCTTAACAATTAGCATGTCCCTAACGTTAAAAAATAGAAAAAGAAAAGAAAAAGAAAAAATCTGAAAAAGGGGCAAGAGAAGAGTTCGGAACACACACACACAAAAAAATACAAAAAGTGATAGAAAATGACGGCATAGAACAAGAGGGAGATTGAGAAAAAAGAAAAATAATAATAAAGGAAAGAATAAGTGGCGGGTGATGATGAAAAATTCGACTATGTTTTGTGTTTTGAATTTTATATTAGTAACACTTCATACATTTTTGGGTCTAGCTATCCTACCTTCAAATGAGCCTGAACTTAATAAGCAAAATTCCAAACTATTATGTACATGTAAATCATTAAAATATAAATACACACACACACACATATATATATATATACATATATAAAATATAAATACATATGTGAATGCGTGTGTTTATGAAATTTATATATAATGTGTATATATACATAATCAAAAAGTTTATTTATCTAAATTTTGTATAGATTATTAATAGTTATTGTACAAGAATGAAAATGTGCATAATATATTCAAAAATTTTAAACTTCAATTGCAAAAACAGAGTGTAATATTATATCGACATACAATTTTAAATATATGCCAATTAGATTATTTTGATTGCTTATTTAGTGATTAGTAGCCATAATATAATAGCATGGTATATTTATTTAGAGATTTTGTGGTTGATGAATTGAGTATTTTGTCATACAATTGAAGTTTGAAACTTTGAATTATATATTTTATTGAACGTTAACTAAAGTCAACAAACCGGTCCAACCAGTGGTCTGACTGGTCCGACCTGCTGACCCACTACCCAATGGCCTCACCGGTTCTGCGATCGGGCCGGATCTGAAAACAATGGTATAAACTGAGATATTTAAACTAATGCATAAAATAAATATTAAAATCTAAGTAATAATATCTGTATCCAAGTCGTATTGTATCCATAATTCTAAAAATAAATCATATCGTTGCAACTCGCAATCGTACAACATCATACCTATTTCGATGTATTGAAAGCGATAATGTTGATCGACTCGTCAAAGTACTATAAATTACAATAATTTGTTGCATGCAAGTTGTAAATAAAAATATATTTGATGTTATTTTATCATATATCATCTTTACCATGACAAGAATATATGAATGGAAAAAACATATATGGACGAGGTCCATAAGTCTCTTATGGACTTTGTGGACCTCATTTGTCAAAGCCTTGGTCTTTTAGCCCCTTGACTTTAAACGATAATAAATCTAGTCTTTTACTTTGTAAAATTATATTGAGACTCTAAGAAAGTTTTTCTTTATCAAGACACACAAAATTGGTATGAGAGCCTAGGTTTTATTTATTTAAAGTGATTTTTTTTATTATAATAATATTCAATTACTTCGGGAGAGGAGTAAATTTAAAATATGAATCCGAACGAAAGTTCGAGATATATTCTCAACAAGAAGTGTTCCGAGAAATTTAAAAACATGAAACAAGAAAAGAATTATAATGATAGCAAAATCCTATCAACAAGATGAGTAATTTGAGGTCACCAAATTTTCATGAAATCGAGACGGATGGCTCTAAGTTATCCTTGGACCTTAGAGAGATCTAGAAGACAATTCAGACACATGGCAATCATCAATACCATGTACCCGAGCACTTTCAAAACCTTCAGATCCAGATAGAAATCATGGCGAAACATGAGAAGAAAATTATTGAAAACCTTCAAGATGTCCAACGACATGTCAAGAATTTGGAGGCCCAGCCAAGCTCATCAGGAAAAATGAGATGAGGATGGTCACCACCATCTTTCGAAAGTGAACCTTATAACATCAAAAGGGCAGGGCGGCACAAGTTCATCGAGAATTAACAAGCAACGAGAATCTAGAAGCCTTAATAAGAAGAAGGAATGTCTAGAGTCAATCTTGACAAGATCAACTACAGTGACCTGCAAGATATCTCTGATCTCGCAGAATTATTTTCGGGCTTAAAACTCGTAAATGTTCACACAATAGAAGAAATGATGGTCCCAGCACAAAACCATCCACAGAGAATGTCGACAATCACTGAGAGTTTGGGATCTAATAGTCCAATGCAAGATGAACCCATGACACACCGGAGATACTTTGTTGCTAGATCTGCTCTTCCAGTATCTGGAACCAGATCACGTCCTCGAAGACCATAAATCCATGGGACACCATATGGAAGGTCGTAGTTAGACCCAATACATCCTTATGGGTTTATGCTTAATTTGGATATACTAGACTTCAAAAATCGAGAAACATTAATCAAGGAATGGGCATTGCCCATGAGGATTGCAGCGGCAACCTTAGAAATCAACAAAGAAGGGTTCATCATGATGCTACAAATGAGCCTCGAAGGATCAGTTAAACTTGGTTGGGAACACGCATCTCCAAAAGTACGAGAAGGCGTGCTAGCCGGAGAATACCTCAAGGAGATTGTAGATAGAATGGCTAGACTATTCAAAACCTACTTCATCGGAGAAGGATATTTCGTGGACCCCGAGACATGAGGAAGTGATCGAGACAGAGTCAAGAGATATGAGCAAGCGTTGTATAGTTTAGAGATGCAAGATATATGCAACGTCGATCTATATATCAAACTCTTTACTGAATACAAATGGAAAAGCCGAATTAGCGAAGACACGGCGATCCCTTTGTTTTTCGCAAATATACAAAGCCCATGGAGAGAAATGTTGTTACGTGAATACACGCCAGGAGCAATGGACACTATAGCTCGACAAATGTCGTTTCTCAAGGACAAGCTGAGCGAATGGTGCCGGAAGGCACCAATTCAGAAGAATCACAAGAGACTGTGAGGAATCAACAAATCAGTTCGCCTTTGTTGAGATAATAACGACATTCTCACAGTCATAGGAACTCCTCAAAAGCATAAAAGGAGAAAACATAGAGATCACCCCCATGAGCAAAGAGGAGGAAGCTTCACCAAAAGGTCTTCATGGAGACCAAGAAGATTATGGTCAAAACAAAGGCTCGCAGTTACAAATTGGGTCAAAGATCAGGACCTAATCGAGGACGAACCACTTCCAACCGTGAAAGCATAAGTAGAACGCCAACAAAGAAGAACTTTCAGACGGGCACATAAAAGAGCTAACGAAAGTTTTGAGGACTGCAATTGTTGGACATGTGGGTCTAAGGGCCATATTTCGATAGACTGCCTAGAGAATCAAAAAATAGGTGTTAGACAGTTAGAGGCAACACCAGAAATTGAAGAAGCTGTCTATTATCAGAACCTCGTTCAAGTATACCAATTTGAAGATATTCCTTCAGAAAAAATTATATACGAAGAAGATGAGTGTCAAGATGAGTCGTCGAAATCAGGATCAAAATAAAATTGAAGACGAGGAAATCTTCCGCCAGGAAGTGCAAGAAGATATGTTTGGATTCTTTCCACAAACTAGAATATCTCACAAAGGATTGATTAGGATTATACGACAAGATCCAAAACTCCACGTCTATGATGGTTTCACTATCGGAATGATGGAGAGAGCCTTAGCTCAGCTAAGCCTCCGGTAAAGAAATCATCACGTCATCTACAAAGTTACTGTTGGAGAAATAGTAATTCCAATGGAACTAACAAATAATGTGATGGAAATGCAATTGGTTCTTATGAATGAAATTAAGGAGAAACTAAGTTGGCTCAATAGAGAGGTTGCTCAGAAGATGTCATGGATCCATATTGAAGCCATACCAATCTTGATCAAAGCAACATTAAAAAAAAGGGTCAATTCGCCAATTGATATCGCTATCTTTGGCAGAAGAATAGAAAACCTGTGAGACGCTTGTCTTGGAGGAATATCGGGAATTCTATTTGCTGGGAAAGTGGCAACATTCATTTATCCAAAGATTGCCTATAATCTAGCAGATTGAGATTTTAACAGGGTTCTTACCCTCCACCAAGATTTCAAAAATAAGGAGTTGATGAAAGAAGGGAACAGGCCATACTCTATCACTTATAGTATTTCATATGCCCTCTCCCATACTTATCACTCCGATCTTTTTCGAAGGAAAGAGTTTGTGGAGATACCAGAGATCTTTGAGAAGGTAGCTCATGCGGTCAAGCCATAGATTTTCGATTTACCACATATTCATGAGATGGATATGATCATAAGAGATCAACCAGTGTTTAACAAAAACGCTAGTATGGAGTTCGAGCCAAGAAGAGTCTCATTTCATGAAAACGGGATGCACAGCCTAACATTGGGACAGAAACCAATGGTTGAAGTTGTCTTCGAATCAAACAAGTTCACAACCAAAGGAGAACTCCAATGTCCAGGAGGATGGTGCGAGGTTGAGGTAATCTTTGATATCACCCAAAAGGATAATACTCTGTGATGCCTTGTATTACCTAAAGCAGCCACTGGGAGGCGTGTAAGGAAAACCCAAGAACAATTAATTCTAGGGTTGGAATTTCTTGAGGAACACAAACCTTGGGAAAGGTTACCAGGCTAAATGGAATTCACGGTGGGAGGAAAAAGATATAGATTTCGATGACTACCAGTTCATTCTCCATATACATCTCAATTGGAATGTTATATGAGAAATATCGAGCAGAGTATTTTGCCGCCTACATTGATTCAGGGGCAGGCATATGCACAACTAAACAAGGAATCTTTCCAAAATATATTGAGGCGGAATTACCAGCAGTCGCAGGAAGAGATTTCTCTAAAAAGTTTATCCTCTTCAAACGAGGGATAAGACAAGCAGAAATCTTAATTGGCGGAGCAAGAGGTACCCCATGGTACAATGTAAAATGCCCCCAATTTATTTTCACGATACAAGAGCAGACATTCTGCTGGGAAACAATATCCTACAAACGTTCAAGTGTTTCACACAGGAGAACAAGACATGAAGACTTATTTTCACAACACTTTGTCATCATAAGATTCTGGTTCAACGACTGCGTCAGGCATTTTACAAAAAAATGCCCATTACATTTCGCAGCAAGCATGGTGGTGATGAAGGCAAACTTCGACACCCAAAAATGAAGGACCAAAGAAAATATGGTAATTCAATCCTTCAACTAAGAGTTGAAAGCTTAGGAGGCTTAAACGAGGAAAGAATCAAAAATAAAACGATAGAGATCCTAAAAGCCAGCCTAGAAAAAGGTCCCCAGTCAGACATCACTGCTGAAGAGCAAATCTCGATGGAAGATGTCAAAAACAAAATCCGAAGAAACTTCAACGGAGATCCTTTGGCATGGTGGAACAAAAACGAGCTCAAAGCATCCTTAAAAGTCAGAAAAGGAAAAGAGAATGAGTTCATAAGATAAAAGCCTATCCTCATGAACTAGAGTGATATAAAGGATATGCAGAAAATTCTTAAGGAACACTTGGACCTTATGCTGATCTCACCAGGAGTTTCTCAACACAACAGTCTGGGATTTTTGGTACGAAACCATGGAGAACTCAAAAGAGGAAAACCAAGATTGGTCATCAATTATCAAGGGATCAACAAAATCTTGGACTTCGATGGATATTATATCCCAAGTTGAGAACACCTGATCAACTGTCAAAATGCAAATGTCTTCTCAAAGTTTGATTGTAAATCGGGGTTTTATCATATTAAGATGGAGGAAGAAAGCAAGAAATACGCTGCCTTTTCCACCCCACAAGGACAATATATTTTGAATGTGCTACCTATGGGCTTAGAAAATGCGCCACAAATATACCAGTGGAAGATGGATAATATCTTCAAAGATTATTTCAATTTCATGTTTGTTTATGATATTCTTATAGCATAAAAAAACATAAGGAACATCTGCAACATCTGAGAATCTTCTCAGACATATGCCACAAGAAAGGGTTGGTGCTATCTGAAAAGAAAGCCGTAATTCTAACAAGAGAAATTGAATTTCTTGGATTGAGATCGATGAATCAGGTATCATTCTTCAAACGTATTTGGTTGAAAAGGTACAAGATTTCCCTGATGATCTCAAAATGGTTAAACAACTTCAGAGCTTTATGGTGTTAGTAAATTTCGCGGGAATGTTTATTAACAATCTGGCGAGCTACAGGAAAGTTTTCAGTCCATTGCTAAAAAAAGATGCAGGGTTTAGATGGACAGAAGAACATAGAAAACGGTACAACGGCTAAAGAACGTATGTCAGAACCTCCCCAAACTGGCAATACCCAATGATGAAGATGATTTGTTTCTATATACAGATGCCAGTGATCATTGGTGAGCAGGAGTTTTAACTAAGGGTGAACTAAAAGGAGAAGTTTCGTGCAGATACTGTAGCGAACATTTTGCGGATCATCATGCTGCAAGATGGCATATCAACGAGAAGGAATTATTTGTTGTTCAAAAGGCTTTCAAAAAATGGCCATTGTTCTTACTTTCAAAGAAATTCATATTAAAAATTGACAATACGAGTGTTAAAGCTTTCTTAAAAAATAAAATAGGAAGTAAACCCAAGAAAGCTAGACTTTTGAGATGGCAAACTCAATGTCAATACTATGACTTTGATGTTGTTGTGATTAAATCTCATGAAAATATCCTTGTAGATTTTTTACGAGAGATGGAGGCACATGAAGTCGATAGCATCCTAACGAGATGGAAACATCATATGGAACACTTATAGGAACTGGACAAGATGGTCGAAGTTCTTATTATTAATGCTAAGGCATCTGGTCACATATAGGAACTTGATCTTTCTAAGGTCAGAAGTGCCATGGGTTCCATGCACATTGTTACGAGTTTATGGGACAACCTCATGGGTCCATTAATGCGAGATGCCTCCGAATCAAAGTTTAAAACTGAAGTTCGAGCGCAGGGTCAAAAACTCGGAAAAGAAAGTTCGAGTACCTCAAACACGAGACCTAGTGTTGATCCTTTCGAGGAAGACATATATGAAAACATTGATCCAACAATGGAAAGATCAGAAGCACTAGACAATTCGACCATGGTTGAAGATGAACAAGAGGAAATTAGCCTTAGACCTATGACGGGAAAATCTAAGGTTATTATCGAGGAAACTAAGAATTCTCCATTGCAGGAGTATCAGAGAATGTGGGAGTAGCTCTACACGAGAATTGAGATTATCCCAAGCAAAACCCTGGCAGACCGGTTAGGAAAATATCTGAGGATGTGGATGCTTCCAGGTTCTAAACCTAAAAATGTACGAGAATGGTATAACTTTAGTTGTATAGCCTCGGTTTTCACCGCATCACCAAGTTTCCCAGAAATATCAAAGTTACCGGGGTGGCTTATCAATGGGATACATGAATCATGGAAGAATAATCATACACTCGATCGATGGGATGTCCTGGAATTAAAAATTTTAATAACACGACTTGAAATTACAGGAAAAGGCTTTCACAGTAGCTTCCATTTCATCAAGCTACAAAGGCCTTACCAAAAGGCGATGGATCTAGAAAAACCACCGCCGGAAAGACAATACCTAGTTTCTCCCATTATTGAGGATGAAGTCACTACCAGGAGAGCTTGGGGACTTTGGGTCTGTCTCACTGAGATGGACAAGGTTAAATATCCGTTCAAAACATTTCAAGCTGCAATGAATGGGTCTTTTATGGTTAACTCCATGACGAGCAAAAGCACAACGTTTGTCGAAGGAATCTTCGAAGCAAAGAGGCAAGCATTGTGGAAGAATGAAATTCCGAGCACACCAGAGACTAGCAGGAAATTCTGCAACATGGCACACGTTGGTCATTGGAAAGATTGCATCTGCTCCCGTTGCCAAACTCAAAAGGAACCCTTGTTCGGAAAAGGATTTCCAGTGAATAAAGACAAGTGGGATAGTGACAAGACGGGCCCTTCAAAACGTGGAGAGATTCCACCAAGTGAAAAGAGGACAAAATTTTAAAGCGAACCCGACAAGAAGAAAATGAGCCAAGTGAAGAGGCCATGTGACTCAGAAGAGGACTACCTCCACTAACGGGAATCAAGCCAAAGTGGAGGGACCATGATAGATAATGGGTTGATACGTAAGCACTGACGCACCAATCCCTCAGAAAGTATTGAAGTCCGAATTTAAAATCTGAAAGGACTTGTATAAATAGGCAGGCTGAAGAAAGCAGGAGACATCGACCATTATCCTTTGTTTCCTTACAAAATAAAATTGTATTCAGTTTCCATTCTGAAAAGAAGAATTGTAATAGTTATTTCATTTCTAATTTTGAGGTTTATATACTTAGAAAACATAACTACCATGAGTAGCTAAACATTAACTCCTCTCAAAGGGGTTATCTATTATGTAATAAATACGTTTTCGCTCATAAATAAAATTCTGGCTTTACCTACGCATCTTTGTCTCAATCATATATCTCGAATTATACCTCTTACACCCCGAAATAGGAAACGAACCAGGGTTGTGCTGTCTGTCGCTTGAAGGAACCATTTTCAGAACCATCGATTGCTATTGTGTGGTTGGAGGCAGTTGGTCCACGTAAAAACTGGTGGAATATCCGACGGTAGTTTGGTCAAAGTGAGGCACTATTTGAATTATGATTTTAACTATTGGTACGAAAGTATGTTGGACCTGATATGGTCGTTATGGACTATTCCCAAATTTGAGGTCTTGAAAAAGAAGATTCTAAAACTTCTGAGGTTAATTTTTAATTAAAAAAAATGATTCATTTAATTTATTATTTATTAAATAAAAAGTGTTGGACCAAAATCAATAAAGACCACGAAGTTCCATAATTTGTCTTATATACCAGGTCATATAAGTCTGATCTAGAATTCATATCGAAAGACATTAACAGCTAAGGAGAGTCAGTAGTTTTCTACATAATTAATTGCCTTTTTCTTCACGTACAGTCACATGAGAAAGTTAGGCACTAGGCTGGTCTCCCCAAATGACGGGTAAATATTAAGTAAAATTTTATAGTGGAAATTCTCATGTCACGTGTAGAAAGAAAATTGAAATAATTGTCGGACGAATTGACGAAAACGGATGATATTCGTTGGATCTCTTTTTCTGTTGTTAAGGTCAATTACTTTAACTACTTAATTATGACTAGCTTAGCTGTTAAAAAAAACAATTATGACTGATAGGGGTATCGGCCCAAAATCGTATTGAATTGGCCCAATTCGATACCTTCAGCACATCGAATAATCCTCATTCGTTGCGCGCATCGAATCGACATGATTCGATGCGCTTTATACGGCTGTTTATGGGCCCCGCAAAACGAGGCTATTATATATATCCCGACTTTTAGCATTCAGAGGCAGATCGAACCCGAGCCCCAACCTTACCACATCGAATCACCCTATTCGCCACGCATCATTGTTCGACGCGTATCTGAATTCGACACCAACAGTATTTTATCTAAGCCGTATCGAATCAAACCAGCATCGAATCAGTAGCGTTCGAAGCGTATATCGAACGACCGCAATTCGATGCGTTGATTAATTTGTGTTATTTACATATTTAAATCAGTGTAAGATCTATAATAGATAGTAGGTGTTTCGGACAAAGTTAGTCCAGTTTACTTTATTGGATTAACATTATTTTGGTTATTTATATTCCGATTGTATTTTTTTACTGTGTTCTATTACCGTGACGAAATAAGACCAAAATAATGACTAGTTTAGATCTCGTAAGCGATTTTGCTCTTTTTTCTTCACTTACAAATCATCATAGAACATTTATCACTATTCACTATTCACTTTTTCTTCACTTAGATAAATAGCCTAATCCAAAAGGACAAATAAACATAGCAGAAAATGAATATCTAGCTCTAAGAAGGAAGCGGTGACAATAACAGGGTAAAGAACATTTATCACTATCACTGATATGGTATAATGTGTCATGTCGAAGAAAAGCCACGATGGCACGAAATTGATCGGTGTGTGTCGAGAAGGCTTAGAGGTAAAGCTACCTTAGCCGTATTTCGGTCACCATTATATCTATATAGCTAATTAGACATTGAGTAATATGTCATTGGAAAGCCACATGAGTCTAGGTCCCAGCGCAATAAGCGGAATGCGATTCGGATGTCCAGAGAGAAAGTTATGCTCAAAATAGTAAAGTTGCGCAGAGCACATCGAATTTGCACAATTCGATGCGGATTGAGCACATCGAATTTGTACAATTTGATGCGGTCCTTAAATGACCTTTAAGCCCCTCTAATCATGCCTATATATACCCCCTCACTCCTCACAAGTATGGAGGACCCACGGAGATGCCACGCATCGAATCCAAGTCGATTCGACACGCGCATCGAACCAAGTAGGTTCGATGCGCAATCTATCATGCTTCGAATTCACCTTGTTGGACATGGATGCATCGAATCAAGCCAATTCGATGCATCCCAAGATCGAAGCCTTACATGCCCAGAAAGCCACGAGAGTCAGGGTTCCGAATCAAGAAGAGGAATGAGGTTTCGATCATCCGTTAGGGAGATATAATCGAAACCGTGAAGTCGCGCACAACGCATCGAATTCACCCAGTTCGACATGGAGGCATCGAATTCGATACGCACGCATCGAACCAAGCCAATTCGATGCACATTCCCAGAAATCCACGTGAGTCAGGGTTCTGAATCAAGAAGCGGAATGAGGTTTCGATCATCCGTTAGGGAGATATGATCGAAACCGTGAAGTCGCGCACAAAGCATCGAATTCACCCAGTTCGACATGGAGGCATCGAATTCGATGCGCACGCATCGAACCAAGCCAATTTGATGCACATTCCCAGAAAGCCACGTGAGTCAGGGTTCTGAATCAAGAAGCGGAATGAGGTTTCGATCATCCGTTAGGGAGATATGATCGAAACCGTGAAGTCGCTCACAGCGCATCGAATTCACCCGGTTCGACATTGAGGCATCGAATTCGATGCGCACGCATCGAACCAAGCCAATTCGATGCACATTCCCGGAAACCTACATAAGTCGGGGTCCGTAATCAAGAAGCGGATCGAGGTTTCGATCATCCTACAAGGAGATATGATCGAAACCGTGAAGTCACGCCAATGCTGAAACAAGTGAACCAGACAGCCCAACCAGGGTTTGACCTAATAGAAGCAGCACAAAAGAGACAAATGAATTACGTTCGGCTTGATTTCCTTAATGGGATACGTAGGCAGCTTGGCAAGTTCCCAAGTTCAGTCCGATATCATAAGAACCTAATGCCCGCAAGTCAACAATCAAAGAGTACCAAATCTATCACGTTCGACCGTTCCCTCAACTTGGCCATTTAGGGCTTATTTCCTGTAACCTTATATTTCTCTATGTGTAATAGGTGTTTCGGACCAAGCTAGTCCATTCACTGTAATAGGATATCATTATTTTGGTTAAGTCAGGCCCCACTGTATCGATTTCTCGGTGTATTGTAACCTAGACGAAATAAGACCAAAATATTGGCGCCATCTGTGGGAACACCATTTCGCTTACGCTTAAGAGTCTGTTTAGGTAAAATGGCAAAGAAAGGGAATGAACCAATGAGAAAAGAACTGCGAAGAGTCCCAATAGTTGTATCGAGATCGACAAACAACTACGAAGTTGATAATATGGAACTCAGTCCCAAGCAAACACTGAGTGGTGCTAAGAGCAATAAACAAATCCACAATTCAACCAAGAAAACTAACATTTATGGAGAGAGATTAGGGATTCTTCAATTTCAATCCTACACGGACAAACGACTACACCGGAATAATGTCATGTTTTGTCTTACCTTAATGTGATATCGAAGAATCTCACTCTTATGTGGTATCGAAGGTTGGATTGCATTGATTATCAGACCAAGCAGGAACCAGCAGGGCCACCACCACATGGATACTACATACAGATGGATTTGCCACCAGTTATGGAGAAGGGGTTGGGATTCACCACTTATCTCCAGGTAGCAGAAAATTCGAATTCGCCATTAATGTGAATTACATGGTGACCAACAATGAGGCCGAGTATGAAGCGGTTATATCATAAATTACATTGGCGTTGGGGCTAAATGTTGAACATTTGGACAATGGCACGCAATTCATTGTCGAATGGACAAATGGAATCCACCAACAAGACATTGAAAAATTATTTCGAGAGGAGGATGAAAGACAGAGAAAAAAACTTGGCCAGAGGAACTTCAAGGAATATTATGGGCACATAGGACAACTACAAGAACATTGATAGTTCATTTACGTCATATGGATCTTGACATAACATGCATAACAAGAGAAGATGCGTACCAACGCACTATAGCATTTAAAAGCAGCAATGGCTAGAAGTAACGACAACAAAATTCAATTCTCAAATTTTGAGGTAGGAGATTTGGTCCTGAGAAGCATTGCGCCAAAACAGCATATCGGGAAGCTCGAACCGAATTGGAAGGGGCCTTCCAAAATCTTACAAGCAAGTTCGCGGGGATGCAATTACTTGGAGACTATGCAGGGTGTTTAACAAAAGCGTTCGTGGAATGTGCAACATCTTAAACGCTACTGTGCATAGGAGTAAAAAAAAAAAACTCGGTGGCTAAATAATTGTATGAGCTGCGAAGGCTTGAGTCCCATGCAAAGACTGGGAAGCGTAGACCCCTCGGTAAGAAACTGAGCCCAACTTTTTCCAAATTATTAAATGTATCTATCTACGTGAACGACGCAGGTGGAGTCTTATAGAAATGATGCTAAAAATCCCAAATGAGGAACCAAAGTTCAGCAACATGACAAACACAAGAACATGACGTTAGGGTAAGAAGGCCCAAAGTGGTCCACCCACGCGTGTCAGAAGGAAGAACATGACGTTGGGGTAAGAAGGCCCAAAGTGGTCCACCCACGCGTGTCAGAAGGAAGAACATGACGTTGGGGTAAGAAGACCCAAAGTGGTCCACCCACGCGTGCCAAAAGGAAGAACATGACGGAGGGGTAAGAAGGCCCAAAGTGGTCCACCCCCGCATGCAAGAACGGCGAGATAAAGGCCCAAATGATCCGATCTCTCAGGTAAAACATGAATGCCCTAACGAAAATAATAACAGCCCAAAGTGCTCATATTTTTCATGGCAAGCACAATCATAATATTAGATATGCACCATGACATCAAAAACCATTATTGAACATCAAATAAATACTAAATCAACGACAAGCAAATGAATGAGATAACATACTTGGGAATGCATTAGGAAGAAACATTATGCGAGTAAAACGTAAATCAAAGATTATGATATCAAACAGTAACATCAGTCTTATACAAAAACCACTGCGAAAAAGTTACAAATATTCTATACAAAACAAAAAGGCCTAATATCGTCAAAATAATGTAACCTAAATACTGCTAATCACTCGAAGACTGGGGGGACTCCTGACGAATGATCACACCCACCGAACGAGCGAAATTGGCACAATTTCCTGGAATCTGATCCTATGCGGTACGTCAAACGTATCCAGATTGGCACCAAGAATGTCCACACAAAGCTGCACGGTGCAAACCTACCTGAAATGGTACGAAGCAAACTTGTCCAAAGCAATACCAAAAGCATCAGCCCGACAAGATAAACGTAAACCTAAAATTTTAAAAATGAAATAATGGCCCGAAGTGGTCAGATGAATAAATGGAATATATCGTAAATAGACATCAGTCCATCATGGTCTGAAACATATTAGACATCGCAAAGGATAGACATTCGCTAGTAGAAGCATGATGCAAACAACATATCCATATGCCTGAAAGGCTGGATATGGCAATAGACTTCACGTGGTAAATCAGTTACATATATCCAGCATGATACGATGCAAATCCACCCAAAACAACAGGATAAACATCTAATTATAACAATACAATGAGAATGTGTCCAAAGCAGCACCATGTCAGCTACCCAGCTTAATACGATGAAAATCTGCCCAAATGAGTGCATATTTAGACTACTATAAAAGGATTATCATCTTAAGAGGTGCATATATCCATTCGTTGAATTAGCTGTCAACGTCGAAGAGCAATAACATGTGACAGCACAAAGTTCCGTAAACAGAACACGAGAAATCATTGAGCAAGAATGCAACAAAATACACGAATAAATGCGACACAATGTCCAGATAGACAAAGATCTCTACCAAGCGTAAACTCCAAGATTAATGCAGAAAGCTTGAGAAACTTAGCACTAGATCGCTTTAGATCCATCACTTATATATCATTTCTATCATAATTGAAGGTCTCCATTGAGACGATCTCTCGCTCGATCGAGGTGCTTAGCAACATAATCTACGTGTTATCTAAGCCGTCTATCTCTCAAAGACAACAACGATTAATTCAAAAGATAACTGCAAAACCGTATTGGGCAAATAAACGGCGCACCTTCGCACGATCCAGCAACGCCAAAGCAGCAATTGGGACGCACCAATCAAAAATATCAAAAAACCTATACCCGAGTGAGGCCATAATCCTCAAAGCGCAAATCATACAAGGTTAAGCAACGATGGCGGCACTGTCTCAAAAATGCAGCAGAAGCATAATCACGCATTGCGAAATTATTTGCATAAAAATAACAACATCCATGATCTAAAGGAGACCAGCGATGAGAAAGAAACGGGATCAACACTCTATCTCAAATGACAAGTGCTAACCATTAAATCCCTAAAAACAAAGCAACGAGATGAGGAAGTTTATCTCAACAGACAACTGTCTATGAAAAATCTAATGAAATTGATTACGCCGACATAACAAATGTCCGATGCGGCAGAAAGAAATGAAACACGCGCGATACCCTCACGATGCAATATGGTATATGAATTTCCAAAATTAAAGTAAATTTCGAAAGCGCTAACAACAAGTTCCGCAAAAATAAAGACAAAGGGGATATACACTCTGCCCACAAGTGGCAAGTGCACCCAAAGAAATCCTGCAGGATGGAAAACCTCAAAACAATGATATGAACATTGAACTAACTTAGCAAAAGATGCCATAGCAACTCTGCAACATGACGTGGCATTGAGTTGACAAGTAACATCGAAATAGAAAAAAATGTTGCTGAAAGAAAATAACCGCAAAAAAGAAAGTAGTATAGACCCATTGAAAATCAATGTTCAAAGCATCATGGTGATGCAACGCCAAAATAGACATAACAAATTGTTCATTAGAGTAGACCCGTCAGAGTGTCAATCGAATCCAAACGCATTCGATCGATAGTAATCATCCAAATTTCAATTTTTTAACAACCTTCAAAATCAAATTAGGTTGAGACTGCGCAGTGATGATCGAATTCCATCCATTCAAGGCATGCCATAAGTAATACTAATCAAATTCCGAGATATGGTAAAGTAACACTACCGATTTGTTTTCGCTTCAAACGTGAAATGACTATCAAATAGTCTCAGTATGAATGATCTGGAGATTCATCAGATTCGATCTAGCATTGATATAGCAGCTCAGATTCGGCCTATCATGTAAAGCCTTCGCCCTCAATGGAAGCAATGCACTCCATAAAGTCTCACGACTATGGGTAAAGATCTAAACCAAACATAACTGCAAAATCAGTGCACAACACCGAGGCAAAAGACTCCAAAGTCAAAGTTCATTATGCTTGTCACCTTTTTATCAACAACATTGTCAAAACAACGATAACATCAAAATTGGAGGTAAAAACCCCGTATGATCATACAACTAGATAGCACACCCAAGGTCGAGCTTTATTGCAACCAGTAACGAGGCAGAATACAAAGCTATTCTCGTCGGAACCTCAATGGCAAGCTCGTCACGAGTTGAATGCCTGGCGGTCTTTATAGACTAGCGACTGGTGAAATCATTTCACAGTCTTAACTATTACCGAATCCCCAAAGGCGGGAATGTAACTAGGTACGCCGTCATAATTTGCAACGAAACCACGATCTTCATAGAAATGAGAGTCGTCCTATTGGCGGCAAAAGAATATGTCATAAGAATGACAAGATGCATTAGAACAATGAAAAGAATCGATCATATTATGCCTATATGCATAAGCAAAGCGGAACCACGAGTTATTTGAATGAAACTAGAGTCATGGAGGATCTAAAAAGGGACGGATACTCTGCCTAAAACGATAAGAGATACCGCAACTCCCTAAATAACTAAAAAGGGACGGAGACTCTGTCTAAAAGGACGCATGATACCGCAACTTCCTAAACACCTAACAGCAACAATAACTTTCCGTGATTATGGAAGAATGCTCGAGTTGTTAAAATAAAGTAAAAAGCAACGATAGCAATTGAAAGAAAAGGCAACGATTATGAGCCTTCGATCAAATAAACAAATGAATAATCATAAATGACGACCATGCGACTAATAAAAAGGCGACGCAGCGCCACAAAAATAGAAAATTAGAAATTGTTCATTACAATCAGAGCTTGAGCCTTACGGGCCTAGCACACACACCTCAGAGCGCCAATCTCCACTGAGCGCTAGTCGCACACATCAGACTGCCTCCCAATCAGGGGCATGATTTTCAACATTATCAAATAACTAGCATAAAGCGGTAAGTCAAGAATACATCTTATAAGTTTGGCACCCGCTCTCTGATCGACACCGTCTCCCAAACTGGGGGGATTATATGATGTGGGCTTATTCGGTCACTGGTGCATAATGACATTAATCACCCCAAAACTGAGGCAAAACGGCTCTAACACTTCATTATAGTTTGAAGTATGCTTATGTACCAAAATCACACTCCAAACTGGGGGACTACTGATATGGTATAATGTGTCATGTCGAAGAAAAGTCACGATGGCACGAAATTGACCGGTGTGTGTCGAGAAGGCTTATAGGTAAAGCTACCTTAGCCGTATTTCGGTCACCATTATATCTATATAGCTAATTAGACATTGAGTAATATGTCATTGGAAAGCCACATGAGTGTAGGTCGCAGCGCAACAAGCGGAATGCGATTTGGATGTCCAGAGAGAGTTATGCTCAAAATAGTAAAGCTGCGCACAGCACATCGAATTTGCACAATTCGATGCGGATTGAGCACATCGAATTTGTACAATTCGATGCGGTCCTTAAATGACCTTTAAGCCCCTCTAATCATGCCTATATATACCCCCTCACTCCTCACAAGTAGGGAGGACCCACGGAGATGCCACACATCGAATCCAAGTTGATTCGACACGCGCATCGAACCAAGTAGGTTCGATGCGCAATCTATCATGCTTCGAATTCACCTTGTTGGACATGGACGCATCGAATCAAGCCAATTCGATGCGTCCTAAGATCGAAGCCTTACATGCCCAGAAAGCCATTAGAGTCAGGGTTCCGAATCAAGAAGCGGAATGAGGTTTCGATCATCCGTTAGGGAGATATGATCAAAACCGTGAAGCCGCGCACAACGCATCGAATTCACCCAGGTCGACATGGAGGCATCGAATTCGATGCGCACGCATCGAACCAAGCCAATTCGATGCACATTCCCAGAAATCCACGTTAGTCAGGGTTCTGAATCAAGAAGCGGAATGAGGTTTCGATCATCCGTTAGGGAGATATGATCAAAACCGTGAAGTCTCGCACAGAGCATCGAATTCACCCAGTTCGACATGGAGGCATCGAATTCGATGCGCACGCATCGAACCAAGCCAATTCGATGCACATGCCCGGAAACCTACATAAGTCGGGGTCCGTAATCAAGAAGCGGATCGAAGTTTCGATCATCCTACAAGGAGATATGATCGAAACCGTGAAGTCACGCCAATGCTGAAACAAGTGAACCAGGCAGTCCAACCAGGGGTTGACCTAATAGAAGCAACACAAAAGAGACAAATGAACTACGTTTGGCTTGATTCCCTTAATGGGATATGTAGGCAGCTTGGCAAGTTCCCAAGTTCAGTCCGATATCATAAGAACCTAATGCCCGCAAGTCAACAGTCAAAGAGTACCAAATCTCTCACGTTCGACCGTTCCCTCAACTTGGCCATTTATGGATTATTTCCTGTAACCTTATATTTCTCTATGTGTAATAGGTGTTTCGGACCAAGCTAGTCCATTCACTGTAATAGGATAGCATTATTTTGGTTAAGTCAGGCCCCACTGTATCGATTTCTCGGTGTATTGTAACCTAGACGAAATAAGACCAAAATAATCACTAATGATTTTAATACATCAAACAAGGGAAAGTAGGTCGCACAACCAAGAGGACAAATCAGAAAATAACAATGAGGCATTAATTTTGGTTATATGTTGTAGGTGGTCTGAAAGTGAAAATTAAATATTATATCATATAGCCGTTGTATTGTTGAAAAAAATCAATGTTGGTACATTAATTTGGCATCATATAAAAATTGGTACATTAACTTGTCTAGCTTCCCAAATGGTACCCTAAGTTTTTATTTCTTCTCATAAGTGGTACCCAATGGCGGGGTTGCACAATTTTTTTTGCTCCAAGTGCACATATGAACCTTCGTTGACCTTAGAATTACGGACTTCAACCATTTCTTTGACAAATGGACTTGCTAATTATATTAATAAACAAAAATAAATTAAATAAAAATATGAATAAAGCTACTTTAAACCTCTCATTGTCACAGCTCTCACATCCATTTCAGCTCACAAGCTTATTCTAAGGTCAACGTGTGCATTTGGGGTAAACATTGTGCAACTCCCGCCACGGGGGTACCACTTTTGAAGAGAAACGAAAACTTAAGGTACCATTTGCAAGGCTGGACAAATTAAGGTACCAACTCTATTTTGTGGACAAATTAAGGTACCACCATTGATTTTTTTTCCCTTGATATGGTGCAACAACTATCGTTATACATTGTAAAATTAATATTATGGGGTAACTTTTTCCTATATCTTAATTAATTTAGATCATCAGTTGCACTGCTTCATCAATACAACAATTGTTTAAAGCATTTTTTTTTTTATTAAATGTGACTTAGCTTCCCATTTGGTAACAATACTTACCAATGACAACAGAGAAACTATAGTCAGACGACGCATGAGCGTAGCTACTCAGCTACGTAAAGGTTCGGGTGCGCATGATGGCACCGAGGTCAATTACAATATAATTCATTACATAAAAGAAGTCCATCGCAAAACTAATGTACCCCCCTAACGTATATTTTTTTGGCTCAGACTAAAATTGTCGACTAAAAGATTTAAGCTCGTTTGTGATTGGTCAAAGTCAAAACACTACATTAAAAATAATATGCGACTTCTTTAAATCTCTTATTTCTTATTTCTTATGATATCATTTTCAATTTTTCACCAATGTAAGTCTCGTCATTTTCATCTTGTTTATAGAGAAGAAATATGTGATGGATGTTGTGCATTTTGATGTGAAACTTAACTCACTTCTTGAAATTTGTTATTATCTATAAATAAAAAAAAAGTAAGTTTTTTATTTTAATATCTATGAGTAGTTAATTTTAACTGAGTATCATCATAGTAGGGCTTGAAAGTTGAGCTAGAAGATTTTTTTATGGACATTAAAATGAGATGTTGATAGACGACATTATTAGGCAAAGAAAGTAAGAGGTTCATATCCTTATTTGGTTAGGGAATTGATGCCGTAGTAGAAAATTAGGAACTAAACTTAACGTATATATATATATGAAATAGTTATTGACCTCCATAAATTTCATATTTATTTTTATCAGCAAAAATAGTTATATTAAAAGAAGTAAAACTAAAACTCCGTGAGTTTCGGAACAAAAGGGAATAAATAATTTTCACTGAACTGGCACAATTTTAAAATTGATGAGCAATTTCTTTTTGCCTACGCATTAAACTGGAAATTTTTGGAGTTTTCGTTTGAAAAGCTTCGAAATTTTTTTGATCGGTTTAATTCATGATTATATATCTATGAACTCCACAACTAATTTTTCTAATTAAAATTAGTAAGTTTGGTCTTAGAATAAATTGTGTACAAGAAATTTACATCTCAATAGACACATGCAATATTTTTATTATATTTTGATGTATAACAATGTAAGTTTGCTAAAGTTAAAATGAAAATTATTTTTTGAAAGGAATAAGAGAGAGGAGAGAGGAGAGGGGGGAGGGGGGGGGGAGGAGAGAGAATTTATTCTAGGTTTAATAAAGTTTTAATTTAATTAAAATTAATTAATACTATTAGTAGTGGGACATAAAATTAGGAAACAAAATGGGATAGAGAATCCTCTCCCGTGACGATCGATGAAAAATTCATAGATCCGCGCCACTTATAGTCATGTATGCTGGAAAGACAAATCGCCTCCTTCCACGTCAATTCTATAAGTCCTAAAATAGCACTTATATTTTTTGTTCATGTAATCATAATTAATTATTATTGCACCTTCTACTTAAAAGGTAGTAATTAACTAAGAGTACTTAGAAGTCAGTAGCATCATACATGCACAAAAACAAAATAACTACCTCGCATATATTGTAATGGATCTTGTCATCTTGATCCAATCCTTTTAGTTTAGAAACACATTTCAGATTTTTTAAGTGTATATATTTAAAAGAATTACAACAAGCTAGTTTGGTTCAGAGATATTTAGTTTCTAATTATAATAATGATCCTTTGTCCTTGTGTCAAAAGGTATATTCCCTTACAAGTTGATTTGTTCTATGACATTTTTTAACAGTAGTTGTTACTTGTTATGCACCAACAGGTCTTATGCTATTGTCCACGCTCAGCGGGAATAAAAACATGAACTGTTACACTAGTGGTCCCTTATTATATGTTAATCCGTATATAAATTTTATATATGCCAAATTATTCTACTAAGACGATTTAAAAAATATAGATTTTGTAATCATGTCTTTGTCGAGTCATATAAATTTTTTTTTTTTGAACAAGATATAAAAATACTTCAATGATCGAGAACCGGTAGATATTTTGACAAGATATATTGACCATATGCATCCAATTTTTCCAATGTAAGAATATATTTTCAAGCCGGAAATTTCCATACCCGGGCTCCACATTTTTTAAAAACAATTATACGGGTGAAAGCGATATATATGGGATAACTATATATATATATTCGAAGATTAGTCACAATTGTCAAATTGTTATAGAATAATTAAAACTATTTGGTAATTATAACAATATGTTAAAAGCACATAAGAAAAGAAGAGCAAATAAAGAGTATATTACTTGTGAATGAGTGTTTTTCCCTTCATCTTGATGGCTCCTTATATAGGCAAGAATTTCCAATATCTTACATTATTTACAACAATTACTATTATTATAAAATAGTATTTGTACATAATTTTCAACAATGGCCACAAGGCATATTCTACCAACCATATTTATAACACTCCCCCTTGGTCATTTGAAGATTTTGTTATGTACATGATCCGTCTTCTACACACGTCTTATGCTGCCTCGTTAAAAACCTTATAAGAAAAACCTCACTGGGATAAAAACCTTAATAAGGGAAAAAGAGTGCAGCCGTGTGAACTCCCCCTCAAGTTGACATCTCCAATTCTTCATAAGTCTCGTAGGTGACGCATCCCAATACTTTGAACATGTTTCATAAAGTTAAAGTAGGGAGTGCCTTTGTAAAAAGATCTGTCATATTGTCATATGATTGAACATATTGGATATTAATTTCTTTGTTTTTCTCGAGTTCCTGAGTGTAGGCAAAATATCTTGGGGGTATGTGTTTGGTTCGATCACTCTTGATATAGCCTTCTTTCATCTGTGTAATACATGCAGAATTGTCTTCGTATAATGTTGTAGGACCCTCTCTAATAGGTAAGCTAGGTGTACTTCTTGTATGATGTGTCATTGATCGTACCCATACACATTCCTTGCTTGCTTCATGGAGTGCAATAGTCTTAGCATGATTCGATTATGTTGCAACAAGTGTCTGTTTCTGAGAACGCCATGAAATAGCAGTGCCTTCATACGTGAATACATATCCAGTTTGAGATATGAATTTATGTGGGTCTGATAGAAAACATGCATCTGCATAACCAATCAATTCTTCTACCACATTGTTAGGATAAAATAGACCAAGATCCATAGTTTTTTGAAGATAACGGAATAAATGTTTAATTCCTTTCTAGTGCTTTTTTGTGGGTGATGAGCTAAACCTGGCTAATAAATTTACAGTAAATGATATATCAGGTCTAGTACAATTAGCTAGATATATTAAAGCTCCAATGACACTTAAATATGGAACTTCAGAACCAAGAATTTTTTTATTTTCTTCACAAGGACGAAATGGATCTTTATCTATAGTCAATGATCTTGCAATCATATGATGGTTCAAAGGTGTTGCTTTATCCATGTTAAAACGTTTCAATATCTTTTTAGTATAGTTAGATTGATACACAAGTATTCCATTTTTAACATGCTCAATTTGCAAACCATGACAATATTTAGTCGTTCCAAGATTTTTCATTTCAAATTCATCCTTTAAATAATTCATTGTTGAATGAATTTATTTGTCAGTGCCAATGATTTTTAAATCATCTACATAAACCACAATAATTGCAAAACCAGATGATGTTTTCTTAATAAAAACGCATGGACACAAAGAATTATTTATATATCCTTCTTTTAATAAATATTCACTCAAACCATTGTACCACATCTGACCTAATTGCTTTAACCCATATAATGATCTTTGCAATTTAATTGAGTACATTTCTCTAGGTTTGGAACTTGATGTTGCGGGTAATTCAAGTCCATCAGGGACCTTCATGTAAATATCATTATCAAGTGATCCATAGAGATAAGCAGTGACAACATCTATGATATGCATGTTTAGATTTTCATAGACCGCTAGACTGATCAAGAATCGAAATGTTATCGTATCCATTAGAGGAGAATACGTTTCTTCATAATCGATTCTAGGTCTTTGAGAAAAACCTTGTGCGACAAGGCGAGCTTTGTCCCTTACAGTTTTATTTTTCTCATTTCATTTGCGATCGAAGACCCATTTGAACCCTACGGGTTTCACACTTTTTGGTGTGAGAACAATGGGTCCAAATACCTTTCGCTTATTAAGCGAATCTAATCCAGCTTGCATAACATCTTTTCAGTTATCTCAATCATTCCTATTTTGGCATTCAATGACAGATTTGGGTTCAGGACCATCATTTTCATTCACAATTTCATAAGCGACTAAATATGAAAATATTTCATCCATATTTTCCATCTCATTTCGATCCAATACCATTCCTGTATTGATATAATTTATAGAGATTTCAACGTTCTCTTTATTTATAGGATCTGATTGGATAACTTCTTGAGGTATCTGATATGTCACATTTTGCGACTCATCAGGCATAGATTCCTCAATAATAGGATCATTAGGTTTTGATGCTCCTTTTCTTTTTCGAGGATTTTTGTCCTTTGAGCCAGTAGGACGCCCACGTTTCTTAGTTATATCAAAGATATCATCATTTGATGTTTCTTTTGGAATTACAATATGAGCAGGAGCATTTGCAGCTGGTATATGTGATTTTGTTACCCTGCTTATGTCAGTAAATGCATTGGGTAATTGATTTGCAATAGCTTGTAAATGCAAAATTTTCTTTACTTCTAAATTAAATTGCTTTGTTAGCATATCAAAGCTTGTCAAAACTTCTAAATTAAATTGCTTTGTTAGCATATCAAAGCTTGTCAAAGATGGATTATACCATGATATATCATTTTTCAACTGCTTCGTTTCTCCCCCTAAGGTTGGAAAATTTTTCTCATTAAAATGGCAATCGGCAAAACGTGCCGTAAAGACATCACATGTTAGAGGCTCAAGATATACGATTATTGATGGTGAGTCAAATCCAACATATATTCCCAACCTTCTTTGTGGTCCCATTTTTGTTCGTTTTGATGGTGCAATTAGAACATAAACCGCACAACCAAAAATCTTTATATGGGAAATATTAGGTTCGTGACCAAAAGCAAGTTGTAATGGGGAGTATTCATGATACGAGATTGGTCTAATGCGAATTAGTGATGTAGCATGTAAAATCGCATGACCCCATAGAGAACTTGGCAATTTAGCTATCATCAACAATGGTCTAGCAATTAATTGAAGACGTTTAATTAATGATTCAGCTAAACCATTTTGAGTATGTACATGTGCAACACTATGTTCAACCGTAATTCCAGTTGACATACAATAATCATTGAAAGCTTGAGATGGAATTCACCAGCATTGTCAAGTCTGACTTTCTTGATCGTATAGTCAGGAAATTGAGCTCTTATTTTAATTATTTGGGCAAAAAATCTCGCAAATGTCATATTGCGAGTAGACAATAGACAAACATGTGACCGTCGACTTGAGGCATCAATTAATATCATAAAATATTGAAATAGTCCACATGATGGATGAATAGGCCCACATATATCACCTTGAATTCTTTCAAGAAATTTGGGTAATTCTGTCTTAATTTTAATTGGTGAATGCTTTATAATTAGCTTTTCAAGAGAACATGCTTCACATGGACTATTGTTGCTCATATTGAATTTGGATCCTTTTAATGAATGTCCATGTGTAGTTTCAATTATCCTTCACATCATTGTTGAACCAGGATGACCTAGTCGATCATGCCATAGAATCAATAATTATGGATTTTCATTGACTACCATATTTGATTCGATTTCATTAATATATGTATAATGCAACCCTGATGAGATATATGGTAGTTTTTCAAGAAAATGTTTCTTTCCTGGTATATTCTAGTAATGAAAACATATTTAGCCTTAGTCACATCCATTGACTCAGTATCACATCCATGACGATATATGTCTTTAGAACTCAATAAATTTCTTCTGGATTTTGGGGCAAATAAGTCATCATCGATGATAAACTTTGTTCCATTTGGTAAAGTAAAAGTAGTTGTACCAGATCCTTTAATCAATTTAATAGGACCTCCTATTGTACCGACTTGAAATTTTGAGGGTTCTAAATATGTAAAATATTTCTTACTTGTGAGAATTGTATGAGTTGTACAACAGTCAAGTAGGCAAAAATCACCAGTATGCTCCATACTGGCTTCATGTCAAACAAGTAGAGTTAAACATGATATAACAATAAATGAAGCATATATTTGAGAAAAGAAAAATAGTTTCATTAAGATAAATAAGGAAACACAATTAATGGAACACATCACATTACAAGCTGAAATCGCAAATACATATCAATTCAAAAATTACACAACAAGGAATCATATAATGCAAATCAAACCAGGAATCACGCAGACATGAATCACATAGCTCATATTAAGCCATAGTAACATCATAATCATCTGTGAAATCAGATGATGCTAAATATGTGGGATTATTAGGCATTTGTTCAACAAGGTTCACTTCATTTTCTTTACCTTCACTCTCTTGGTACAATTTACAAAAATGTTCAGGTGTACGACACGTATTGGCCCAGTGTCCTTTCATTCCACAGTTAAAACAGTAACTTTCAGATTTATTATGAGCATTTTGTTCTTTTATTATGATGGTTATTGTTATGGACCGTATCACTGGTCGAAGGGTTGTGATAACTACCTCGACCACGTCCACGGCCACGATTGACATTATCATTGTTACCTCGTCCATAGGAGTTTGAAAAATTAATGGCATTTGCCTCAGGTAATGCATGTGCTCCAGGAGGACGAGATTGATGATTTTTCATCAATAAGTTATTGTAACTTTCTGCCATTAACAACCTTTGTTGCAAGTCGTTATATTTTGAAATATTCAGCAATCTGTATTCTTATTGGACATTTATCATGGACACATGGAAAGTAGAAAGTGTTTTCTCATATAGATCACAACCTCACATTTTTCTGGATCCGTATTTGTATTTACTGCAGCAAGAGTTTCAACGATACTCTTTGATTTGATGTACAATTTTGTATCTGATTTCCATTGTCTATAATTCTTGCCAGTGTTATTGAGTATACAACTAACTGTACTCGTGAGGTTAGACATTTTTCCAGCTAAATACATAACCAAAAAAATATAATTAGGATCGAAATATTTTATTTAACACATAATCATAGAAGCACAGTCATTACAATAATACAATGTAATTATCTCATTTCTAGCCAAATCTTGAACTCAACATAAAAGGGAGGAATATCATAGGGACAAACATATGAGTGTCTTCATCTACTAGCATAAAAATAAAAATTGAAAGGTAAATGAGGATCAAGATCGCTGTTGTCGTAGAGATCGTTTTGCAAGATGAGAGAAATAAGGTGAAGATTTGTGTGGAGTTTGTGTTATGAAATTTGTGTATTTATAGAGGAAAAATATCCGTAAGTAGCCGTTTATAGCCGTTAGAAAAACAATCATTTTTTGGCATGTTTTATGAACGGTAATGGCTTTAAAAATTTAGCAACAAAAATTAATTGTAATAACATGTAAAATAATTTTCGCCGCATTAATGATATTTTAACAGGCATATGGAATAATATTACGATAAGTAAATACATATATTTTTTTCGCCACATTACTATGTAAAAACTTTCATGGGCTTAAGGAATAATGTAAACAAGTAAAATAATTGCAAAAATTAAGTGCGTAAATTATTTTCGCCACATTACTATGTAAAAACTTTCATGGACTTATGAAATAATGTAAACAAATAAAATAATTGCAATGAATTAAGTGCGTAAATAATTTCCGCCACATTATTATGTAAAAACTTTCATTGGCTTATGGAATAATGTAAACAATAATAAATTGCCAGTAGTCGTTTCTAGCTTGGGGTTAACTCAAGCATCAACGAAAGTTAAAATTAGCTTTAGTGTTAGAGTTAGATGACAGTAAAATATAAAGAGTTTTTTTTTATCTAATCTTAAAATTATAGATAGACGGTAGTCCGCCTTGTCTATAATCATGTTGATAGATGAACACGTAAATATTAAACTTTAACAACAAAATTATAAACACGTATTCATCTAATCATAAAATTATAGATTGGCGGTAATCCGCCTTGTCTATAATAATGTAGATAGATGAATAAGTAAATATAAAACTTTCGTACCTTTTAACGTTGAACGTTTTCTCTAACGAATGAACTAAATTCTTCCGGATCGAGCACTATCGTGCTGATAACGTGTTATAGAATAACTAAAACTATTTGGTAATTATAACAATATATTAAAAGAACATAAGAAAAGAAGAGCAAATAAGGAGTATATTACTTGAATGAGTGTTTTTCTCTTCATCTTGATGGCTCTTTATATAGGCAAAAATTTCCAATATCTTACATTATTTACAACAACTACTATTATTATAAAATAGTATTTGTACATAATTTTTAACAAAGGCCACAAGGCATATTCTATCAACCATATTTATAACACATATATGTTTGTAGTTCTCACCTTACAAATTATATATATTATATATATTGCAATAAATAATGGATTCTATTCAAGAAATTTTCTGAAGATAACAGCTAAAAAAAAAAACTAAACTAAACTAAACAACAGAAAATGGGTTGATCCATGATACCCTTCGCCTGAAAAGAAGAAGAAGAAGGCGATCCTTCTAGTCTAACGGGTGACGGGTCGCCACCTTACGAATGGCGACAAGTTGTCTTTTGAATTCTTTAGTTTTCACCATCCTGTTTTTTTTTTTTTTTTGGTGAATTCTACCATCCTTATTTGTTGAATATCTCTTTGAAAGAAAAAGAAAATTATAAGTATGGATAAAATTGTCATTTTCAGACCATAACATTCAGAAAACAGAAACACAAGCACAAGGCTTTAATTTGGCGAAGTTAACCCAAATATACCCACCGTTATCAGCATATAGTTGGATAAGATTTCTACTGGAGTTTGGCTGAATTAAAGACCAAATATGGCAGGCAAAGACCTAACCCATCATTTATAATTACAACTTTAGACCAATTGAATAACACATGGGTTATTCTTGACAAAACCAAGTATACAAAAACTGATGATTAGGCAAGTTGCCCATGGATCAAAATTTGAATTTCAAATGTTTCAAGATCTTTTCAACATTATGCTTTCAATTTCAAATGTTTCGAGATCTTTTCAACATTATGCTTTCAAGAACTTCTCAAAGTTATCAATGTAATAAACATAGAAATCTCAAATATATTCAATTGCGGTAGAGCTACAAGTGAAAAAGGTTTCGACAGTTTCCGAAAAACGCATGAAAATTTTGATCTGAAAATTTACCTTCAATCATGATCTACTTGTTACTCAAATCCTGATATTCATTGCAGAACTACAAATCATTATCACTTCCAGGAACAAAAAAAAAAAAAAAAAGATGAAGACTTGAAAATTCAACTACTTACTTTCTCTTCATATAATGTCCAAACATAAGTAAAAACAGTCACAAAATGCACCTATCAATACTTCCTGATCATGAATGGATTACCCTCATAAAGGCTTATACATAGATAAAAACGAGTAATACTTATAACACCACCACGGAATCTCCATATTTGCACAGCGTAGACCAATACCTCGCCTGCTGCACGCCCGAACATAGCTTCGTAGTAAACACGGAGACGTCAGGAAAAAATCCAGCCTTCTTCTGCTCCAAAGAGACGTGATTCCTACACGGCATACATTCTCTTGTATCGTTCACTATACATTTCTGTGTCCGATGCCATAGACATCGAAAAGGAACGGGAAAGAGTACGACCCCTTGCTATATTCCTCATCCTAGAATCTTCAATCCTATGTCGAACCACACAATAGCACATGGAACCAATCGTAGTTATCATGATCGTACTACCAATGACGGTAGTGTATATGGCGAGCCACCTTTCATGCGATCCAACGACAATATATGTTAGCGAAATAAAAGCAAGGGAAATGCAGAGACAAGCTACCCACATGAGCTTGTTTATTACAAACATCAATTGTTTCTTCGCCTTCGGTTCGATAACGACCACGGATGTCTGAACCACGACCACAGCTAGGGAGATGAACAAGGACACACTGTCGGCCAAGAAAAAAATTATGAAGGCTGTGCTGGTTGCGATGTGGGCTTGCCCCAAGGATATCCCGTCAGCTTTCTCCTCCACATATTGACCAGGGACGGTGAAAATGGCTGCAAACGCAACGGTTGCGATAAGGACGGCAACGACAGTTGCGGAGTTGATGGCATTGTTGAGACCTTCAATGTGAAGTTTTTTTACCTTTTTGGCAATCTTTCGGACCCGGAAGCCCGTTTGACGGGTTTGTTGGAGTTGGGATTGGACGCCGTGCTTTATGTCACTAACCGTCTGCTTGAGTTGCTTTGCCGCACTTTGGGGCTTTCCGTGATCTTTAGAATGCACAGCCCCTGCTTCCTTTAACATAGTAACTAGTTCTGGAGTTCCAAACTTTTCCGCCATAGATAGAGGTGTCTCTCCAGCACCATTAGTCGCATTGACATCAACACCCTCGGTAGATAATAAGCATTGAACTATCTGACATACCAAAGAACTTCATATCAATACTAATTCTAAAGCAATACTACTAAGTACCATAGGTGTCATATTATGCTAATTAATCATTGCCACAATGACAGAGCTGCTTTCAAGACAACTATTTCCCCGCGCAGGATTGTGATTAGCAAACCGTTTTAAACATGCTGTCCTGAATACCTTATGTATAGTTAGCTAAGTATTGAATGAAATAAATACAAAGCTGTCCGTTCCAAATAGGGATTGCTAACAGTTTCTGTTGCATAGGATGTGGGATTACATAATCATGTGTCAATATCTGTAATTAGTATTTTCTTGATTATACTTAACACCTTTATTGTTGTGAAGTCAAACAACATTATAATTTAAGCATCTTGCACACTTCTTAGGATTCAACTTTTCATCCTTTTTCTCTGGTTATGTTATCATTGAAGAGTAAACAACAAGGTTAAAGAGAGACAAGCTGGGATTTGAGATCACATTGAGAAGGAAATAGGTTTTTTAAAGCAAGTAGGTTAAACCTAATCAAATCTACATCATCCCAATTGAGCTCCAAACACTCCCCTTTTCACCGAAGCGGAAGAATAACAAGCTACTTGTTTTTCCCAAATTCAGATTAGTCATCTTTGATAAACACAACAAAATTTAGTAAGGGCGAACTACTAGCCCCTACTGTATCACTATTAGTTATATGGTAAGTGTTGTAGAGTGGACCCCAGTGAGAGCGTAAAACACGACAATAATTAGAGCAAAAAAATAGATCACTCACGGTTTTAAGTAGAAAAACTCCAAATTACTTTAGAGTGATACAAAAGATGCTAGCTAAATCCCTTTTTAACAAAAGATGCTAGCTAAATCCCTTTTTAACAAAAGATGCTAGCTAAGTTATACAGGATCCCTTTTTTAACAAGAAGATGTTAAGCTTAATCGGATGAAAATACTGAAAATTCCAAGTTGGCTACTAAACCTACAATTGTAGTAAAGTGTAAAAGAGTGAAATCATTTAAAGAATATAAAAATATATTATAAGAGTTTTTTCATGTGTTATTTTTCCCCTCTCTTATTCACAGAAGCATAGCACTAGAAACATGAGGTGGATAGTAATTCTTATTGGATGGCTATTATATCATACTGCTGGTTTGACCAAACATTAGGGAGTACCGCCATCATTCACCCTATCACTGAAACCCCTTAAGCAAAAGTATATCTGGACATCTAGAACTGGTAAAACGTGCATAATACCGATGTTTAGAGAAATACAAGTTTTTGCTAAACCAACCTGAATCCGTGCTTTTCTAACTGCTATATGGAGCGCTGTAAATCCCTTGTTATCTCCCAAACGCAGCACAGATGGGTCTGGTTTTATAAGCTCCGTCACAATCTCGACGTTCTGTCCCTTAACAGCCATGTGCAATGCCGTTTGACCTTTTCTATCAGTTCTAAACCCAATGCTCGGGTCCTTCTCTAACAAAGATTTAACCACTTCCAGGTGGCCCATTCTTGCAGCTGTGTGGAGCACCGTCTTTCCATTGCTCCGTGCGATCTTAGCGAGGTTGGAGTCAATCTCGAGAAGCAGATTTACTATGTCGATATGTCCCTGAGCAGCAGCTGTATGCAAGGCGGTAGAATTAGTTGAATCTGTGGTCAGGACCAAGCTGGGGAAATACCGTAGCAGTTCCTTTAGCACATCTGTAATTTCAACAGAACAGAAAAAGATTATGAGAATCAGTAGAACATAAGAATTACACTTTTGATTGATTTACGTTAAGGTTTTCCCCACAAATTTTTAAAGAAATCTGTTGAGCCGAACGATGCAAACTTTCAATGTTCAAATGACAGCATAAATAATAACCTCAACAGTCAAGGAGCACTTATGTGATTACCATGAGTAATAACTTCTCAGATTTTTACATAAGAAGATACTGTCACTGAACTCATTGGTGAAAATTATAATCTGTGCTCTTTTACATGTTATTATTCTCATTCTACATCTTAGCCACAATGCACAATCATGTTTCTCATAAGAACACGATATGGTAGTCATAAAACAAATACCTAGTCACCCAGGGTTAATAGACTCATTACCAGTGTCAATTTTTTTTATTTCAAGCAATTTCCCCAACCATGAACAAGCACTAAACATAGCAGACGTCTCTGACAGCTGTATTGCCATTCAGTAATGAGATGCTTTCATAACTATTGCATCTTACAGTCAACTTCAATATCTTTTTGAAACCTTAAAACAAGGCTCAAGCAACAAAATATATCGTGCCACTGTTTATGTGCAAAAGCCCTAATATTATGAAGAATATAACCCTGAAGGAAATATCAGAGCTACAGATTTCAAAAAGAAGACATGCATTACTTAATACAAGGAAAAAGCAATGATACAACTGGATCATAAGAAAAGCCAGAAAAATAAACAGAATATACACACGACATCTACCAATAGCTTTCAATATGCTTCATACCTCATGAAATCTTCTTCATAAAGATTTTTATGGCGTATAGAACAGTACAATTTGAAACATAGAGATGTAGAACAAATAGAAAAAAAATGCCAGGCTGTAGCTTATTCAAGTAAACACAAATACAAATTCCAACTATTACGAAGTAACGAGGAATAATAGCAATTACTTACCAATGTGACCTTGCTTTGCAGCCACATGGAATGGATCAAAGCCATTATTGGCAGGAATAGAGGCCGTTTCAGTATCTAAGTGCTTCAAAAACTCCCCAACAACCAACGTATGCCCATTCTCCGCGGCAACATACAAAGGAGTCTCGCCCTCTTGGTTCTGCTTCGACAGCAAATCCTTTACCCCATTACTACTACTAGTATTCTCAAACTTCTGAAAAATCTCCTTCACCTTCCCCAAATTCCCTCCACGACCCGCAAGATGAAGGGGCGTATCCCCTCGTTTACCCGGCGAATCCTTACTCTTTTTCCTCTCTCCACCAAAACTCAGCTGTCTCTCCATTGCTATCCTAAAGCTCTTTTGCTTCTCCATCAAACCCCTAAAGCTCTTCTGCTTCTCCATCACACCACCGCGAAAACTCTGCTGTTTTTCCATTTTCGGGTTCCGGAAGCTGCTCTGTTTCTCCATTACCCCTCCACGAAAACTCTGCTGTTTTTCCATTTTCGGGTTTCGAAAACTGCTCTGTTTCTCCATTTTCATACAGCAATCTCAATGATTTCAAATAAATACACCCCTTTGAAAACTAATGTTCAAAATTCTTCAACTCCAATAACTGATTAGCTTCTTAAACTACTATGGCATCATCGACAATATATACAACTACAACCCCCAATCAACCTTTATACAAAACTCATCCAACCAAGATCAACTTCACCTAGCTCTAGCACAGATATCCAAACTCAATATTTTATCAAATATATATATACCAAAATCTCAGATTCTTGATTGAGTATTTTCACAGAAAGAGATGTGATGTACCTGCTGATCTTGATTTACATATAAAGGCACAATCTTTACCAAAATCCTCACAAGAATCCACCTATTCACAATAAATACAAGAATCCCAGAAGCTGAAACTTGTTAATCACTCCCACCACACAAAGGCACAACCTTTATTCAGAAAAATAGGAGTTCAAACATCAAATTCAGTGCAAAACAAGGCTGACAGCAAAAGGGATAAAAAAGAAACCAAACCCTACAAGATTGAATCTTTTTTAAGATATGAAGAGTCCCAGAAAGATAAAATTAGGGACAAAAGCACTTGTCCACTCACATGTGGCAGAGAATCATCTGTTTGTTAGTACAATAATAATTATTATTATATCTAAATTAATTTTGGGTAATAATAAAGCAGTAGTTTATTAGTATACTTTAAGCTATGCTTTTGTATTTTGTTTGATTATGTGGGAAAAAAATTTGTTTTGTCCATTAAGGTGTTTACCTCGCCATTTTTGTCCATTATTTTGGCAGTCCACCAAATTTGTCCATTAAGTTGCCTACCTCGCCATTTTTGTCCATTATTTTGGCAGTCCACCAAATTTGTCCATTATGTGGGTGTTTTTAACCAATTTTATCCAGGTTACTAAACTGCGGCGGTTTCCGGCGGAATTAGCTGACGTGGCCACCGTTGACCACCCAGCCCTAATTTTGACCCGAAAAATAAATTTTTTTTTTTCATCTGGAATTGCCACGTTTAATAAAAAAAACAAGTATATGTAGCATTTCTCCCGCCATTCTTCTTCATTTCCCCTTCACACATTCCCGCTCATTCTTCTTCATACAAAAGTAGTGATGATATTGTTTAAGTTCTAATTTTTAGCTATTTAGAGCAATGAAACCGCAGGTGATTCACACGTTGTATTCAAAATTCGGTTTTTTTTTTAAAAACGTGGCAATTCCAGGTGGAGTTAAAAAAAAAATTTGGTGGTCAAAATTAGGGTTGGGTGGTCAACGGTGGCCACGTCAGCTAATTCCGCCGGAAACCGTCGCAGTTTAGTAACCTGGACAAAATTGGTTTAAAACACCAACATAATGGACACATTTGGTGGACTGCCAAAATAATGGACAAAAATGGTTTAAAACACCCACATAATGGACAAATTTGGTTGACTGCCAAAATAATGGACAAAAATGGCGAGGTAGCCAACTTAATGGACAAATTTGGTGGACTGCCAAAATAATGGATAAAAATGGTGAGGTAGCCAACTTAATGGAAAAAACAAATTTTTTTCCCTGATTCTGTGGATTATTCATTATGGGAATAGGAGCAAGATACTTTTCTTTAAGGATTATTAATTTAATTGGTTTGTGAATAAAATAATGATTATGGTTAGTGTAGAAATAGTGGCCGCCAATGCCATTGATGTTAACATCAGAAATGAACTAGAAAACAAGAGTGGAGGCTGCTGCGTGCAGAATTCAATAAGATAAGGTGTGGGCCATATATAGGGGGAAATGATTTTGTGTAATAATTGTGCTAACAGATGATAACTGTTACAATATTAAAATAGTAATATTTTATCAGTTTCTTTATTTTATCTTTACCGTTTATGTTCACTAGATATATTTTGTGAATTTATACAAAATTAAGATTGCTAAAGTACGATATATTTAGATCATGTTCCATCAACAAGTTCTTTTAGATAGATATGTATGAGAAAATTTTAATATTTAGTCTCTAAGGTGGCTATATGACTTTGGTCGTTTAAACTGATAAAGGTAAGTTTTAATATTTAATAGTTTGTAGTAGAAAACAGGGGGCGCATCAAGGATTTTCTTTTTCTTTATTTCAGCTACTTTAGGCTTAAGCATAAAAAAAGATAATTAAGTACAAATATATTAAACAAAATGAGAAATAAGTTGTTCGATACAAATAATAAGCAATAGCATGAACTAATAAGCATATTTGTTAAAAAAACGAGAAACAAAAAAATCACATTGCATACAAGAAAATTTCAATGCTAAAGATTCAACTTGTTTACACGAAGCCTCTCAAAAAATTAACATACTTAACTTGACTACAATTACCCCCAAAAATAAATAAAAAATGCATAGAAGGATGAATTGCATACAAAGTATATAAGTTTAATGTCATTTAATAGTATCAAATTACCAATCTATAATAAAATTTAAGTTTTTAGTAATAAATAAAAATGACTAATTATTTTTTTGGTATATTATGCAATTTTACAATATAATTGTTTCTGATCTTTAAAGTAAAAAAAAAATGACGACTTCAAGATTGTTTCACATTTAACATTGCATAGGCCTCACACGTTGTTTTTTTTTTTTTGCTCTTTGAACTGTATTATATTATTAAAATTATATGGCCCATTGTTTAATAAAAGGAAGGTATGGGCCGAATAGAGTTACAAGTTATATATCTAATTTTTAGTTTTGGGCTTTCTATTATCACTTCATTTTATACATGTTTAATATTTTTGGTAAAAGTTCTACATGGGCTTCAGCCTAGGTTAGCCCAGCTGTCGATCTGCCCCGGTGAAAAGTTTCTATTTCAATTCTCCCGTGATGAGAAGTTTGAATCTTTCCCATAATTGATCTCTAGCGTGCCCGTGCCAACATACTTAAGTAAGTTTCGAATTAATCCGGCACACTGGTCGGCGACTCCACATGTGTTTGAAATCACTCAAAAAGAATATATGGCTATGGGGGTCAACAAATATTTCAACGGAGTTGTGTTTGAGAACAAATCTATATTGATGTTCGATATTTTTGTTGGCTATTTAAATACTCACTGACGTCAAAATAGTCCAACTAATAGTCTGATACTCGATAGTGAAACTCTCGACTGAGTACGAGATAACCAACACTTAAATAAGGTATGTAAGTTTGTCAATTAGTGTTCATCTAATGTTTATGATACTTGAGATAGTAATCAGCTAGCCAATAAAGACTTGAATATTTTTTGGACTTAGACAAAAAACTTTTAACATTTTAAAAAGAGTTGATAGGTTACAGCGGTTTAATGAAAGCGAGAGCAAAGGAAGAGGATTATTGTGGGATAAGCTTCTTCCTTGTATTAGAGGTTTGTTAGCTAGAGACTTGGCCTAAGGGTCTTTTGTTTATTCTTTTTTTACCCAAAAAAAAAAATTGCCATCTAAACCGCACATCATATATTAATAATGATGAATAAAAATCAAAGTTATTAGTCATTTATATTCGACGTATTCAGTTATTTATATGATTCACTCTCTCAATTGCTTGTCACACTAACAATGTGTTGGTATGCAACTGAAAATAAGGTGACATATACAGTTATTGTTTATAAATTTGGAAACGTGTTTTTCCTAGCGATGATTATCCCCTGTGAGGTTAAAGCCGTTTGAATCATGTTTATAACGGGTGCATAGTTTTTTGTTCATAAGTGTAAATTTTAAAAAAAAAAATAATGGACTGTATGCTGTGAATTGACGTATACCAAACAGGATGAATGTTTCTTAGCAAAATCAAAATATCATCATGTCATGTTTTGGCGCTTACCATTGTCGTTTTTGGGTGAAAGGAATATCTAGTCAACAATTTTCCATCATTTATATGCTAGTCAAATATACTGGGACATATGAATATGATCATGATCATAGACTAAATATGATCATGATGATAGACTAATAAATATTAGAGGAAGCAGTGGCAAAATGGAAATTCTTAGTTAATGGATAGTTGTATGATGTGGAGAGAATTTTTTCATAACAGAGGTTGTGCTAGTCTAGTTTTGCCTGTTTACACTTTGGATGCTAAGTTTATTGTAGAGCACGAATCAATTAAACAATAAAGTTTTTTCATGAACAAGGCTAATCCATTAATTAGCTAATTAATTTCGAATCGTGTTTATTGGGTTTTTTTTTCTTCATTTTATGATACATATATTAATAAGTTAGCTAATCTATGAAAAAGAGCAAAAGACGTAGCACGAGTAACATATTTGACCTTGCTTTCAATAATAAATAAAAAAGGCAGAATTTCTAAAAAAGCCTGTTATCTTTGCCTCACTTTAGTTTTTGCCTTTTATCTTTTTTCGCTTAAAATGCACGTTATCTTTGCCTAAATGTCTGATCCAATAATTAGGGCATTTTCGCTGCCACGTCGCCAAAACCTGCTTACGTGGTCAAATATGCCCTGCCACGTGGATTAAATAATTGTTTTTTGAAAATAACGTTATACAACTAACGTACGTATTTGTACACTTATAATATTTGACAATACACATATATAATTAAGATTTAGAGGCGCGAACATAACCTATTCCATTCCCGCCTATAATCAAGAACCCTAAATTCTCCCCCAAATTCGTACGCACCCAATCAACCTCAATCTATTCGTCATACCAATGTCTGAAACCAGTTATGTCGCTGATATTGATTGCTGGTGCGGAAGACGGGCGGTGACGAGGACATCCCTGACCGACGCTAATCTGAGACGCTGTTTCACCGGTTGCTCAAAAGGTACTAAATTCGGTTGTGGGATGCGGTTTTGGGTTGATGATCCTCTATGCGAGCGCGTGAGGGTAGTGATGCCTCAGATGAGGAGGCAAATTGAAGCCTTGGAAGCAAGATTGAAAGAGTCACGTAATTCTAGAGTCCAAATAGAGATGCAAAAGAAGATTGCGGAAATTGAGATTATTAAGACGAGTCCTAATAAGAAGATCGAGGAACTTGAAGAATATTCGGGTAATTTGAAGCTCAAGAATAGAAATTTGTTTGTGGTGGTTGTACTTCTGATTTTGGTGTTGATCCCGATTTGTTTGAATGTTGTACTTGGAGTTTGTTTCAATGTGTTAGAATTCCATTATGTGTGACTTTGTTTAAGGTAATTTAGTATTGTTGTAGTTTTCTTAGTGTAAGTGAATGTGATATTAGGTTGAAATAGGTTGATTTCCCTTGTTATAATGTTTTCGAATCTAAGGTTGTAATAGGTTGATTTTCCTTGTTATAATGATTTCCCTTATGAATTGTGATCTATCTACATTTCACAATATTTTATTTCCAACAAAAGATCATGCAAGACAAATTCCGCTACTAATTAATATACCATTATTTCTATCTAACAGTGGAGACTAATTGGATATTGATGTATGGAAGCTAGTCAAGACACATAATCGAGGCAATTTTTAGTATTAATAAAAAACAATAAAATATTAAGTAATTAGAGTCGATTCAACTGGATGTCAGGTGGAGCGGTGGGGTTGTTAATTACGTAGTAATAATAGGCGTATCTTCATTTGCCTTACATAAATATGCTCAACCCTAACAATTCACATCACAGTTCTCACTTTCCTCTCCAACTCTTAAAAAAAAAGTACTCATGGCATCAAGCGCAAGCAACTTGAAGGAGGTGTACGATACTACGAAGGTTACAATATCCTCACATACTTTGTTTGTCTTAGTAGCCAAAATCTTTCTGTCTCTAATGTTATTATTGACTCGTTTTTGTATTACCGGATTTCTTAGTTGTACCTTTCATGAACTTTGTCGATTTCTCTGTTTCTGATGAAAGCTTTATTCTTCGCAAGCTCCAAGATCTTATGGGGGAAGGCATACGGTTTAATGAGCAGCAGTTACAGGTTATGCATGAGAAGCTTGCGGTTAACCTATCCGAGCGCATGAGGAATGAGGTCACACCATTGATGGTGAAGGAGAGGTTGATGATCATGAAGTGTCGGCTTAAACTGTTCCACAACTTTTTGGCCCATCCAGGTGCGCAGTTCAACCCTAAGAACGGTCAAGTGAAACTACACTAGACAAAGTACCAGCAGTTCACGAAACAAGTAAGTCCATTCATTGACTCATTGTGGAACACCTTGCATCATTTAGTTGTTCTTTTTGTTTTTACAAGTACTTGTTATTATTGCAGCCTATCCCGATCGACCGCAAGTTTGCTGGAGAAGGTTTCAAGGAATATGATTGATTCTGCTACTACTTCAAGGTGAAGAAGCTGCATGTCCAGAAGATCAGGGTGGTGACGAAGTTTGACCGCTTCGACAAGGGGCTTCTTTTTTATGAAGAATAGTCTCTTGGAGTTTTAAGATGTTGTTACTTTTTGTTAATGTTTTTTGAACAATTTTTAGTGTGGTGTTTCTGTTGTTTTGATATGTAGTATCTAACTTCACCACTTTTGGGTTACATTGGTTGAAGTTATAATCATTTGTTTTTTGTTTATATGCATGGTTCGTATCTCTGTTATTCCATCTATCTATGGCATGTAATGTTTATATGCACGATTTGCTGTTGATTTTTTCATGATGCTGTTACTGATGAACTTCGAATCATGTTACTGTATATACATTCAAAATGGTAGATGTTTCCATTATCTGCTTGTAATGTTGATTAAGTTACAAAATGAAAATCACATACATTATGTGATTAAAATTTCAATGTTTTTTTCTCAAAATGAAGTGGCAATAGATGTTACATCTTCCCTTTTCCCTTGTCTTGTTTGCCATTGCCCTTACCTTTATCTGCCACATTTCCCTTCACTTTCTCCTTTCACTTTACAGACACCTTTCCTTTCGTTTCTTCCTTCTCATCCTTGTCATTCAGTTTCCTAACCACACTTGATAGGTTGGCAATCTTGACAAATTTCTTCCCACCGCTCATAAAAGTTGGGGCTGATACCTGAACTTGAATGTTAATTGTGGGATTTTTTGATTCGTCTTGTGGATGTTGTCTGTAGTTGACTTGTTGTGTCAATGATGGAGAGTTATTACAGTCCCTTAACTGTGTCATCCTCTCTGGGGGATTTTCTCTTATATTCTTGGGTAAGATATCAGCTAACCAACTATTGGAACCAATTGTTAGATCATCTTCATTGTCCTCATATTCAATCACTTTTACCTGTCATTAACAATTAGCCACACCACAAAACAATACTAGTATGAGGCTTGGGTTTTAATAGAATACCTTTTTTTGCTTCATTGGCTTCCTTTGTTTGGGTGAAGGTTTTTAAGTACTATTAGAGCTTTCTATCTTGATTGGTACTGGTGTCTTCTGATTTCCAGCAGAATTCTCCTTCTTTGATCCAACTGTTGCTTCATTAGTAGTCAATGTATTTTCATGAAAGGCAATTGGAGGGGAAAAAATCACTTTTGGTCCCTTATTGTGGCAGAGTTACCGTTTTGGTCCCTTATTGTGGTTTTGTCCACATTTGGTCCCATATTGTGGCTTTCTCTTCCACATTTAGTCCCCCGGCAACTATTTCCGGCCAAAATCGCACGTGACCGCACGTGCCGGCCAAAATTTGGGTTTTGTCCACATTTGGTCCCATATTGTGGCTTTCTGTTCCACATTTAGTCCCACGGTCACTATTTTTTTTTATTAAAAATCATAAATCTAATAATTAACCTTAAAAAAAGAAAACGAATTTAATTTAATTAAAAAAATGGGGAAAAAATCTTAAATAACAGTTTTACACAGGTTTTAAAAAAAAAAATCACAAATCTAATAATTAACCTTAAATAAAAAAATCGAATTTAATTTAATAAAAAAAATCGGGAATAAATCTCAAATAACGGTTTTACACAGTTTTTTTTAATTCATAAATCTAATAATTAACCTTAAATAAAAAAACGAATTTAATTTAATTCAAAAAAAATATTTCGGGAGAAAATCTAAAAAACGGTTTTACACAGTTTTTTTTAAAAAAATGAATTTAATTTAGTTAAAAAAAAATAGGGAAAAAATCATGAATGACGGTTTGACACATTTTTTTTAAAAACAAAATCTTAAATCAAAATAATTAACCTTAAATAAAAAAACGAATTTAATTTAATTCAAAAAAAATGTTTTGGGAAAAACTCATAAATGACGGTTTTACAATTTTTTTTAAAAAAAAAAAATTCTGAAATTTATGATTTTTTCCCAAATTGTTTTTGAATAAAATTAAATTCGTTTTTTTGTGGCAAAACGTTTTTTTGTAAATATTTTTTGTTTTAAAAAAACTGCGTCAAAGCATTTTTTTTTAATTCTTAAATTAATATTTAAGTATTTATGAACTTGTGTATCTACAAATATTTAGTATTTTGCATAATGCAAACAATATTGCTTTATAAACCTGTCACATTTCGTGAAAATTAATTAACCTTAAATCAAATAAAAAATTCTTTTAAAAAAGTTGAAACAAAAAACTGTGTCAAATATATTTTTTTTAAAAAATAAAAAACTGTGTCAAAAAAAGCATTGACACGGTTTTTAAAAAAAAAAAAATTTTTTACGAAATTATTAATTTAAGTTTTTTTTTTTTACGAAATTATTAATTTAAGTTTTTTTAAAAAAAAATATTACAAAAAAACTGTGTCAAAAAAACGTTTTTCCACATATATATATATATATATATATATATATTTTGGGTTTAAGTTTAATATCAGATTTATTGATTTTTAAAAAAAAAAAAAAAAAAAAGGTCAAAGCATCACACGTGTGGGACCACACGTGCGGGGTCAAAATCCCCAAATTTTGGCCGGCACGTGAGGTCACGTGCGATTTTGGCCGGAAATAGTTGCCGGGGGACTAAATGTGGAAGATAAAGCCACAATATGGGACCAAATGTGGACAAAACCACAATAAGGGACCAAAACGGTAACTCTGCCACAATAAGGGACCAAAAGTGATTTTTTCCCGCAATTGGAGTAACCTGTGCAATAGATTGTTTTAAGGGACAATTGAAATTAGAATTAAGATAGGGACTAGAATGTAGTGTAGAATACTTACTTCTGGACATGGCTTTGTCTTCAATATCTTTTATGGAGGTTGTTGTGTGCCATTCACCATTTTTGCAATTGTTCAAATGGTGTGATGTTGATCCCAGATACACCAACCTTTTTCACAACATTTGAATCATTAACCTTGGACCCACTGAGATTAGACAGCTTCCATTTATTGGAACTTGGCATCATGGCATCCACATTTGTGGCTACAACAGACACCCTTATGTATCCTCTATCCTGTAGTTGGGCAAGGGTTTCTTGGAGATGAGGAGAATCCCATTGGAGTTTCAAGGGCTCTCAGTGTTGGAGGTTCTGTCTGATCTTTAGAAATACTTGAGGCAACTGGAGTTTGAGGTACACTATGATCTGTAAACATACTAGATCCAACTGGTGTTTTGTATATGTTTTGCACTTTAGCCTTGCTTGATCCCACTGGAGTCTTATATACACCCTGCTCATGTGACATGGTTGATCCAATTGGGTCTTATATATACTTTGAGGATTCAACTTGGTTGATCTAACTGGAGTTTTTGGGGCAGTTTGCACTGTAGCCATGCTTGAAACAAGTGGAGTGTTTGGGGCTCTATGCTCTGTAGTCATGCTTGATCCAACTGGAGTGTCAGGTGTTCTCTAGTCCACATTCAATTGTGATCCCATGGGAGTTTTATCTACTTGCTGCTATGTAGCCTTGCTAGATACAACTGGTGTTTTATCTACTTGATGTTCTTGAGCCATGTTAGATTCAGCTGGTTCTTCATCATGAACATTTGAGGGTACTGATGGACCTCTAGTCTCAGTAACTCACTGTCAAACAATCAATTAGATTTCAGTACAGATTTGAGATTGATCAATAAAAAATAAAAAACAACCCATTACTAGAACACTCACATTCTGATTTGTATCAATAGGAATCTCAACATTCAAACTCCTTCTACCGCATGTTTTTGCATTGTGTCCTTGTTTTTTACATTTATTGCATTTATTCCCTCCCTGTTGTCTTGGCATCTTAGTCAAACTTTTCTTTCTAGTTTTAACTGGTGGAGGTTCATATGGCCCTCTCCTTCTTGCTTTCTTTGGCCTTCCAGTTTGTCTTCCAAAATTTGAGGGTAGAGGTGGTATGATGGGACCATTTGCCTACATATCCATGCCTGACACTCCATATATCACCGACTCATATGCATTCAAATACATTTGATGGTCATACCAAGTTGAGAGCCATGATGTAACTTGCTCACCTTTTATGAAGGATGGCACAAGCTACATGCCTACAGGGCATTCCAGTCAAGTCCCATACTCTACATGAACATTTTCTATCCTTCATATTGACAATATATGGACCTCGAGTCCCACTTAATAGTGTGATTTGGTAATGCAGACCAGCTGACTTGGTAGGAACACAATCAGATACCTTCAACTGATGAATTTCTTCTGCACTCTTAGGTGCAAGCAACACTAGTTAATTAACTGGCTTTTGTCGGGGTCATTTCCCAATTCCTATGTCTGTATTTCTTGCCAATCTTTGCATCAAGTATACCCTAATCCACTCCAAGCATGTAATGATTGGCTTCTCTCTGGCTGGAAGCAGAATTCCATTAAATGTTTCACAAGTGTTATTCACATTAATGTCAGTGCAAGATGTTGTCTCAAAGTATGCTTTAGACCATGAGGATGGATGCTTGTCAGCAAACCATTTGAATGCCCTGTAACTTTTAGCTTTGATCTTTAGCATTGCAGTATGGAATTCAGCTCTGGTAGTTTTATGAGCAACATTCCACACTAAATCACTATAAGGCAAACCTTTGAATCCAGTATGGGCAAAATTATGGATCATATGCCTTACACAGTACCTCTGTGTGGCATCTGGAAAGAGAGAATTGCACGCTTGTATTAGTCCTTTCTACTTATCACTCATGAGTGTCAGATTCTGATGGGAGTGTAACTGCAAATCTTCCTTAAGTGCTCCCAAGAACCACAACCAATTGAACATATTCTCTACAGACACAATTGCATAGGCAATAGGATAGAAACCGTTACCTGCATCAACACTTAATGCAGTTAATAGTACACCACCATTAGGTCCAATGAGATGTGCTCCATCAAGCCCAATATAAGGCCTACACCCATTCTTGTATCCTTCCTTCAAAGCTTTGAAACACACATACATGCAACTGAATTTGTTCTGTCTAGTTTCATCTAAGCCTACAATCACAGTAGAACCAGGGTTTGCAACCCTTAATTGATCAGCATAGTCCCAGAGCCTTGTGAACTGATATGCAGGTTTGCCTTCTAGCCTTTCCAATGCCAATCTTTTTTCCTTGTATGCCTGGTGGATAGATATGTCAACCCTTAATTCCCTTATACACTCATGCATGAAAGCCTTTCCTGGAAGGATCAGTCTTGACCACATGTATATACCTTTCAACCAACCATGGTGACTTTATATTTCTCACATGATGTGTTTCATTACAGCTGTGTATTGGATCATAGTTTTTGATCTGAAATGTATCCTTTGTCTTTAGTTTAAGTGTAATTATTCTCCACTTACAACCATCATGAATATACTTTGCATGAATGCGGGATGTATCACTTTTTTTGATTGTTAGACTCTGTCTTGTAGAAATTGCATGACATTTAATCGCAAAATTTATTTGTTTCTTGTCTCTAAACAACATTCCCAACTGAAAACAAGGGTCAAATATATCATCATCATTAAAAATGATTGGTCTATCCCTCTGATTATCTTCATCATAACATTGGAAAGTATGGTCCCATTTAAACTCCTCATTACATGTGACTACATCAATCTTGTCAGTGTCAAAATCCCAAAACTCCTCACAATTTTCAGTGGCATTCTGTAGACCTTCTTCAGCATTCCAAGTCTCATCACCATCAGTTTGCCAAGGCATTTCTCTTTCCCCAATGTCATCAGCTGGTACACTTTGATTGGTAGTACTTTGGTTTCTAGATCCATTAGCAGATGATCTTACATTCATTTCTCTATTTTTTCCAGATTTCCCAGTAGATTTCCCATCAGTTCTATCATTATCATTTGTATTCTCTCCCAAATTATTAGGTTGTGATGTATCATCAACACCAGCACCCTGTCCTAAACCTTCTCCACAACCATCTCCTAAATCATCATCTGAAACAACATAATCATCAGGAATTTCATAACCCTCCAACACTCCTCTGCTAAGGTACCCACAACACTCCAACACTCATTCACTTCAGCTAGTACACTCTGATCATCATTGTGATTATCAATGTAAATTGACAAACTACTAGAAAAACCATTAACAACCTCACCTACATTCTTCAATGTCTCATCATCCACTATCATCAAAAATTGACCCCTTACCCTTAAATAAAATTTCTTATGTCCAATCAATTCCTTAATGGCATATATATTTTCTAACAAATCTATTGAAAGCTTGTCAAGCTCCACGTAGTCATATTTACACCAATATCCTCATTTGTAATCAAGACGTGGACTTAATTTGAACATTCCACCTTGAAATAAGGTTAGTGTAACACATATCTTCTCTAGAGCTATTGCGAAAAAGAAATATGTCACTTAGGTTTACTAAACACCACTATGATTAAAATACATAATGCGGGCCACGGGGAGAGCTAAAATACAAGTAACATTAAACTAACATTAAATCGACTCTCCTGCCACATTAACCTAACGTTAAACGAAGATTAAGCCAAGAGCAAACTACCATTTAACTAACACTAAACTAACACTTTGTGTAGGCAACCTTACGAACTCACAATCAAGCACTCACACATAAGCACAACTGAAAACTCACTCCTAAGCACAACTTTTCAAAAAACATAAGATTAAACTAAGATTAAAGTAACATTAAACAAGCTTTAAATTAATATAAGCATGACACAACATAAAACAATCTCTAATCCCAACAAATCTTAAGAAATCGAACTAAAATCTAAGACTTATGATAAATAGGAGGAAAAGCAAGAATCCTCCATGAAGACCAAAGAATCGCCATTTTTACAGTGGAGATACTTGGAGCACGTTTGGTTGCATTGGTACTATTGGATCCATATAAGCCAACTTCCTACTATATTCCATTTTGGGTCGTGTTGTGTCAACTTTGGTTTGTAATGTAAGCCTTCTTATTATACATTAAGATAAAGTATTATTTCATCTTTGGTTGGCCATTTTGTTATTCATTAAAACTTGAAACAACTGAATTGCCGACATTGCCCCTTGAGAAATTGGTGATATACCAGCAGACATCATAGTATTTTCCTCTCTCCACTATTGCAAAAGTGACATCTTACCTTAAATTGAAATCCACGAACGACCGATTCGGAGCATTGTAGCTACAACAATTAAGTCTTTGCACATAGCAGATCATTACAATGGGAATTATGATTACAACACTCAACTACAGGGCATCAATTGGGATGTTCCATTGTTAGGGTTTACATTTCTTACGTTTTTGAATCGAATTGGGTGTTAAAGTTTTGCATGAATTAGGGTTAATAATTCAAGTATACATGGAAACTAGTTGAATTTCACGAATTAGGATGTGCTACCTTTATTGTTGTTTGCAATTAATAGATGTAATACTTAATTGTTTTCTATGATTAGTTTTTCCATCGTTAACTATTTTCATAAGCTTAGTTGATCAATGATTAAGCTATTGGCTGGAAAGAACCAATGATGTTTACATGATTCCCTATATTCAGCACTATAAAGAAAATAAATAGTATATGTTGAAATTTGTTAATCTATTATATTTAACTATGATTTTTCAGTTTACTCCACCTGAACTATACATGGTAAGACTGGATTAGAACAACGTTGCAAAGGAATGACTATTTACAACTCGGAGTCGAGGAGTCTATTATTCACGATTTGATTTTTATTTTATTTTGTTCTTGCAATCCTACTTCAGTAAATATCCAAGCTCCTTGCCACATTATTTTCCATTGTTAGCCAATGTAATTTGTTTGGATAAATGATTAATCGGGTGTTGATCAATGGATATACACATCCGCTTTAAAATATGATGTTTGTATGTTGATACATTTTAAAGTTATATGTTCTTGTACTTTAATTTAAATTGATCATTGTTGTATATCTGGTAAAACATGTAGAACCAATGTCATCGAGTATCGTAAATACACGGCGAGCATTCTCACGGCGCCATTGGGTCCGAGAAGAATAGTTGTTCTTGATATCAACTATGTATGCAGCAATTGCAGCTGGTTGGCTACTTAATACTTCATGGAGACCGGGTTTTTATTCTCACATCAGCAATGCCTTGAAGTTGGAGTTTCCGGAATCTCAATTCAACGACTCTTCTGAAATTTTTAGAAAGATAACAAATTGAAAGCAAAGCTTCGTATTATTACAAGCCTATTGCAACATGCATGGTTTTGCTGGAATGGAACCACAAACAAATACGATCATCGTTCTTGACGAAGCTTCTTGGGATGCTTACATATCAGTAAGTAAGGAAATTATAATGTTTGTTCTACTCTTATCTAGCAAATTATTTAAGGTAAACAATCACCTATAGTTAACGTTATACGTATGTGTTTATAGGTTGTTCCAGCTATGGCGCGGATGCGACAAAAACCTTTTCCTTACTACAACGACTGGCTGCAAATTTTTGCTTAGGTGGTAAAAATGTCGACTGTAATTTCTTGTCATTACCAGGTTTTGGCCATCGACCCTTTTTGTAGTGCTTTGCTAACATACTGATTAAGTGAAGTTGGAACAGAACACAACTTACATAAGACATAACATGTCCTTACAAAAAGATTAACCAAAGTTTTTGACAACACTAGACCTCATGCATCCCATGGTTAATACGAATAACACCATAAAGTTAAAATAACAACACAAGCAATCGCCAATATGGTTCTCAACATTCGGATAACATGTTGGGCAACCTCTAACTCTTTGTCTATTCCTGCATTTGAACTTACCAACTCAGATAAACTCTCTATTTGTTGCATGTGAGCCTCTCTTTCAGTGTACATTGCATTCACCCCTTTGGTTCCTTCCGCTTTCATTTTGTTGATTCTTCGCAATAGACCAGGAATGATTTTCTTGCTTCTTTCACACATCGGCAAGTCATACCATTCCTTCATGCCACAACCATTACCCTTATTACAAACAATAGAAATTAGTTTTCAATTTTAGTTTTGCACCTTTTTAAAAAATGTTGACATACAAATTACCCCGTAGTATCTGCAGTTGTGATACCTCCTCCATGGGTCGTCATCTCTCCAATGAGTCTTAAACACCATTTCCTCTCCACATATGCAGTGTTTTATCACAACATCCTCTCCAAATGATCTGAAAGTTCCCCGTGTTGTGCCTCTAGAGCTGTTACTTGAATGAACCTTTTTTTTATGGATGTGCCTAATATTGACTATACACACAAATTGTGGGACTACACTTGTTAGGTTGGTTTGATATTTAATGAGATTGAGGTCCACATTTTTAATATTGTATTTATTTCCTGATATAAAGTATTGAATGAAATCTGTATATACTGACTGTTATTGATTCCTCCCACACTTACTTTGTACTAATTAAAATTTGACTTAACATATTTGCTTTCTCTATTATTGGTAGGTGGCAAGGATAAATATTGGGATGGGATGCAACGATCCAATTTCTACTACAGCTTTTACTCAAGTTGTTGAATTGTTGTTGTGAAATAATTGGAGTGGTTGTAATAGTGTGTCTGAATTTGCCACACTACTTTGCCATCCATTATTGTGGCTACTATTTTAATCTTTGTCATAAGTGTAAGAAATTCAAAAACATTGTTTTTATGATATGATCAAAAAATGGCCCAAGAGCATAAAGACAAGCATATGTGTAAATAATGCATGGCATGCCACTCTATTATCTGACAACTATATCACGAGTGTATCAGGAGAGATTTCAGTGCTTGTTTTTTTAGCGCAAAATAACTCCTAAGAAATTATATTCCACTACCAAAAATGACATGACATAATATCTATTTAAGTTAGAAAGTTACTAACATGATAAACTATAAAAAAATTATAATTTTTCTCCCTCTCGTAGAATACTATCAAAGCAATGGCCGTACCACAAATTCCTCTCCAAAAAGATATGTTTTACCCCGAATATTGGAAAGAGTATTTTGATTTGTGTTTTATTGTTAAGTTGGAAGAAGAGGCACGTCGGTTAGGTCACCATTTGAACATAAAATGTGAAGATAGCATCATGCTTGCAATAGAAGAAGTTAACACGCGATTTTGTAAAAACTTCTCTCCCCAATTTGCTTTAAGAAGGTTCGCAATGCTCAGGGAGCGCTATGTAAGATTCGAGGAACTATTATCAATGCCAGAATTTTCATACGACGCAGAAAACAATGTATTATATGCAAGTGATAAAATGTAGGATTGTGTTTGCATGGTAAGCGTAACGTTAAATTATAACTTTTACTTGTTCGGATTAAATTATGATTATTTTTATTTTCGTTGTTTACACAAATAGCACAAGGAGCTCGGGGTGGCTTATCGCTTGCAAGGAGATCCGTGTTGGGATTACCTAAAATTGATTTTCGAGGAACGTGAGGATGCCAACATGCAACCAAACATCGGAAATGTATACATTTCTTCGGATACGGATGTATCACTAGGTTTATCATACGTGGTTGAATACCCCAAATTAATGATTTATATATTTTCGTGATACTTATATTATATTTGACTATTGAAATACAACTGTAAAACGTCAAATTTTTATTATATTAGGTCATGGATCTAATCGCCGAGCAAGACGTAGGTCATCAAACAACCAAGCCACACGCGAACGTCGTCGCACCTTCAACGCAACCCGATCTTTATTTCAGGAAGCAAATATGAATACACCTTCAAATACAGTCTACGTTGATAGTGACGAACCTAGCTTCGAGGCTTCATCATCGTGGCGTGATGCGTCTCTTGAATTCTAATAGATGATTTATGTATCAAGGTCCATCGTTTAAGGGTTTAGTGTCGCAGTGTTATGTTTATTCTCTTTTAAATTCAATAAATTGTCGTGGAGTTTTTCTTAATTAATATATGCTTGTTGTTGTAATATTCTGGGTGCTTTTGCTGAATATTAATCTCAAAAACCACCCTCTGTGCCTATATTTATTTTGATCAATCTATTATATATTATAAAACTTTTACATAATGTACTTGTAGGGTCATTCAAAATTTCACATATAGAATACCATTACTTCTCTTATAAATAGGTTATGACTCTTACACAAAATGTAAGCATCCTAAATTGCACAATAGAAAATCGGTGGGGGTACGCATTTTGGGATTGTGAACACGATAGTTTTTTTTTTAGCGTGAGCTATTGTTTAGTTGAAAATTTGTCCCTCTACACAAATCAAATGTTGTGTTACCCCTGCTTAATACGATTCGTAGAGTTATGTCCGAGTCACTAAATTATCCGTTTAATTTGTCGGCCCTTAAAGAATAATTCACGGCATTTAAAGGAAGATATGAGTTATTTGGCTACGTTATAGATTTCCCATACGTACAACATGATGTAACCACTAACCTCATGAACATGCCGCAACATATGGAGTTGACAATCTGTCATGTAAGATATGTATTAAATTGACACAAATTGTATTTAAGTAGTATTTCGAATAATGGTAAAGCTCATAAAACTTGTTTTCCATGAAAACTAATTACTCGTAAACATGTTTTGCCATTCATGATTTATTGTCAGCTGCGTCCCGAGGCTGCAAGATATCTACGTCATGGGGAACTTTTATGGGAGGACTTGAAGTTTTTGTTCGCTATTCTGGTAGAGTTCGAACACGATCCGAGAGTCCTTTATCTATCTTCACGCTTCGAGCTTTTTGATCTAGCAACTATTCCAGAGACTGAATTTCAAAATGACGGTGATTACCGTAGAGCGCAAATTTACTGCGGAATATACCGAATTATTTCGTGAACACAAGTAAAGTCATATGCGTTACATCTAGTCGTTGTTTGTATGCTCACCCTTTGTCATGTTACGTACCGAGATTTTGCGATATTTAAGAAAAGTATGGACCTATAGTTAAATAAATATATTATCGAAAATAAAGGTTATATAATGTATAATCGGACTACTGTTATATCCAGTGGCGGAGCCACGGGGGGTGCGTGTGGGGGCAACCGCACCCCCCAACATTTTATAAAAAAAAAAATTAGTACTAGGCCACTACTTTAAACAGGGAAAGGCCACTACTTAAATACTCATTAAATACCACTACAGCCAAAAAATGAAGTTGAACACATTTAATAATCATCTTTAAAAAATTACTCAGCTAAAGGCCACTACATTTAATAATCTTCTCTGCTATTCCGTTAGCTTTTAACTTTTTATTAGTTTAGAGAAGACCACTACTTAGAAAAACTAAAACCCATTAGGCCACTACTTAAATACTACCAAAGCTAAAAAAATAATTATAATAAATCAAAAAGCAAAAACACTTAACTTCAGAATTCTTTTCTAGAAAATTAAGAGAAGTCACCGAGTCAGTAGACAGTTTACAGTAGCGAGCGGCCATTGTAGTTGTTTTTGGAGAAGATTAAGAAGAATTTGCTCACTGGGTAAGATAATCATTTTGTGTTTAATTGTTGATTTAGTATTTATTACTCATTTTTATTGTATACAAAGTTATTTATATAACTAGGGTTTGTTGATTTGTAGTACAAAAACTATATGATTCTTACTTTCTTAGTTTTATAATAACAAGGAAGCTATGTTGCATTATATATTTAGATTAATTTGTTGTCTTTGTTTATATAGATTTCGATTCATGAATAATGAGCAAGAAAATAATTGATTCTTATTACTCATTAAGAGATTGCGGAACAAAATGGAAGATGGTTTCTTAGCTAATAGTCTCATTATGCATATTGAAAAACAAATTGCTGAGAGTTTTGATGTTGATTCGATCATAGATGAGTTTGATTGTATTAAAAACCGTAAATCACAGTTTAAAGTGTCTAAGTAAATTTTGGTTTTCGAATATTTATTTTGAAGTTTGTATGTTTATTTTTATCACTTTATATATATATTGTGATGTTAATAGTTTATTATTTTTATTTATGCCATGATATTCTAGATATTAACTTTGAAAAAAAAAAATAGCGCAATCTCGCCCCCCCTTGTTTCAAATCCTGGCTCCGCCCCTGGTTATATCCCCCTTAATATTATTATGTTTTTTTTTCTAATACTTACCTTACAATTTGTACTGCTCTTATAATAATATCATTGTGTAAATTATATATAAGTTATTGGTACACGCTAGTGCCATATGTGCCTAACCAAAATCGTCTTTAATGTCTAACAACTACATGCAAATCACAATAAATTATAGAAAAGCAATTCATATACCCGCTGTATTTCATTAGGGGCGCCGTTTGAAGTGAAATGTTGAGACTTCTGAACATCGATCATAGCTTCAAATTTAATTTGATTAACCACATGCAATGATTAAAATACACTGTTAACGTTAAAATTGAGTATACAAATAAGGGACTTTGTTGCACAAACATATTCACACATAATTCCATAACCACTAAGTATATCAACCTTAAGAAACTTGTTCTTCACCACACTTAGCAATGGCATTTCCCGCGGAAGAAAACGTTTACCCCTTTATCGAGTCCGGTCGGATCCTATGGGCTAGAATTCATCAATCTGTGTTTATCGACGAACTAGTCGAGGCCCGACGATACATGGAACTACATGACGTTCGTACCGTGGCCGATGTGCTGAATGTTACCACTAAGGTTATGCGGTACACCTACATGTGTCGTTACGATGCTCTATTTTTTCGGTTGCATTACGATTTGATATTCGATCGTTACAAACTATTCAAGTTCGTCATTGACTTCCCGTTGGTTGCGGGGGATCGTGATACGAACGTTATGAATATACCCCCGATGATGATGTTGGCAATGAAACATGTAAGTTTAGTATTTGTTGTAATTACCTACTAACCCAACCAAAAAAGCCGCCTTCAAATTTTTATAATAGTATATGTAAATTTGGTATTTGATTGGGAGTTTAACAATTTTGTTCGAACTTGGCACATTGTAGGATAACCCGAATTCGGAGAGATACTTTCATAATGGAGACCCCCATTGGTATAAGTTATCTTTTATATTTGATAGACCGAAGGCTTGGGAGGACGATCCTCGGTTTATCTTGCCAACAAGAGAAGACGGCGATTTCAAGATACCACGATCTTTTCTAGTGTGTGACACTCTGTTGGTTGTAAGGATTCGTTCCATGGAGTACAAAAAGATACACAACGAACAACGCGAGAGGGTCCGCATGATCGAATGAACTTTTCAAGCACTAGTTAATTAATCTAATTATTATAACTATTAATTATAATAATTATTCAGTTTTCCCTATTATATGGTAATCGTTGCTACGTTTTTGTGATAACTAAGTTTGTAACTACACCGTAGTAATAGTTGTAGTAGTAAGAAGTGTTTTTATTATAAACTTCTATAATATTTTAGCTCTATTTGTAATATAATATGGTGTATAATTTACTGTTTCAAGTAATTATAGTGTATGCAAAACAAGCGATCAATGATATTTCACGGTGGAAGAGAAATGAAATTAATAAATTCACACACTCAAATTAATCATTCGAAGAAAGTTATAGTTTATCTTTATTTTTGAGAAGTAATCTATTAATAGGTTTCTGATTATGTACTGTACTAACTTTGAAGGAAGTTAATGAAAAATACAAAATATAGTACGTCCAGGGGTAGTTGGAAGATAGTAAAACCTCTTATCAGAGTATTGGTAAAATACACGTTTTATTTGGCTTGTTATTAATTATTTGTTCACATTCTGGTATTAAGGACAATGGTGAACACCATAAAATAATTGTGCTACTCTATAAAATTAACGTGGGAAAATTGCAATTTTTTATCTAATCAATAAAAGCTTCAAATGGCCTTGTTCCCATATAAAGATTAACATAAATAAATGACACCAATTTCTAAAGAGATTACATTAATACCGCAATGAAAAATACCAAAAGGTTGCAGACCAATGTTTTCCTATTACAGAAATTCGGCTGAAAATGATAATTACTTGTCCTAAGTTCTTCATAATAGTTACGTACGAAACAAAATAGGGGAGGTGCCATATTACAAAATAACTTGATCGTCCACGAAGCAATCAAAAAACCATGTATACATACCATGGATTTCAAACTAAACCCTCCATTAACCTATCGCATTCCAATATAGTGTATCATTCGGCCATAATGCTTCGAACGAATTCTTTTTTACCTTCATTGTGCATGCTGAAAAAAGGAGCCACCAAATGTTGTGAAGCTACAATTTTTTTGGCGGCTCGGACAATTCACGTAATGTTGAACTCCCCTAGTTCATGTAGAGCGTTGAAGACCTTAGTCACGGCCAAATCGACATCTTTCAGTGCGCGTATGGCACTAGACATCTCTGAAATTGCAGTCTTTGTCTCATCAATTGCTGATGTTAAGGAAGCTAGGACCTGGTCATCTTGGGCCGAAGCGGGGCTTTTCCTTTTGTTAACACTGGACGTTTTCCATGGACCAGTACCCTGCGAATCAGGCGCTGCAGATGTTGCATCCCCTGCTTCACCAGTGAGGTCTTCAAAACCAGTTTCGGGGTCGACAGGTGGCGGTGGCATTGGTGGAGTTGTCTTATTTTTGGCTCGTTTACGTGCTGCTCCGAAATCAACCACAAACTCTCCTGTCCCACGACTGTTTCCAAATATCATATCCCAATCTTCATAGTATGGATACGCTTTGGTTTTCATCTTGAGCAAATCAGGGTTCACCTAAAAAACTCCATAACTTATATTAGTCTTTCTGTTAAGTGCAATAGAAGAGTAGAGCAGTTTATTGATATTGTAGATAAAACAATTATATGTACCTTAACGGCGGCATCCCAAATCTCGGTGTCAACAATCTCGATAGTATGATCAAAAGGGTCAACTGCATTGTTGCCGCTCCTATTAAAAAGCTTTGCTAGTGCGCGGTAATCTCGACCCCAAGCCGCCATTTCGATATAACAAGCGGGTCTCCTCTTACATCGCTGTTTGGTACTGCTGCGCATATCCTTTTTGCCACTTGGTTATTAAAGCCTGTACGCCATCCATTTCCGGATTGCCACCCATCAATGATTAGTTCCTTAACTGCTTCGACCAACGATTGCTCTTCCTGTTTTGTCCAATATTTTCGCTTACCAACAGGTGTTTGCTGTGTAATGTGACTGGTACCAATGTTACTCAGCAGAAGAATCCATAACACATGCTACATTAAAGAGCACATTTCAATCCATTTAATCAAAGATAATATTAATTCTATTTAAAGGTTATTCGGTATGGAGTATAATACATCAGGGAATATGCAATACCAAATATATTTAATAAACATCAGGGAATATGCAATACCAAATATCTTTAATAATTATAACCTCATGGACAGTCAGTTTATTCAAGCATAGTTGCATCACATGTATTTTTTAAAGGCAATAAATAATGCTAAAATTATAAATAAAAGACACTGATTAATGAAATTAACCACAATAATGGAAGATTCATTAATATCATCCAATACTCGATAGTACTTAGCATGTCAAAAAACAAAATAACATAGGAAATAAAAAATACAAAAAAGGCTAATACATGCCTTTTAATACAAAGTGCCTTCTACTTAGTTCATAAATTAAACGAACAACGAATTTTTAACGTCGAAGACGCCAATTATTAAATATTTGGGATGCCATGTTATTGCGCCAGTTATGCCAAGCAGAGGTTGCTGATATGGTATCAATATATCCGGTTTCATCGGGGGGGGGGGGGGGGGGGGGGGGGGTTCAAACGACAAAGGGGCACCACTAGCTTCAAGAGGATAAACTTTCATATGAAGCCGGATGAAGTTATGCAACAACACACATGATAAAACAATATCTCATTTTGTTGTAACAAAATAATGCGTCGGATTATCTAATTTGGGCCATCTCAGTTTCAACAAACCAAAAGCACATTCAATTACGTTACGGGCCCTAGCATGTTTCATATTGAAGAATTCTTCACGATTGCCGGGACGATTCCGGCCATTACTCCACTCATTCATGTGATATTTCCTTCCCTTATATGGTGTCAAAAAACCTTCTCCATTGTATAGCCTAAGTCACATAAATAGTATTGACCTGTTTCATATGGAAGAGTATTGGTTTAAAATTTTAATAATTAATTACTATGTTAATAACCTAAAGTATTAAAAATTAGTACTCACCACTTAGAACCTTCAAGCCATCAGCTCTCACTAGTGCTTCGCGAAGTACATTACTATCAGAAATTGGACCCTCCCACCTCGCCAAGATGTATGTAGATAAAATTTTTGTTAATGTCACAAACGCCAAGAACATTTGTAGAAATAGTTCCCTTCCTTGTACAAAACCGTTCTTTGTCACCAAGTGGTACACGAAGCTTAACGTGGGTGCCGTTAAGTGCACCAAGACAACCCTAAATTAAGGTAAGAACATGAGCTTGTACGTTGCTTAAGTTATGTTTTATTTTACAAACCCAATAAAATGTGATAAAGTTTTGAAAAACCTTTAAAGAAATGACAATAGTTGCTTACCGGAAAAGATTTCCAACGTTCATCAGTACAATTGGCCGGAATCGGAGTCGGTTTGACCATTAAATGTTCCATAATGTTGAATAGAGCGTCCATTGTCTTATGAAAATAATGACAAATAGTTTGGCCAGACCTCTTGAAGTCAAAGCGCACAACTCTATTCTTATGATGATGGGATAGTGTTTGTAAGAATAGAGCGGTCATCTCTTGGACGTTAACATACCTTGAACTTTGTAAACCGTCACCGTGTTCTAAAAGGTCGCAAAGTTTGTGGAAGCTATTTCTATCCATTCTTAATATGTTAATGCAATCTTGGTTGTTAATATGTATTAGGTCTTTCATATGCTCAATTTGCCTAGGCACTCGACCGAGCATGCTATAGGAGTACTCCCTTTTACGCTTATTAGCAATTGATAGGCGTCTCTGTGAGAGATAATAAGTTATTAATAAAAGAATAAGTCTTAGATGTAGCATGACTAGTTGCGTTCCTGCAATAATCGTTGCATGTGCCCGCCAATCCATCCTATTAAGAAGTCAACTAAATCATTACCAACACCCCAATGAATCCTAACACCAATATATATATTTGTCGAAAATACTATGCTTGATTCTATAGTAATCATTCACCAATAAAATTTCAGTTAATTCTTGACATTTATTTGCAATCATCAATTAGTACAAAGCAAACAATGCATATGTATCAGTACCAAACGCAAAGTTATTAACCTAAACAAATAACGCCAATTAACTTATCTGTAAACACACTATCATATAAACAGAGTAGGTGAAGATAACCATTCACTCAACAATCACTTTAACCAAATAATATAACAAAGAACTATTTAAGGTAAATAGTTTATAATTATGAGGAAGCAAACCTAGAATTTAAGGAATAAGTGATGATTATTAACAACAATTCCAAATGTAAGGTTAATTGCGCAGCATCACGAAATCCAATTTCAACAAACATGTGGATTTGTTCATAGAAAAGAAGGGACAATTAGAGAATGATAAAACAATTATAATTAGTAAAAATATGCTTTATATCAGCAAGTGTATCATTGCGATTATCAAACAAAAAATTCCAACCTTAACGTGCTGCTTCTTGTTAGATATTGGGTTAGTGTCCAACCTGCAACAAAAAGCTACAAAGAAATTAAGGAAAGTACTCGTCAATTCCTAAATATGCAAAATGATTTTTTAATGATTTATGTGCAAAGTTGATGTGCCTGAACGTCATCCGTTAATGGCATTACCTTAATAACAAACAAGTAGATGAGAAATTCATGCCATGAACATTGCACATTAACGCATTGCTAAACAACAGATTTTGATACCTGTTCTATGTTTTAGTGATTGAGTAAATGTGTAAAATTTAACTTGGTGTAGGCCGAAGAATGTACTTGGACAAATCGCACCATATCATTTTAGAGGAGGATCGCCTTCAGTGGCTGCATGTTTTAGGGTTTGTGGACGATTTGCTTTTGGGGGAAATAATTGTAAGAGGAGAGAGACAAAAGGAGGATAATTCAAGGGCAAATTTGTCTTCTCAAGTGGCTCCGCAATTCACTGTACAATCCATTTTCGGAAAAAGGAGGTCTGAGCTGCATACTATTTTCCTTGATTATAACCGGGTCAGTCATTTTAAGAATGACTGACCCGAGAGTATTAATGCACAACCAAACCTGCTATTTTCACTGTACAACCCTTTGAAAAATCAATTATAGGTCATATAATCAACTACCAAACGTGCCATTGGGTTGTAGTTTAGAGTGGTTAATTGTAACACGAAAGTGCGATTTTTGGACAAAATTGTGAGAAGCTAATTAGGGTTTATGTATTCGGGACTCGGGAGTGGATTTGAGAGTTTTATGTGGCGGGATGTTTTTTACAAGTTGTATAACTAAGTTTTATAGGTAGGGATACAGTGACATACGTATACAACTTTGTATAACGTTATTTTCAATTTTTTTATTTAATCCACATGGCAGGGCAGATTTGGCCACGTAAGCAGGTTTTGGTGACGTGGTAGCGAAAATGCCCTAATTATTGGATCGGGCATTTTAGGCAAAGATAACGTGCATTTTAAGTTGAAAAAAAAAGATAAAGGGCAAAAACTAAAGTGAGGCAAAGATAACGGGCATTTTTAGAATTTCTGCGATAAAAAATATTTGACTTTCATGCAAGATATAGACAGTGACTTAATTATTAAAAAAAAAAAAGACGTAGATAGCCAAGAAAGTTTTTGGGCTATGTTTGTTATAGAAAAGTAAAAAATATTTGGGCTTACCGTTTTTAATCAAAATTGAGTTTCATCGATTACGAACTCTGGGATTTCAATGCACCAAAAAAATGCTTCTTTTTGCTTGGCATGCGTTACTAAATCGTACTCCGTCAAAAGCTTATCTCATCACCAGAGGAGTTCAGTTGGACAATAGCAATTGTAATTTGTGCTTCTTCAGAGGAGACGGTGGGTCATATCTTTTTGGATTGCCACTTTGCAAATGAAGTTTGGATGAATGTTTTTGAATGGCTTGGGAATTAACTTGCTCTCCCTCAAACATTAAAATGCTTCTTTTTTCAGCTGTCGGGTTTGATTCCTAATCTGAAAAGCAAAAAATATTGGAACACTATATGGATTCATTCTCTTTGGTTCATCTGGAAGGGGTGGAATAACCATATCTTCAAAGTTTGTCATTTGAATGCTAACGATACAGTCGAGATCATTAAACTTAGAATTTGGAATTAGATTAAAGTCAAGTTTAGAGATTTTCATTTTTTGGCTTACGACTGGAAAAACTTTCCTCTCGTGTGTATGTAACTGATTTTGAGCTTGTCTCACCCTTTTAATATATCTACTTTTACTGATAAAAAAAAAATCGTTCCCCTTGTACTGAAGGTATTCCAGAATACGACTAAGTTTACCCAATAATCTTACTTCTCCCTAACACTTTGTTGTTAAAGAAAACTTTTAATGTTGAATAACTTTGCCTAACATCCTTACTTTGCTACAAAAAACTTTCTTTCTGTTTTTAGGCTGAAATGTCGAATATATCCTATAATTGTTGTAAATTGTCGTGTTTGTCATGTAAATTTCTGTGCCGGAAAATAAGACAGTAAATCTCAAAAAATTAATTAATGGACAAATTATTATTTATGCTCTGTAAGTTTCCCCTTTTTTTGAAAATGCCCGTTATGTTACCAATTATATAAAAATGCCCCGTAACTATGCATTTTTTTGTAGAAAATGCCCTTTGGGTGCCACATGTGTATTTCGGCCTACGTGGCATCCACCGTGGCTGTCACATGTGAATTTTTTTGTCTATGTGGCTGCCACATGTAATATGTTTAAAATAAAAATATATTTATATCCATAATATATATAAATATATATAAAAACTATATCTTTATGTATTAAAATATATCAAATATATATATAAGTATATAAAAAAAGGTAAAAAAAAAATCATAAAATAATTTTTTATTACTGAAATTTTAAAAAATCTTTTTTTTCTTAAATTAAAAAAAATCTTGTTTTTTAGTGAAATTAAAAAAAATCTTTTTTTTACTGAAATTAAAAAAAAACCATAACCCACCGGTCCCCCCCTCCCCCCCACACCAGCCAACCCCCCCCCCCTCCCCCACCCGCTGCAACTCGCCGATTGCAGCGGTGGCGGCGTTGATTGACGCCGCCACTACTGCTGGTGGCGAATTGCAGCGGTGATTATTTAATTACAGCCGCAACTCGCCACCAGCAGTGGTGGCGGCATCAATCAACGCCGCCATCGCTGCAACCCGTGGTTGCAGTGGTGGCGGCGTCGGGTGGGGTGGGGTGGGGGGTTGACTGGCGGGGGGGGGGGGGGGACCGGTGGGTGTGGTTTTTTTTTTTTTTAATTTCAGTTAAAAAAAAAGATTTTTTTTAATTTCACTAAAAAACAAGATTTTTTTGAATTTCAATAAAAAAAAGATTTTTAAAAATTTCAGTAATAAAAAATTATATTTATGATTTTTTTTACCTTTTTTTATATACTTATATATATTTGATATATTTTAATACATAAAGATATAGTTTATATATATTTATATATATTATGGATATAAATATATTTTTATTTTAAACATATTACATGTGGCAGCCACATAGACAAAAAAAACACATGTGGCAGCCACGGTGGATGCCACGTAGGCCGAAATACACATGTGGCACCCAAATGGCATTTTCTACAAAAAAAAAAGCATAGTTACGGGGCATTTTTATATAATTGATAACATAACGGGCATTTTCAAAAAAAGGAAAAACTTACAGGGCATAAATAATAATTCGTCCTTAATTAATTTACGCCCAATCTCGGACCAAAGTGGCTACCAAGCGGGACAAGTGGCATGTCTTAAGAATGTGTCGGCCCGCAATTGAAGAAAAAACCCGACCATGAATAAAATTACAAATCACCACAATCTATGTTGGCATTAGCAAATCCCGATCAGCAATTCTTTAAAATAATTCCTATTTGGAGTAAATTTGAAATTCCATATTACACATATTTGATGTGTTGCTATAAATTTATCAGCACCAAGAAAAGTGCTTTTGCAACAATCCAGAAAAAACACATTGTGGCCTCACATCCTATACATGAAAATGTTTAATGATTCTTTTTTCATGCTACAAACAACTCTTTGGAGAAACAGATCCAGAACTTGATCCACCAGCATTTTCACAATATGAAAGTGTTGGCCTCTTTTGAGTATTTATATAAGTAAGCTTAATGTCTTGTAGCTTTATTCCGTTGCATGGATTAGTGGAACTGCACTGGAACGTCATTGCTGCTTGCGTCGAACAAGTTCCCTTTATATTTTTGTATGTCACTTGGCTCACTTTAATTCCCGAGCTCTGAAAAATTAAAGTTCAAATATTAGAAATAACAGTTAACTAGTTCTTAATTACTTTATGCTATTTGTGTGTGTGTGTGTTTTATTGGTTAAAATAAAAGTACAAATTGACAATTAAGTTGTCCACGAGTCTGAGACATCTATTGACGACGTTAAGAGAGTCGAACCAACTTTTACCAACTATTCAATATCTTTGACTAGCTAATTATTAGAAAAAAGTTAGGTACTTTGACTACCTTATTGGACCTGGGGTGGTTGAGATTTTATTTTAATTAAGCACGTTGCTCTTGTTTATTTCTTAAGTATATTTGTTATATTTAATGGCACTATAAAATTTAAACTATATATATTTTTAGTCTCAAACTATTACGTGTAGTCTTTCTTTGAAAAATGAAAGTAAAAGTGGAAATGAAAACTAAGTACATATTAGAAAATTATAACTTAATTCTTTGATTTTGGGTTATAGATGTTATAATTGAATTTAATTTATAAATTACCCCAATGAGAAATAACTAAGCAATATTATACCCATAGGAGCCAAGGTGGTGCCTGTTGGGGGCACTTGCATCCCCCAACATTTTGTTGTTTTTTTTAATACTGCTACTATATATATATATATATATGCTGAAAATGACTAGGCCACGATTTTGCATCCTTTCTCAAATCTGATGCATGTTCACTCTTTTTTATTACTTTACAAAAAGATAAAGTTGGCTCATGTATATATTAGCACACAAAGAATAGCCATCAATGAAATTACAACCCATTATTTAAATTAAAGGTAGGAATCTGATTTAACAATAAACAAAAAATTATATAATTGTTACCTTAGTAGAAAAAAAATTTATTTAGCTCAATCTCGCCCCCACGTTCTAAATTTTGGCTCCGCCCCTGATTATACTCCATATCTTCAAAAAAATTGTACAGTTGCGTGTCTCCTTGTTCAGTTTTGTAGTTTATCTATACGCTTCATGACCAAAATACCATTGCAATTTCCAATATTTTTTAAGCTTTCGTTGAAAACATTATAAGTAAAAAGCTAAACAAGAAAATTTAAACACGTGAAATATGAGTAATTAGGAGGGATTTGTGAAGATTAATGTTGAAAAATATGCATGAGAATGTGTGTGTATATTAATATACGCACGTACCTGGTGAGGACAACTTTTATCTGGACAATACATTTGATCAATAATAATTGGGTTGGCCACATTCTTCATTACCAAATTTCTGAACATAATATTCTTAGCATATCCTGCGCTGGGCTTGGCCCATGATTTTATTCGAACACCATTTTGTGTCTTTGTAAAGACACATTTTGCCACTGTCACATTTTGAACTCCGGCTTCATTTAAACTGCTACCTAGACTTCCAATACTGCATGCAGCGGTACAAGTTGAAAACAATTAAATAAGAGAAATGGCCAATTATTTATGTATAATGTTGAATTAATAGACACGTAATTTCCCCCTAAAATCCAACAGGAGAATTACCTTAGTTATATTTTTATACGTTTCAAAAATACTCATTTTACTACGCAAAGCGCGGGGGGATGAAAGTTAAGGGTGGTAATTAGTTAATGCGTTGGCCTTAACATACTCGTAATAGTCTATCTATTCATTTTCCAAAACGTAATATGCTTATGTTACATAACACACACACACACGCTTATATCTATCTATCTATCTATCTATCTATCTATCTATCTAGATATATAGAATGCAATGCAGTGTATGTACCTAATGCCGTGTCCAGGGCCACAGCCAATTTTCCCAATCCACATATTCATACAACCAGGTCCAACGGATATGCAATCGTCTCCTGTCTTAATAATGCTGTTGAAGATCGTAACACCTTTTGACGACTGAATGTGAACACCATCTGTATTGGGACTTCCACTTGGAGCTGTAATCTTTGCGTTTTGAATCTTCACATTGCTGCACTGATTGATTGATATGTGTACTCTTTGGCTGTATAGCGACGTCAATCCGCTTACTAGCACGTTGCTACACGACTCGAAGGCTAAAGACTGTACATCATTCAAGAAAATTAATAGTTTGTTAGAGTAAATCTTTTAGCCACTATATTATATTTTTACTCCTTGCAGTTTCATTGATAAACTTATTTTGGAACTGAAGGGATTGGAACAAGCAAGTTATACTACGTTGTATCGTGCTTTTAGAATACATGTCCATTTTTCTATATATTGAGGATTATATTTTGGCACATTAGCTCATGTGTTACGTTGAATTGGGAAATGAAAAGCAAGATAACTCTGTGATCTAAAAAGAAGCACGCTGCCCTCGATTCTTTTTGGAGTATATTAATTAATTTGTTACATTTAGAGAACACCATGTTCCTGCTTCATCTAATTTATTTTATAATTTAAAATGTAATTCTAGTATTGCTTTATAAGAGCATAAGTAAAAGTCGTTGTAACCTAATTTAAAGAATAAAATCAGAAAATATACATATCTTTGAGAGAGAACAAGTACTATACATGTCTATTTTATCGTACAATCTTATTCTCAAGTTTGAGCGTAAATTAACTACACCTCGTTGCATATTGGGTAATGTACTATTTCTTAAAACTACAGGAGTTAATATAATGCTATAACGTGGGACGTGTTAATTTGCCCAGACCTCCTCTTTTAACTAAATGAATTACTTTTTAAAACTTTTGATTTCCAATAGGCAGTAGATACTCCAGTCCTTAATTAATGTACCGAGAATTGAAGAAAAATGTATTAAACAATCTCAATTAAAATGCTAATATATAATTGAGCCAAGGTTTCGCAATTATATAATGTAACGTGTTTATTATATTACGTACCCTTGCTCCACCCGGACATGGACCATATCTTCTCTCCTTACACGACCACAAATTGGATCCTTTAGCATCAATTGTTCCCCCAGTAATTGTCAATCCACTAACTTTGTAAAATAGAATCCAAAGCTCAGAATTTCCAATAGCATTAATATTGTTATCGGGAGCCACTATGGTTCAACTTATTTGGAATTGGATCTTGTTCTTACAGGGACCCGTAAATGATATGTATCTCACCAAGAAGGTGCCACGTGGAACGCTGACCGCAGCCGGGGTGCGCGAGTTGCAGGCCGCATTCCACGTGTTGAGGAACGCCGAGGTAGAGTCAGTTCTCCCATCTCCTTTTGCGCCAAAACTTACGACATTATAGGCTGTTGAAGGAAATATATGAAGTGTGAGGAGTATAAGAAGGGTTTGAGAACAAAATGAGAGGAGTTTAGGCATGTTTTGGCCTTTGGGGTTTAGATAATGTGGAGGGAACGTTTTAGGTTTTAAATTATGAAAAAGATTGAACTATATATAATGTAGTGACCATGAATTTGCTAGGAGTAAATTGCAGAGCCACCCTCATGTGATTTTTAATTAACAAATAACCTCATGTATTATATCTAATAGGCAAAAAAGCCTCTCTTAATACTTAAAGATTAGTAGAAAGCCTCCTTTTGCACGTACTGAATCGATATATATTAACAAAATTTATTTTTCATATTATTGATTTGATGCATAAATGATATGAGTTGTTCATATATATACATACTATAAAAAATTGAAAAATAACAAACCAGTATTTTCTAACAGGCCTTCATTTTGATATATATGTGTGTGTGTGTGTGTGTGTGTGTGTGTGTGCGTGTGTGTGTTTGTATATACTAAAAATCTTTAAGATTTTATGAAAAACTTATAATATGCCGTTGAATAAGTTCCTCGATCTGATGACTTGATTTGTTAATACCTAAGAACTAATAGTTATTGGTACAATCAATAACACGGGTATTTTTCGCTAGTTTATTCATCAATTGCATGTGAACAGTGCTCAATAATATGAGGGGTTAGGTTGCTAACTAGAACTAGAATGGGGTAATACATCAAATTACCTTAATTCTCTAGCGCATCACACGCCGAATCTTGAGTTAGATGTTAATTTCACGTGGGGGGTGCTTGAACGTATACTAATGATTTTTGTGATTAAATCTTGAGATTTGGGATACTATATTTTTTAAAATAGGTGAGAATCTAACATTGAAGTCTAAGCTCTTATCACCATGTGACTTATCACTCATGCACTCAGTTCCCCTTCACAGCAGAATTTGAGTGCAGTTTACTATTCCATTTGTTTAAGGGAAACACCATTTTAAAAGGATTAGAAAAAGTTTAGGAAAATGCAAGTGACATCATGAAATACGTCAATTAAAGCTTATTCCACGTTAGAGAACCTTTAATTAATGTGACGTAATGATAGAGGTGGGACCACTGCCACGTAAGGCATCTTCCTTATTGAATGATAAATGTATAGCCTTCAAGACCTTATTCCTTCTATTTTATTCGATTTATTTCCTAGTCTAATATTTTTCTAAAACACTAGCTATCAACTACACCAATGTGGGTAGGCTAAGACCCACAAAGGTCGGGCCTTATTCGAACTAGGCCCAAGTCGTCTATTGGATCTACAAGCCGTCAAGGACTTAGGATTTTGGGCGAAGTTGATGCTTGATTCTAAACCCAACCCCATATTTATCGGTCTAGACCCGTGGGTCTTTAGTTATTTTTACTAACGGTTTGTTTAAAATTTTTAGAAGGGTAAATTCCGCTAAACTCTATAAAATATATGGAGTTTTTCAAAGTGCCCTAAAATGTGAAAAAGTATAAATAACCCTGTTGTTCCGTACATACTCGACCAACTTTCCTTCCTTAATGAGGCGCTCGATTTCATCCTTGAGATCAATACAATCCTTAGTCTCGTGCCCTTTCTGGCGATGGTACTCACAGTACTTCCCGGATCGTTTGGTGTGCCTTCAGTCTCTCTCAACTTTATTGTTTGATTCAACCACCTCTTCCTCTGAGCTACTGTAAATATGGTCAGAATATCCTGATTCAGGGGAGTGTATCTTCTTGATGACCTGTCTCGGCCCACCTTGTCTATGTTCCAGCCTTCTCTGCCTTTGTTGCGACTGGCGTGCTGTGGAGCCTGCTTTGTTGCCGTCATACTGTCCTCGTAAATGGTATTATGGGCTAGGTCATTAATTTGATTGATAGTCGGTGACTTAAGCTTTATCAACTCCTGTGCGAACCACTTAAGGTTGTTTGTACCTCCGTCATGACGCTCGTGTCGTGCATGAGGGGTTTCACCACTTTGGAATGTTTATACCGCATCAACTCCACCTGCATCATTCGGCAGATAGAAAATATAATTAGTTATTTGACATGGACTATGCTCGATTCTTACCGAGGTGCCTACGTTTTGCTAGAAAATTTGCAAAGTGTGAAAAAGAATTTGGGGGAAGAAGGTATTTATAACCCTAGGAATTATCGGGTATTAATTACCCACTAACCCATCTCTTTTACGCCTCACGATGCCACGTCCCCTAAACATGACTTAAATGCATGCTCCCCATCAATAACATCCTCAATACTGGCACAGAATCTGAAGAGTTCGGATTATTACGCCCTCACGATAAAAGGATGTAACTATCCGTTATGCTCCACTCCCTAGAGATAAGTGAAAATAGGGACTTACTAAAGAAGGGACTCATGTGGAGAGGGCCTTCAGGAAACTCTAACACTTCGGCGGCATGCTAAAGCCCTACCATAATCATGGCCACCAGATATCTTAACATGGATCGTACATCACAGCAACCCAAATATAAGCCTCTTTCTCCTAACTCATACTTCACTTGCCCAGCCTTTAAATAAGTTTCCAAGAAAGAAAATGTACAAAATTAAAATGAAGTTAATTAAATCCTTAATCATTGGATTGGATATTCTGATATTGTTTGCCCTTTTTAATTTACGATACTAACTAAGAAAATAAGTAAACACCCCTTGAGGTCAAATCTAACAACCAAAACAAGGAAATCGCGCCAAATTGGACCGAAACGGAGACCGCGCCAAGGGCGGTGCGGCTCGCGCTGCCTTTTTTTGTTTCTCTTCTGTTTTCACGTTCTGCTGTCAGAACCCCAGTCTTAATTTCAGTACTCCATCTTTACAGTTCGAGCTCCACAATCCTAACATGGTGTGTTGTTGACCTTCCCCTAGGATATGTCCTATTGGATCTAAGTGGGTTTACAAACTCAAACTTAACCCGATGGCTCCATTGACAAATATAAAGCCAGATTGGTGGCTAAAGGCGCAACCAAGTGTTTCTCCTTGACTACACATAGATCTTCTCCATTGTTGTCAAGTTAGTAACTATCAGGATTCTCTTTGCAGTTGCCACTCACGTCAAATGGTCCACTTATCAACTGGACATTAATAATACATTTCTTCGTTGTTTCTTAGATGTAGATATCTACCTTAGACCACTTGAAGGTTTTGATTCAGCACTACCTAGTCAGGTTAGCAAACTTAAGAAGTCCTTGGATGGTCTTAAGTAGGTATTAAAAAGTGGAACATAAAATTTACTAAATGCCTTCTAACTCTCCGCTTCATCCGGTCTAAGTTTGATCATTGTCTCTTTACTAGAGGTTTCATCTCCGAGTTCTTGTCTTTACTAGTCTATGTGGATGGTGTTTTAATTAGTGGTCCTTCTTTGCAACTTATTACTGAGGTCAAGACTAAGCTGCATAATGCTTTCACTATCAAGGACTTAGGTCCTACCAAGTATTTTCCAGGCTTAGAATTTCTTAGGACTTATGTTGGTTTGTTCATCAATCAGAGGAGTATATCCTGGACATACTTAGCAATACATGTCTAATTGGAGCCAAGCCTGCTGTGATTTCTTGTCCTAAGGATCTTAAGATTACTACCATTGGTGATCCTTATTCTCATCTTGACAAACATAGAAGGCTTGTTGGCCACCCTTTACGTTAACATGACCAGGCCAGGCATATGTTATGTTGTAAACCGACTAAGGTAGTTCGTGCACTCTCCCACCGCCACTCACTGGGATGTTGTTGGGCAAGCCTTACATTATCTCAAGTCTTCTCCCTGTCTGGGTTTCTTCTATGCAGGTGATTGCCAACTATCTTTATCTTCTTAAAGTGATGTAGAATAGGCATCATGCTCTAACACTATGCGCTCACTTACTGGCTTTCGCATCTTCCTTGGTAATTCCCTCATTAGTTGGAAAACCAAAAAGCAAAGTAATGTCTCTCGATCATTCAATGAAGCAAAGTACACGAGTATCGCTAGTACTGTACTTGTGAGGTTCAATAGATCACATACATCCTCAAGGGTCTGCACATTCACGTAGCACAACATATTCCTCTCTTATGTGATAACAAATCGACTGATCACATCACTCACAATCTCATTTTCCATGAAAGAACTAAGCATCTCGATAGAGATTGTCATGTAGTTTGGGATTGCTACAAATCATGTTTTTTGCTCCCTCAAACCGCTTGCTGTCCCACTGTTCTCTCATTAGTTGTCCAAGATGTACCTTGGTGATCCTCATTAATGTTCTTCTTGAGGGGAGGCGAGGTTGTTGACTTTATGTTAGTTGCATAGGGCATTGTCATATTTATATCTTGTTTAGGGACCTAATTGGGTAAATATGCTATTCCAGTTAGTTAGATTTCTGTTAGTGTAGTTGCATTGTTAGGCCGTCAACTCGCGCACTTTGTACTAATCCAAAAAGAATGCAAATTGAAATTGTCAATAAATAAATTCTAGAGAGAATAGTCTTCTCCACCCTTTTCTTGGGTTTTTCTGCCGCGGTCTTCACAAGCGGCGGTTACCTTCTGCACCTTCTCACTCAACTGAGAATAATGCTTTTTCACCCTCTTTTAAGGTTTTTCCGCCACCACCTTCACAAGCGATGGTTAATCGAGCATATTTTCTTTTGGATCCGCAAAAGTGATCTGACAAAACCAGTATCACTCCTGTTGTTCGTGGTCTCACAAGTGCCGATTTATGTCTTCCACCTTTCATAGTTTGGAATGGCTTTATGGTTGCACTAAATTATGTTCTTTTGATAGATTGGTTTGGTTGCACTCTTTGTATTGTTATATTTCTGTTAGAACTTGTAAAAGGAAGAATTGTTCATTGATTTTTGTGTGTTAGAATACAAAGTGTACAAGTGTTTAAATAGGTACAATATGACATCTATTCTAGGAAAGCAATAAGAGCAGAATATATTTCTGCATATATACATGATATCAATTCCTAAGATTAAGCTAATCTCTATGATTAGTTCAATCTTTCTAATTAAGCTAATTGATATGATTATGCAATCACGATGATTATGCTAATACTCCCCCTCAAGATGTAGCATGGAGATTTTTCATGCCCAACTTGCCAATTATAGAAAGAAAATGATATTTGCCGAGGGCTTTGGTGAAAACACCTGCTAGTTGAAGTTTACTTGGAACACGAGTTGGTTGAAGTAGTCCGGACAGATATTTTTCACGTGTGACATGGCAGTCAATCTCAATATGCTTGGTGCGTTCATGAAAGACTGGATTTCGCATGATGTGAATGGCAGCCTCATTTTCACAAAAGAGAGGAATGCGTTGTTGATAGATAACACCAAGGTCGTGAAGAAGGGATTTAAGGCAAACAAGTTCACAAGTAGTGGCAGCCATAGCACGATACTCAACCTCAACAGAAGAACGTGAAACAGCGTGTTGTTTTTTGGTACGCCATGAAATGGGGCTCGTACCAAGTGAAATAAAAAAGCTAGTTGTAGATCGACGAGTCATAGGACAACTAGCCCAATCTGAGTTAGAGTATGCAGAAAGTCGAAGATCACAATTTTTTGAATAGAATAACCCATGTCCAGGAGAACCTTTCAAGTAGCGGAGGACGCGGATTACCGCTTGGAAATGAGTATCTCGAGGGTTCTGCATGAACTGACTTAACATGTTAACACTGAAAAATATATCTGGTCGAGTGATGGTGAGATATAGAAGTCGGCCAACTAATCTCGTGTAGTTACTTGGATCAGAAAGTAACGTGCCATCAGAATTAGTAAGCTTCATGTTCTGGTCCATAGGAAAAGAAGTAGGTCGAGATCCCAAATTGCCTGAATCTTCCAAAATATCCAGTGTGTACTTTCTTTGATTAATAAAGATACCATCCGCAGAGCGAGCCACCTCAATGCCAAGAAAACATTTCATAGGACCCAAGTCTTTTATCTTGAATTTTGTATCAATGAACTTTTTCAACTTGTCAATGGTAGCGAGATCATTACCTGCAACGAGAATATCATCAACATAAACAAGAACAAGAATGAACGATGAACCAATAATGCGAGTATATAAAGAATGATCAGCCGCCGACTGAGAAAAACCTTCTGTCAAGAGGACATAAGATAACTTATGATACCAATTTCTTGATGCTTGTTTTAGTCCATATATGGACTTCAATAAATGACATACACGTGTCTCCCCCTGAGTGCCATATCCTAGAGGGAGAGTCATGTAAACTTCCTCATTTAAGTCACCATGAAAAAAAGCATTATTGACGTCAAGCTGATGGAGGTGCCAATTTCGAGCAGCTATGGCTAAAACACAGCAAACAGTAACCAATTTTGCTACATGAGCAAAAGTGTCGTGGTAATCAAGACCTTCAATTTGAGTGTATCCCTTGGCGACCAATCGAGCTTTATGACACTCTATAGAACCATCTGCTTTAAGTTTTGTTTTAAAAACCCATTTACAACCAATACTTTTCTTTCCTGGTGGCAACTTAGTGAGTATCCAAGTGTTGTTAGTTTCAAGTGCACTTATTTCATTTTGCATAACAGTACGCCAGTGAGCGTGTTTGGCATCTTGGAAAAAATGAGTAGGATCAGATGTGCGGGATAAAGAAGAAAGAAAAGCAAAATGTTTTGGAGAGAACTTTTCATAAGAGATAAAGGTAGATATGGGATGGCTCGTACTTGAAGAGTTAAGTAGAGCAGTAGGGGGTGTGGTATTAGGTGAAAGTGGAATCGTAGGACAGACATAGTCATTGAGATGAGTAGGCCTTTTGGTTGTTCATCGAGGACGAAGGTTTGTGGAAGTCGATGGAGCTGGTGAAGGTGACTGAGAAGGGGGCGAGGTTGGTTCAGGTACAGGTAGATGTAGAATTGTTCATTGATTTTGTGTGTTAGAATACAAAGTGTACAAGTGTTTAAATAGGTACAATATGACATCTATTCTAGGAAAGCAATAAGAGCATAATATATTTCTGCATATATACATGATATCAATTCCTAACACTACAAGAAAAATGGGTCATTACCTACCGCAAATTAGCTACCGCAATTCCGTAGCTAGTCATTAGCTACGGAAATTCCGTAGCTAACACGTGTACCAACCGAATTTCCGTAGGTAATATTATTGTTGACAACAAATCGGTGACCAATATTTCTCACGACGAATATTCCGTGGGTACTTCGGTAGCTAATTATTAGTAGCTACGGAAATTCCGTAGGCACGTATTAGTAGCTACCGAATTTCCGTAGCCAAACTTTAAGGCATCGTTGGGCCACAACTGGGCCATACGGCCGACGGAAACTCTGTAGCTACTGTTGACAGTGGCTACGGATTTTCCGTAGGGAGTAGCTATGGTATATAAATAATAATAATAATAAAAAAAAAAACTTAAACCCTACCGCAATGGGGAGAGAAGGTGTATTTATATGGGAAGATCTTTCACTACCTACCACAATGCGGTAGGTAATTTCAATGGTAACTGCATTGCGGTAAGTAATTTCAATGGTAACTGCTATTAGCTACGGTCTGGCGGTAGGTAATAACAACGGTAACATTCATTAGCAACGGAAACGCGGTAGCTAATTATTTTTACCGTTGACATTACCTACCGAAAGACCGTAGCTAACCCTTCTTACCGTTGACATTGGCTACCGAAAGGCCGTAGCTAATCTTTCTTACCTTGGCACAAATTTGAAAATTTGAGTGAACCCTTTACCCAAACCCTAACAGTAGCTACCAAATAGTGGTAGCTAATTTTATACCCTAACAGTAGCTACCGCTAGTCCGTAGCTATTGACTACATTAGCTACCGAATGTCAGTAGTTACTAATATTCAAGTGCTTCAACTGTGATTTTTCAACGATTATTTTAAATGTAACTGATTGTTTCTTATCAATTACGTCAATAACAAGTTATAATTAACTAAATAAACATAAAATGATGATTTCATTGCACAATCAATGGCACTACTAATGTCGGTTCATAACAACAATGATACCTAATGTCGTTTGTTTGTCAATAGTATATATATGTATCTATCTCCCAATAGAACGTTAAATAAAGAATGTAACTTCACATCATAAACAATCATCACATTTCATCGATACATCATTCAACACGTCACAACGATATTTCAATCACATACGCACGAGACATGATTAAGTGTAGAGGTAAAACTAATATATACGTCACACAACAATACATCAATCGTAATAACAACTCAATTACTATCAAATAAGTTATTTATTACTTAATGTTGGTAATATTACTAAACTGAAAACATAAAGAAATCAAAATCACATAAAGAAATATACAAAATAGAAAAAAATTAACATTAGCTATGGCCAAACGGTAGCTACTAATATTCAACGGACATTAGCTACCACTAGTCGGTAGCTACTAATATTGAACAGTTATTAGCTACTGGAAGTCGGTAGCTACTAATATTCATCTTGATAGAACCCATAAAATTGACAATTAGCTACCGATTTTCGGTAGCTAATTTTTGAAAAATTGAGCGCCCATGTGCGAGAAATTCAAATATTTCGAAAATTCCAAAATTTTGACCATTAGCTACCGATTTTCGGTAGCAAAACATCGAAAATTTTGGCGGCCAAGAGCGGGAAATTCAAATGTTCTGAAAATTCAAAATTTTCAATCTCATATTATAAATACCCCTCAATTCTTCAATCTACAAAATAATCCCAACACTTCTCCAATCTAAAAACTATCCTTACCATTTATTTATTTATCAAATCTATAAAATCATCCCAACACTCTCTTCAAATCATCAAAAAATCCCAACACTTCTCCAAGCTAAAAAACTTTCTTTATTTCCTTTATTTCTTTGTTTCTCATTTCTCAACACTCTCTTCAAATCTTCACCACGTTTTTCATTTCTCAACACTCTCTTCAAATCTTCACCATGTTTCTCATTTCTCAACACTTTCTTCATATCTTCAAAACTCCAAACTTTTTTTATTTTACAATCATTTTGTTAAAAAGACTTTCTTCTTTTATTTAAATGCTTGATAGTGTTAAATTAACAAATAAACATTTATTTTCGTATTTGTGAAACAATAAACCAATAATTTTCCAGAATATTTCAGGATTTTTTTTTTAAAATCTGTAAATATTATTACCTACGGCAGAACGGTAGCTAATAATATTCATGGCTTTAAATATTATTAGCTACCGATTTTCGGTAGCTAATGGTATGAATATTAGTAGCTACCGGCTTTCAGTAGTTACTAATATTCATAAAGTTAGCTACCTAAAGTCGGTAGTTACTAATATTCATACTATTAGCTACCAAAATTCGGTAGCAAATGCGGGTTAAAATGGGCAAGCTAAATCGGCATGCTAGTGACGGAATTTCGGTAGCTAATTCGACAGTAGCTACCGAAACTCGGTAGCTAATTTTCAAAGTTGTGGCGACGGAAGTTCCGATGAAAGTTTGGTTACGAATTTGAGCGACGAAAATTCGGTAGGAAAGAGTATTATTACCTACCGAAATTCGATAGCGAGTCATTAGCGACGCGATTAGTAGCTGCCGAAAATTACCGACGAAATTGCGGTAGGTAATGATCATTACCTACCGCGTTTGGGTCATTAGCTACCGAAAATGCGGTAGGTAATGACCCTTTTTTCTTGTAGTGTAAGATTAAGCTAATCTCTATGATTAGTTCAATCTTTCTAATTAAGCTAATTGATATGATTATGCAATCACGATGATTATGCTAATAATTTCTATGTTCTAATTAATGAAAGATCTCTTACCCATTAAAAAAAAAAAAACTCCCGCACTTTTCTTCATCCTTTATATATGTGTACAATAATCAGTTGCAATACAATTCTTTTCCACTTTTCACTTTACCCTTCTACAACATTGTTAGCTTTACAGCTCACTTGAACAACTAGAAATTAATTGTCTTTCACAAGTATTAGAAATACTCAGTTTGGTAATAAATTATTTATTTCTTCATAACTCAAATTATTACTTTACTTGTTACAGTTTCTGTGCTCTACCAAAATCTAGCACAACACATATGATCGTAATTCGATCTACTCCAATCATCAATTATATTATTAACTTTAGTCACTAAAAGACTTACGACCACAAATATTTTTATTTAAATAAAAAATTGGTCATAATCACATCGTGTATTTAATTATATCTCGATGTTCCCAATTATGTAACAAAAGAATCACCACATGCTTCTCAAATTTTATATAGACTAAGGATCCTATGATAGAGAAAAGCACACTGGATCTCAAACTTATACATGAAATAATTTTCCTTTCACCGCCAAAGACAGCTCCGTGGCGAAACTGAGCCTCTGCTTGATCCCCCTGCATTTTCACAATACGCTAATGCAGTCCTCTTTTGAGTGTTAACGTAAGTAAGCCTAATGTCCTGCAGCTTGATTCCGTTACATGGATTAGTCGAACTGCACCTAAATGTCATTGCGGCTTGTGTAGCCGATGTGCCCTTTATGTTTTTGAATGTTACTTGGCTCACTCTAACTCCAGAACTCTGCAAAAATCAAATAGTTTCAATATGTACATCGCGCGAAAGGGTTTTCGTGTACGTGTGAACGTACAGATTAAATATTGATAAAATAATTTTATTGGTCGAGTTTCTGAAATAGTAAGGACTTTAAACCAACTATAGTATATCGCATTTTGCAAAGAGGAACTTGTCTCATTCCTTATTAAAATATATGCGATTTGTTCCCAGTCAACTTCTCAAGAAATATTTCGCTAACTTAACTCTATAGAAATATTATGTGGAATATGTCATCAAACGATGAATATCCTTTCAAAAGTTGACGGAAGACTAATCGTCGGGCAAAAGGTGTGATCAATTAGAAGTATATTTATTTAAGAAAATAATTTGCCCTTATTAAAGAACGGGATTGGGAGCTTCATTCTATTGAATTCCATAGCTGTAAATTTATGTAAGGGGATTATATTAACCTGATGTGGGCAACTGTTACTCGGACAATACTTCTGATCAATAATTATGGGATTAGCAACATTCCTCATAATTAGATTTCTAAACATAAGATTCTTTGCATAGCCTCCACTAGGCTTGGCCCATGATTTAACCCGAACTCCGTTTTGTGTCTTTGTAAAGACAGAATTTGTCACCGTCACATTCTGAACTCCAGCTTCGTACAAATTGTTGCCTAGACTTCCGACACTGTTAACATATTTAAACAAATCAATCCTAATTTTAGAAAAAATATATATATATTCAATAACTAGCTAGTAGCTAGTGAACGAACAAATAAATTAAATGATGCAATTTGGGCATGCACACACCTAATGCCATGTCCCGGGCCACATCCAATTTGCTCGATCCACATGTTCATGGATCCAGGTCCGACGGATATGCAATCGTCTCCGGTCTTAATAATGCTGTTGAGGATTGTTACACCTCTTGACGCCTCTATGTGGATGCCGTCTGTGTTGGGACTTCCACTTGGAGCTGTGATCTTGATGTTCTGGATTTTGATGTTGGTGCTATGGTTAATAGAAATGTGCACCCTTTCGCTGTTGAACGACTTTAGGCCTCTTACTATCACATCGCTACACGCCTCGAAAGCTACTGACTGCAAGAGTTATATCCAAGAAGATCATTATTTAATTGTTAGAATACACTGCCGTAACTTGTCATGAATAATCTCGACTTAGAATTTTTTTGGGTATTATTTTTCTTGGCTTTTACTCACTTAAGAAACAAGAAAAAAACAAGCAAATGACAATTTTGCCGGTGTTATGTTATGTTGATAGGCATATCAGCCCGTATAAAAATATAAATGCATATTATAACACCAATGTTTTGAGATAAATAGGCAAATTACCTCATCGTGATTTTAAAAAAGTGTACATCGATCACCACCCTAAAACCTCTATACAAAAGGAAGTATTGCACTATTTTACTATTTTAGAACCCAAAGAAAATAATTTGCATCAATTTTTGTACAGATATTAATGGGCATGTTTCACAAATTACAGAATAATTTATCTATTATGAAACTGTTCCTTCGCGCAGAGCGGCCGTTTTCAAACAATTTCGAACGCAATGAGTGAAACACTTATACTAAATTGACCTTAAAAGGTTTACTTAGCATCAAGAAAGAAAAAGTTGTGAAAAATCCATGCGACTAAGGATGATGATATTATATAACTGTAGATATCACTAAACGACGCTTTTGGCAATGTAGAAAACAAAGTTACGTACCCTTGCTCCGAATGGACAATTGTTTCTATTTCTCTTACACGACCACAATTTGGATCCCTTGGCATCAATCGTGCCCCCAATGATGGACAACCTACTCACTTTAAAAAAGCGGATCCAATACTCGGAGTGCCCAATACCATTACCCGGTGGCACAATCGTTCCACTTATTTCAAAATGAATCCGGTTCTTGCACGGACCCACAAACGAGATTGATCTCACGACAAACGTGCCATGCGGAACGCTAACTGAAGCCGGCGTGCGAGAGTTGCACGCTGCCCGCCACGTGTTGACGAAGGCCGACGTCGAGTCTGTTCTCCCATCTCCTCGAGCGCCGTAACTCACTACGTTGTAGGCTGTCGAAGGACATATATGTAATGAAATTACAATGGCGAGAAAGAATTTAGAAGAAAATGACATCACTTTATTAGGCATGGTGCAATATGGCCGCGCTTTTAAGTTTGAATATGAAATATTGGACTAGAAGTGAGACTATATATACTTTGGAAATCAAGAGCATATTTGCATTTGTTAGCTAGCGCATCATACGCGAATCGTAGTGAGTTAGATGTTGATTTAATTTTCACGTGGCGTACTTGAACATGTACGAAATATATGAATTCTCTTGTGAACAGCATTTAATCTGATAGTCGCATAAACATGTGATTTCTGGATCAGTTCATGTCCAAGAAAGAATCTCGATGGAGTCTTTAATCATTCTACTGATTTCTGAAAAACAATTAACTTACTTTAGTTAGAAGATTTTAGGGTAGGTTTTTATATTAGTACTTTAATTTGTGTTGAAAATTAGTTTTTTTAATGTTGAAAATTAGTAAATTACTAAATATCAAATCACAAATATATGTTTTCGGGCAATAATCTAAAAGATCAAGTTTATGGCATGAATTGTTACTGCACAACATCCCCCTGCGCGGTGTTGTTACATGAAAAGTTTATTTCCAACCAAGTCTCGAGAAATTTCGTTATTAACAGCTTTTCGCACACCACCTCATATAGGCATATTAACTTAAATGAAAAATAAATAGGTAACTTATTTTTTAATGTTTTTATGCGGTCTAGTACCTAGCAAGCTCTTTTTGTATGCAGTTGTCTGTGCAACCTCTTAAAATCACATGATACTATGTAGTGTTAGCATTAGTAGATAGTTCAGAGTCTATTTTGTTATTAGCTCTATTAGTTTGTTTAGTTGCTACCTGGATTCTGTTAGTTAGATTAGTTTGTTATTTATCCCGCAGCTAACATGCACAGTTAACCAATTCCTCCATTAATGAAAACAACATTTCTCTCTCTAAATTCTGTGATTTAACATGGTACCAGAGCTTGGTTGAATTTTTTTTCGATTTTCGGTGTGAAATCGAGCTGATTTCAGCCTTGCTATCTCCATTTCACTGCGTGTGCGTGAAATCGGAACTTCGTTTTATCCCTGTTAACTGCGTGTGAGTGAAGTTTGAGCTCAATTTCATCATTTCACCGTGTGTGTGTGTGTGAATTTGAGCTTGCATTTTGATGACGAACCTTAATAATGGCGCGAGTTCACCATCGGCGGTGATTTCTACTGTGAATCGCAACTCTGCTTCTTCGATCGGATCAGATTCTGCGGCAAATTCGCGATCGACGCACAGTCCTCTCTACCTGCAAAGATCGGATAACCCTAACATGAAGCTCACCTCAATTCCGTTGACTGGAATTCAAAATTATCTGCCATGGAGTAGAGTAGTGAAGCTCGCATTAGGTGCGAAGAGGAAATTAGGGTTCATAACTGGATCTACCCTTAAACCTGCTGTGGATCATCCAGATTATAAAGATTGGGTGCATGTTGACTGCATGGTAACCTCTTGGATCCTTTACTCAATTGATGATAGCTTATGAGATGCCTTTACTTTTTGTGATTCTGCTGCTGGATTGTGGAATCTGTTAGAAACACATTATGGATTGAATAATGGTCCTAGATTGTATCAAATGCAATGTTGTTGCTTTTGTAGCTCAGGGTTCTGCCTCTGTATCTGAATACTACACTAATTTGAGGAAACTGTGGGATGAGTTGAACTGCATTTTGCCACATATTGCTTGTCACTGTGAAGCTGCTAATCTGTGCACATGTAATATTGCACAATACTCACTGGATGCTGCCTCTCAGACCAGACTCATGCAATTTTTCATGGGGCTTAATGATGAGTTTGAGTCAGTTAGGAGCCAGATTCTTGGATTAGATCCCTTACCTCTAGTTGAGAAGGCATATGCCATGATTCTGAGAGTGGAAAAACAGAAAGAGATTCGGATCTCTCTATCCAATGTTCATGAGAATAGTGTTATGTTCACTAGATCAAGTAACTCTTACCAGCCTAGATCTTCATCTAGCTTTAACTCCAGAGATTTCAAGAAGAAAACAAGTGACAGGAAGTGTGATCACCGCAAAATGAATGGACATACGAGAGAAACTTGCTTCAAGCTGGTTGGGATACCAGATTGGTGCAAAGAAATAAAGGACAAGAAGTCCTCTGGATCTAGATACTCTGCTAATGCAGTTGATACTGAGCTTCAAAGCTCCCCAAATGGATCCTCTGAGCCAACCACTTTAGGGTCCAACAATTCCCTGCCTACTAATCAGTTCCAGGCTGATTTCATGAAGATGATGAGACACATGATGGCTTCAAACAATGGTCTCCTACAATTTGATGCTGGAAGAGTCAATTTTGCACACTTTGGAGAGTTTGCTGGTAATAATTTCAGCAGTTCTCCTTCTTTATCAAATCTATCTTCTGAGGTTTGGGTGATAGACACAGGGGCTTCAAATCACATGGTTATTAACACTAAGAATTTAACTCATGCTTGTGCTCATGTTGTCTCAACTTATGTTATTTTACCTGCTGGTACTGATAAGAATGTTAAGAGCATTGTTAATATAGCCCTCACGCCAAATATTACTCTCACTGGAGCTTTGCACATTCCTGATTTCAAATTCAATCTTCTTTCAGTGCATAAGCTCTCAGACAATGCAAGAATGAAATTCATTTTTTTCCCACTCACTGTCTTTTGCAGGACCTACAGACTGAGAAAGTGCTTGTTGTGGGTCATGTGAAAGGCAATCTATACATTCTTGACCCCTCAAATTGTTCTCTTACCTCTTTCCAAAATAGTATATCTACTAGAACTGCTAAGAAGTCTAGTTTAAATAAGTGTTTTGCCTTTGCTTCTTTGAAAACTGTTGATAAAGATGCACTGCATTTGTGGCATGCAAGATTTGGACATGCTTCATATAACACTTTAAAACACATTGAATGTTTGTCTTCTCTTCAACATTTCTTTGATGCTATTACTTCCTGTGATATATGTCATAAATCCAAACAACATAGATTACATTTTTCTCACAGTACTTTTAAAGTCTCTAAATTGTTTGAACTTGTTCATATGGATATTTGGGGCCCATACAAAATTGCTATTGTTACTAATACTCATTACATGCTAACTCTTGTGGATGAATTTAGTAAGTGTACCTGGACCTTCCTCATTAACAATAAAGCACATGTTCCTACTCTACTGGGTCATTTCATTGCTTCTGTTGCAACTCACTTCAATGCACAAATACTATCTTTCAGAAGTGATAATGGTGGTGAATTCACCAGCTATGCTTGCCAGCAATTGTTCCTTAAACATGGTATTCAACACCAGAAGACTGCTCCTTATACACCTCAACAGAATGGGGTGGTGGAAAAGAAGCACACGCACCTTCTTCAGGTGACAAGAGCTCTACTCTTTCATGAAAGTTTACCTCTTATATATTAGGGATATGCATTGTTAATGGCCACTCACATTATCAATAGAACACCTACTCAACTTTTGGACTGGAAATCTCCATTTGAAGTGCTTCATGGTTATAAACCTGAGTTGAGCTCATTGAGAACTTTTGGATGTCTGTGTTACTACACAAATACTACTCCTCACAAGGACAAATTAGCTCTTATAAGTTTCAAGGGATATTTCTTTGGATATGCTCCTGGACAGAAAGCATTCAAAGTGTATTGCTTCACTAAGAAGACTGTGATAATATCCAGGAATGTTGTTTTTAATGAGAAGGATTTTTGTTTCCTCTCTTTCTTTGTTGAACCCCAGGGAACTCCATTGCTTGCTATTACTATTATTGAAGCTGAATTGGCTGACACTCCTCTATCATTACCTTCTCAATCTGTTTTTTCATCACATATTACTCATGATTCCACACAGTGTGAGGAGACTAAGGATACTAAGCCTGACACTACTCTTCCATCCAGTGATACCTTGGATATTCCTATACAACAACCTCCTTCTAACCCTGTGCGCAGAAGCAGTCGACCTAGCACACTCCCCAAACACCTCAATGACTACATACTCTGTTGCAAAACTGATCCCGCTGTTTCTCCACCTCATAATCTCCTTACCTCTTCATCCTATACCCCTCCTACATTTCTTTCAACCTGTCGTGCTCACTTTACTCCATCATATATAAGCTTTCTTGCCAATATCTCTTCTCATACAGAACCTACAAATTACTCACAGGCTTGCAAAGATCCTAATTGGATTTCTGCTATGAACACTGAAATCAGTGCACTAGAGGCAAATAATACGTGGGATTTGGTTCCCTTACCTGCTGATAAGAAGCCTATTAGCTCTAAATGGGTTTACAAATTGAAGTTGCACCTAGATGGTTCCATTAAGAGACACAAAGCTAGCTTGGTTGCAAGGGGGTACAACCAAGTATTTGGCTTGGATTACAATGAGAGCTTCTCTCCTGTAGTTAAACTGGTAACTGTCAGATTGCTTATTGCTGTGGCTACTCACTTCTCTTGGCCTTTACAACAGCTTGACATCAACAATGTTTTCTTGCATGGTTTTTTTGGATAAAGATCTTTACCTCTCTCCTCCTCAATGTGACAACATTGCTCCTGGATTAGTTTGCAAACTCAGAAAATCTCTCTATGCTTGAAGCAAGCCTCTAGGCAATGGAACATTGAATTTACTAAGTGTTTAGTGACATGATTTTTGTCAATCAGCTCATGATAATTATCTATTTACCAAGGGTTCTGGTGCTTCATTCATTGCTCTTCTTGTGTATATGGATGATGTACTCATTACAGGTCCCTCTATGTCTCTCATAAAGGCTGTCAAGGATCACTTGCACTCCTGTTTCACTATCAAGGACTTCAGACCAGCTAAGTACTTTCTGGGCCTTGAGATCTTAGGCACTTCTTTAGGAACTTATATCAACTAAAGGAAATACACCCTGGATATTATAGCTGATACTGGTCTAACTGGAGCCAAGCCACTCCATCTTCCTTGCAAGCCTGGACTCAAGCTGCTCTGTGAGAGTCCTGCTTTTCCCATCCAGATCAGTACCGCCGCCTTATTGGAAGATTATTATACTTGAACATGTCCAGACCTGACATATGCTTCATAGTGAACCAACTCAGCCAGTTCATGAACACTCCAACTATAGCTCACTGGCATGCAGCTAAGGATGTGCTCCTCTACCTCAAAGGCTGTCCCTCTCTTGGTTTATTCTATGAAGCTTCTGCTCCTCTCACTCTCTCCAGCTATAGTGATGCAGACTGGGCTTGCTGCATTGACAACCGTAGGTCAATCACTGGATTTGACATCTTTCTGGGCAACTCGCTCATTAGCTGGAAGACAAAGAAACACGTGAATGTCTCAAGATCCTCAGCTGAGGCTGAATACAGAAGCATGGCAAGTACTGTTTGTTAACTCAAATGGTTAAGCTTCATTCTTCATGACATGAAGGTCTCCATTCCTCTGCCTATTCCTCTCTACTATGATAACAAAGCAACCATCCACATCACTAGAAACCCTGTGTTTCATAAGAGGACAAAGCACTTGGATATAGACTGCCATGTGGTCAGAGATTGCTTCAAACTTGGATTTGTTCTTCTTCAGCATTACCCTGCCTCTCTTCAACTTGCTGATTTCCTTCTATCACTGGTTATCCAAGTTGTTTCTTGGTGATCCTCACCAAGCTCCAACTTGAGGGGGGGCTGTTACCATTGGTAGATAGTTTATGGTCTATTTTGTTATTAGCTCTATTAGTTTGTTTAGTTGCCAGCTGGATTCTGTTAGTAAGATTAATTTGTTATTTATTCCGCAACTAAGATGTACAGTTAACCAATTCTACCATTAATGAAAACAATATTTCTCTCTCTAAATTCTGTGATTTAACATGTAGTTCGTCTATTTATTTTTCATAAGGGCGTACATATTATTCCAGTAAACATAACAACCTATTTATCATTTACATGCGGTAATATAATATGACTCCTTTACCTAATTAACGTGTACCCGGGGAAAATTGGCGTCATTAGCTATTCTTAATATTATTTCTTACAAACAGTTTTAGTTTTCTTCGGTAATATATATAACACCATATGTTATATAGAAAATCTTAATGTGTACTAGAAATAGGAATTGAAACTGACAAATTAATTTCAATTAAGTAAGCTTCAGCGAACGGTGTACTAAACTAACTGCTAAACAAAAATCAAATAAGAATCTGATGGCCCGCTCTCTTCTTAACTCGCAAAGTTTTAATAGTCAATTGAGTACTCAAAAAAATTCTTCCAGCCCAATCGAAAAGAATCTGACTCGAAGTACGAAAGACAACAGTAGAGGGTTAGCTCAGATTAGAATAAGCAAATCTTGATTAGATCCATAAAGAAACTACTTATTTGTCAAATTAATGAAGAACCACTAACCACGTGAGACTGCAGGTGAATAGATTTAATAATATGAAATAATGTATTGTATATATAGATAGATAGTTGATGGTGCCGAGGACACAGGCGCGAGACTTGCATATATATCATGCTAGGTACATAATTCATTGAATTAGAATGTACGCATTATCAAATAAAGAAACTAACCACAGATTAGATCACATTGACTTTTTCCAACAAAATGACAGTTCTTGATATATATATATATATATATATATATATATATATATATATATATATATATGAGTATATACAAGTTTCAATTGGTTCGCTCTTGGATATAATATTAATTTGTTACAGGTGACGGTTATTATTATAATCCAAATTAAAGGTTCTTGGCGCATATGCTTGGTAATCCAATAAGAGAGGTTAATTATCAACATAATGCTGATAAGAGTTTTTTTTTTTGAACATCAATGCTGATCTGATAAGAGTATTCGACTGCATCAGTGTTTGATTTGGCCTCGTTTTGGTAGTCTAACATAAGATTAACGTTAAGAACGTATGGAACTACGGATCGAATTGCCATGGCATTAATCACGCAAGTACAACTTTTACTTAGAAGACCACGTACGAGTGACGAGGAATTAAGAATAGTAAACCTATGGCACAAATGAGGTAATTAGTTTCTCAATGGACTTTACCTACTTAGAGCCTAATTGGCCAGATCCGTTTAATCATCTCAAGTTTTCGAACTGAGAATAAGCACGTTCTAACTACACAAATTAAATGAAAACCATAATATAAAATAAATATCTCTTGACCTGAAATCGAAGTGTTACACGTACGAGTACATTTACCTCTAATTAAAATAACTCCATTACAAATGATTTGCACTATATGCAAGGTATGGCGATCACATAAAAAGTGATATAGACCTATATATATTTCTCATCTCTAATGATACAACTCATTTATTCTGATCAGTACAAACAACTAATTGTGGGTTCGATCAGACCTTGGGTTGTCCCCGCGGCATTCGTGCACGACGCTCTAGCCGGAAGATTTTTGTAACTGAGGTTAACATTTTCCAGTTTAATTCCCTGGCACGGATTCGCCTTGCTGCAGTCGAACTTCACCGCGACTTCTGTTGCCGATGTGCCTTGAATGTCCTGATACGTAACATCGTTTATTTCCACTCCAGATATCTGTGGGATCACCGCATATACATGAACATAAATAAATCCTTAGATCTACGCCGGTCATATAAATTCTTCAATTTTTTTGTAAGATAGTACAACTTTCGTGTAATTAGAACAAGCCACTTAGAAATTGAGAATTAATTTGTGTCATGTATCCAATCTAAGTGTCTTAGATAAATTAAAGATGTGTACCTGTCCAGGACAATTTTTGTTATTAGGACAGTAATTTTGGTCAATCACGATTGGGTTTTGCACATTGGTCATAGTGGCATGTTGAAAGAGAACACCCTTTACAAATCCTTTGCTTGGTCTTCCCCATGTCTTAATTCTCAATCCATTTTGGGTATTCTTGAATGTGACTGATTTTACCGTTAGATTTTCCACTCCGGCCTCTTCAAAGTCCTTACCTAAACTTCCAATGCTGCAAAATTGATAAAACATATTCACACAATTGAGCAAGGCACATATATATTACCCAAGCTCACTTCTCTTATGTAGATTGTGGTGACGCATTTTTCAGATGTTAAGTTACATATTTCAATTTAGGCCTAAAAAACATAAGTAAAAAGTCTTCATAGTTGGAAGTACCATCACTGCTGTATTTTGTTTTGGTGGCATCTCAAGCTTTTAGACTCAACATGTAACAATTCATCTACCATTATCTATATGATTTAAGACACGTGTCATCCTCATAATTATCTATATGATTTAAGACACGTGTCATCCTTACAATTGCGTGTGACACATAATGGGATAGAGTGCGAGACTGGTTTTTTGGCCCAAAGGGGATTTTTAGTGCTGATTTTACAGGTTAAGAGAATAGGCCATTTCACCTCAATGTTACTTACGTTATAATTCTTGGATCATATTACACTAACTAAGCAATTAAAGTGGGGGCTACATAATCAATCATGATAATGACATGCATGCCACGTAATATTATAAGTTCAACAACACATTTAACAACTTAATTACCGATTCAAAAAAAAAGGTATGGCAAATTTAATAAGCTAAAATTTTATTATAGCTAAGTACTATATCTCAAATGCAACGAATTAAAATAAGGTGAGTAAATATTTATAATACGTATAATTAATTACCTTATACCATGGCCTGGGCCGCAAGCAACATTTTCGATCCATAAATTGGTGGTGCCTGGCCCAATTGACACGCAATCGTCTCCCGTACTAATTTTGGAATTCAAAATTGTGACGCCATTTGACAATTGGACGTGAATTCCATCTGTATTTGGGCTATTTCCTAATGCTGAAACTTTAACTCCTTGCACTTTCACATTTTGGCATCCATTGATCACGATGTGGAACATTTGACTATTTAGAGAAGTCAACCCAGTTATTGCCACATTTTTCGAATTCGAAATTCCCAGTGTCTGCACATATATATAGATTCAGACAAAAAATTATAGTAACAAACAATATGTGATGTTCATTAATCAATTAATAAGTTTTTATTTTCCGAAAAATAAAATCTTATTCTATAATTAAGATCGTTATATGTAAATATATACCATTTTCTTGTAACACGTAACAATTAAAGAGAGTTTTATTATTATTATTATTATATTATATTGCACATCCCATCATGTCATGTCATCTCAAGATGTACTACAAAAAGAATTCGATGGTCACATGCAACCGAAGTTATAAATGCGACAGAATAATGTTGGATAAAGCCTGTTGTTGTTAGCTAAGCGGTTATTCGTGTTACAAGTTATAACTAATATTAATACCCTTGAACGTGACAGTTATTTAATTTTATCTTTAAGGACGATTGACCATATATTCGCAGGAAGTACCGACATTTTGCTTATATAAAAGCAATTAAAACAATTTTACGAGGTTTTAATTAGCTTTACATTTTAGCTGTGCGCCGGATGAGCTAATTTTAGGTGTATATATGTGGGGTTACGTTGTTATGCTAAATAAATTACAATTCAGAAAAAAGAATTTCAGATAACCGCGACGCCCCACTTTCCCACTAACCTGAAATTAGTTACCTAAACAGCAGTTAATTACATCCCACTTTAAAAAACACCCCACATGACAAAATTTATTTCACCAAAATACTACATACAATCAATCATCTTTCTAAATCTCAATTCAAGCTCCATTGCACCATAATTCTCGAAGACGACTAAATAATTAAGCTATATAATATATATACATGCAACAACATTTAACGTGTGACATGACATACCGTAGCGCCACTAGGACAATTACTCCTGCCGGATTTCTTACATGCCCACAAGGCGGCGCCTTGGCCGTCTAGCGTGCCGCCTTGAACGGAAAGACCGTCCACCCCTTCAAAAAGCAACCAATTACGTGCATTTCCGATGGCCTCATAGTTGTTTGGAGCAATGAGTGTCGCGTCGAGTCGAATAGTTATAGCTTTATTTTTGCATGGACCTTTGAAATGTACGCTCTTAAGCAAGAATCTGCCTCGTGGAGCGTAAACCGTGGAGGGTTTTGTCGAACCACAAGCTAATGACCATGCTTTGGAAAAAGAAGAGGTGGAATCTGATTTGCCATCAGGGTTTGCTCCAAAGTCTATGATGTTGTACGTGATAGAGGTGGCTAATGATTGGTCGGAAATGATGAAGAGAATTGCAAGAAAAAGAATTGCAATAATTGGGTTTGGCATATGCATTGTTTTAGCAATATGTGCGTGTGTTTGAAACTTAGAGAGGGGAGGTTTTGGTTAGTGATGAGGAGTTGTACCAGTTTGGGATGTATTTATAGTGAATTTGAATGCAAGAAAGTGGGGTTTGGGGGTGAGGGACTATCTTTAACAGAAAATGAAAAAGGGGAACTATTTTTTTGAGTAATATAATTTGGTTAACCAATTAGGAAGGGAGATAGAAACGTCATGCATTTAACGGAAAACGAAGTAGCATGGGGTGTAAATTTCGATATAATAACCCCCATCTATATTCCTTTAGAATGGTGATCGAGATCAAGTTAAATTAACTCTAATAAAAAATAAATAGATAAATTACCTTCATGATATTTTTAAAGAGTAGTATTGTCTTTTATTAAAAGAGAGAAGAATAACTATTTTATGCAAATGGTTGTGTTGATGACGCGGTGCAACTAAAATTGAGATTTAAAGTATTTCTCTAAATTAATGAAAATAATCTCCATAAATTCAAACCGTTTCGGCACAAATATCAATCGACTGTATACACTACATTATTATGCAATAGTTGTATGTAATAATCACTCTTATAAAAGGAGGTACAATGCACTTGCCCCGATGGCTACGGTTGATTTTATTTTATTTTTTGGCCGAAGAAAAGACATTTATATCTTTCTTCTCAAAAAATAAATTTTGATATATACATATGGTACTCTAAATTAAGAAGCAAATACGAACTAAAATCTAAATTTGCCTTAAGTTATAAATTTCATAAAAATATGTGTTTATATTTTACGTTTTATACTTTTGGTTTTTATTATATTGTAAAGAAACACTACAATTCAGTTTAAACTTTAAGGTTACAAGGGAAATAGAAGTAATTACAAGGGTAGTTTAGTCGTTAAGTATAAGAAATGTCTGCACTATAGAATAATATGAACATAAAGCCGGTGTACAACTACTTAAAATCACAAAGGGTATTTTAATTTGTGGACTTACGTACTTTAGTAGGGGATAATTTGCGAAATTAGCACAATTCAGCTGGTTACTACTAACTAATTGTCGAAGACCAAAAATAATTTGGTGCATGTGACCTAAAAGAGAAACATGTCCTTAACTAGGCTTCACGGTTTCTTATCAAATATTAGAGTATGGCATCCTTCGCAACGTGTATTTAGTGGGAAATAATATACGCGTATCTTAGTTGAAATTTCAAAGACGTGGTTTTAAATTCAATACCGTATATCATATACAGATATAATTGCAAACGGAACCAGATGCTCTTTCCAAATTGATCAAAAAACTTTTGTTATATTTATGAATAAAGTACAACACGTTCGTTAATCAAACATTAGTAAGTCATATATTCTTTTGTTCACATTCTAGTTAATCAATAATTTTAGGTTAAGCTAGACTTTAATGATTTGTGGCCGGTATTTGGTGATTATAAGTCCAAGAATAATTATATCACTGGGAACATTGAGTATACGGCAGCATGGTACACATAATTTTGTTTTTTATGCCTCGCTTTGTTTTTTATTTTATTTTATATATATATATACATATACATATGTAGATATATCATATATATATATCATTTTTTCTACTAATGTTAGTCTAGGAACACTTCGAGAAATTATTAGTTATTATATATTTTTTTGTTAAGTTATTAGTTATTATATATTGTTGATTGAAGAAAATGTACATACCGCAAACTGACATTTAACTGAAAAGCAAACAGCTGAAGAGACAATTCTTTCCCATTTTTCCTTTTATTCAGGTGTAATAATGTCATGCATTTTGTTGTGCTTGCTTGGATAGGAAGGTAAAGACCCTCATATTGCTCTCTCGCAGTTCTCATCACATTCCTCATACCCAAATTTATTAGGGTTTAGTTTTTCTCTGAATAAAATATATAAAAATGAATAAGTTAGTTATTCGTAGTAAGTTCTATGTCTAAGTAGCATTTATTTAAATAGAGGGATCATATATATATATATATATATATATCAATGATATATATATATATTGTTTTGCAGTATATGGATTTTACACACACGCGTACAGGCTAGTATACCCAGAGCAATTTTTTATTATTTTTGTTATTGACAAATTTATCTTTATTCAATTTTGTTAACAACTGATCATTTGATTTAGTTTGTAATTTAACTCTTGTAAATTGAATAATTAGAGTTTGTTTTAAACTACCATAAATAGTGGATCAAAAGATTAAAAGGTTTTAAATCATTATTTATATGCACCATGATTCGATGATAAAATAATATTATTTCAGAAAAGAATATTGTTGAATTTGAATGAAAGTATTATTTAATTTCCTGGAACATCATTTTTTCTAACATAAAAGAAATTATGGAAAATCTTAAAAAGAACAAATTTGTAAACACAATACCTAATTTTTCTATTTTATTTTATAAGAAAACAAATTATAATGAGAATTATATTTCGCGACAGCATTTCCCAAAAAAGCATTATGCTTTAATAATAAGTACTCTATTAGCTCTAAATAGCTACTTTTCGTATGTAGAAAATATACTTTATCAAAAGTTTTCTTTCAAAATTAATCAAAGCATATTTAAAACCCAATTATACGTCAGGAGGGATCGCGCGATACAGCCGCAAAATAGCAAGTTGATAACACGTGAAATAGTTGAACATTATACCATCTTTTAGTACGTTGTTTCTTGCAAGTCAAATAAAAGCTTGAAATCCTTAGGCATGCATCATGTTACATGTGAATCAATACTTTTAATAGCTTCATGTTATATACTTTTTTCTTTTTTAGTACTTCGTCGTTTATTAACGACACATAATATGTGGGTAGGTGTCCCCACACGTAGTTGGAAGTTATATATCCTGTATATATTGCATTGGGGACCAATTGATTAATTTGCGCATGAAAAAATGCAACAAGAAAAAGGAACAAAAAGCATAAACTCGTGTTGTATAATTTTTTTTTTTAGCTTCTCTCATCTATTTTTTTATCGGTAATATTTGCAACAACAAATATAAACATCATTTCACGATCAATAGACGAGTAACATATCAGAAATTAGTTCATGCAACCGAAAATGACATAGCACAATTCGGATATTCTTACTTATAAGATTTTTAGCTTGTCTTTTTTCATATAATTTAGAAAAGTATTATGATTTTGATTTTTTTTTATACTAATTTACCAATAGGATTGCTAGAAATATTTTTTTTTGTTGCACAGCTCCTAACTGATAAAATAGGTACTAATAAATTTCACTTATTAGTACCTATTTTAATTGTAATTAACAATAAATAAAACAACGCACCTTTAATTATCATGTGAAATGCATCAATTTCGAATATGAATATTATTATTAGCAACCACGCGGTGGTCGCATAACACTCATGTCCAGAACTTGCGACCGCTGGGCGGTCGCAGATGACTCTGGATGTCACTTGCGACCACCTGACGGTTGCAATTCTTGGCAAAAAAAATTATTTTTTTATTTTCTTTTGAACGATCTTGACGTGTTTGTGATTTTTAATAAAGAATCTTCTTAATACTTGTGAACTGAAGTAATATATAATTAGTACACTAGTAATTGGGTTATCAAAATACTAATTTATAGGTGATTAACCGACTTATTAACGATTGACTTAGTATATGTTCTACAACTAATCATACGAAGTTGTTATAAACGTCTCGTGTGCGATTGATATTCGTTACAAATATAAGTATACATGTCATTATGCTATTTAATTAATATCTTATCTAAAACACACACACACACATATATATATACATATATATATATATATATATATATATAACCATTACGTACATCATCATTATAATTAGTGAAAAGTGTCACAATGAACCGTCTCTTTGAATGATGATTGAATGCGCAACTAAACCTATGATTTGTGTTTATTTAACTTATTTGTACCTATTATTGAAGTAATTACCAATTAAACAAACAATTATGCCTTAAATTATCATGCAAAATTTGTTAATTTCTAACTTGAATTTTATTAGTGACCATCGGGCGGTTGGGAATGACCCTCATTTGCAACCGTCGAGCGGTCGCAAATGTTAGGATATTATTAGCGACTACCCGACGGTCACAAATGACCCTCATTTGCAACCGATGGGCGATCGTAAAAGGATGGCGATTGCTTGGAGGTTGCCAAGCGGTCGCTAATGCTTGCAACCTCTCGATGATTGCAAGCGGGCCGTTGCAATTGACCCATTTTTCTTGTAGTGAAGGCACAATGGCTCCCTTGTTTAAAATAATGACGCCTAGATCCAGGCTTGTCGCATCCCTCGCCAAAGTGTGTGCATCCTCATTGGTTTCTCCTAGAATCCAATAGAAACTCCATCGATGCATACCAACCCGTTTCCAAGCTCGCACCATGTCGCCTATGAGGTTAGCGGGATCACCATGCACGTTATTCAGAAACCAAAGATCGTACATAACTCCCAGACAGACGCTCTCAAAGATCACTCGGTACTACTAAAGCTCGTCGACTAACCGAACAACGACCCAAAAAGTGTAAGCCTCAGCATTGCGAACATGCATGCCTCCCGCTGGACAACGTTGTTCGCTCAAAACAAGGTTCTCCAAATGATTGTGTACTATAGTCCCGCATCCAGTAGTCCCCCGCACGCTCTTGATCGCTGCATCTACTCGAATTGTAAACAACAACGCTGAAGGGGTAACCCGAAGTGGATTAAGCAACCCATGGTTTCTAATTTGCCTTGCCCGCGCCTCCATCCAGAAATCCCAGCAAGCATGCACCAATGTCGCCACAACCAATGGTTGTGCACCAGGTTCACCCGCAACTATTCGATTCCTATTACCCCATAACACTCAGCATGTAATCACAATAAATGCCATCTCGTCTACCCGTGCGCCTCGTATAACTGTCTCAACCAAGTCAAACAATCCTCACTTTCTCTCCATAAAAGTGAGTTAGTCACAAAAAGAAGTGCCCAAACTTGTCGAGGCACTTGGCACGTCACCACGCAATGCCTGATATCCTCCACTCCATCATGGCAAACCGGACACTCCACTTCGACATCGATGCGCCGTTGTGACAATGTGTGATGTGTGGGAAGAATGCTATTACACATGTGCCAACTAAAAATGTTAATTTTACTTGGATACTTCGGTTCCACAAAAAATCCCAGCTTAACGCTGTGCTACTGCTACCTGCTGCATCCTCCGCACGTAGGTGTACACTCTGTGCGATAATTAAATGATAGGTGCTCTTCACCATGAATAATACAGAGGTCCAGTAATGCCAAATCTGCTTATCCCTATTTTCCCTATTATTTTGGTCTTATTTCATCTAGGTTACAATACACCGAGAAATCGATACAGTGGGACCTGACTTAACCAAAATAATGCTATCCTATTACAATGAAAACCTATTACACATAAGAAAATGTAAGATGATAGGAAATAATCTCTAAATGGCCAAGTTGAGGGAACAGTTGAACAAGAGAGACTCGATGCTATTAGATCGTCGTATTGCGGGCGTTAGACACTTGTGATATCGGACTAAACTCGGGACCTTGCCAAGCTGCCTACGTATTCCATTAAAGGAATCAAGCCGAACGTAGTTCAATTGTCTCTTTTAAGCTGCCTCTCTATGGTCGACCCCTGATAGGGCTACTTGATTCATTTAGTTTAGCATTGAAGAGACTGCACGGTTTCGATCATATCTCTTTGAAGGATGATCGAAACCTCAATCCGCTTCTTGATTACGGACCCTAAGTCATGTAGATTTCAGGTCACATAAGGGTTCAATCTTGGTGAGTATTGAATTGCCTTGGTTCGATGCATCCATGTCGAACAAGGTGAATTCGAGACTGCTTGGCGCGACTCCACGGTTTTGACCATATCTCTTTGTAGGATGATCGAAACCTCGATCCGCTTCTTGATTCGGAACCCTGACTCTCGTGGATTTCTGGGCATGTGCATAGAATTGGCTTGGTTCGATGCATGCGCATCGAATTTGATCCCTCAATATCGAACCGGGTGAATTCGATGCGATGTGCGCGACTTCACGGTTTCGATCATATCTCCCTAACGGATGATCGAAACCTCATTCCGCTTCTTTATTCGGGACCCTGACTCTCGTGAATTTCTGGACATGTAAGGCTTCGATCTTGGGACGCATCAAATTGTCTTGATTCGATGCGTCCATATCAAACAAGGTGAATTCGAGGCATGATAGATTGCGCATCGAACCTACTTGGTTCGATGCGCGTGTCGAATCGACGTCGGTCCTCCTTACTTGTGAGGAGTGAGGGGGTATATATAGGAATGATTAGAGGGCCTTAAAGGTCATTTTAGGACAGCATCGAATTGTGCAAATTCGATGCGCTCAGAACACATGAAATTGTGCAAATTCGATGTGTTCTGCGCAGCTTTACTATTTTGAGTATAACTCTCTCTCTGGACCTCCGAATCGCATATCGCTGGTTGCGTTGCGACCTAGACTCATGTGGCTTTCCAATGACATATTACTCAATGTCTAATTAGCTATATAGATATTTTGGTGAATCAAATACGGCTTAGGTAGCTTTACCTTTAAGCCTTCCCGACACTCATCGGTCAGTTTCGCGCCATCGTGGCTTCTTCTTGACATGACACATTATATCACACCATCTATCTCCGAATGGCAAGGCAAGTATAGCTGATTTACCCTCTTCCCAAAAGATCGTGCGAATAAGGCTATCATTCCATTGCTCCGATACCTAGACGTTAAATGTAGAAAATTTAGACCTCATGTGGGGTTAAATGTTGTATAGTTAACTGGAGCCATGACGCTCCCGCGTATATCACTACAAGAAATTCGCTCATTTTCGACGGCCTCCGACGGAATCGGCCGTCGGAAATGAGCGAAAGTCTTTTCAGACGGCACCTGACCGTTGGAAAAGGTCTTTTCCGACGGCAGGTCCCCGTCGGAAAAGTTCCGACGGAAATGATCTTTTCCGACGGGTGAAGCCCGTCGGAAAAGAACAAAAAAAAAATTTAAAAAAAGCTACCCTTTTCCGACGGCATGGTGCCGTCGGAAATGAGCGTCTCTAGAAGCTTTTTGACGCGGATCGCTGACATGACACCATTCCCCCTCCAAAATTTATAAATACCCCCAAATTTTACACCTAAAATTCATTCATTCAGACACAAACACTCAAATTATATCTCCCTAACTACATTTCTTCTCTCAATTCTTTCTTTAATTATTTTTCTTACTTATATTTTCTTTATATATATTTTGTTTTCTCACACATATCATATATTATTCTTAATACTTTCATAATAAACTATTTTTATTAATCTATATATATTACAAATTAGTTTATATTTATGTTTTTCGTACCAAATAATTCATTTTTTATAATTTATATATATTATTAATGTTTATATATATATGTTTTAATTATAACCTTTTCCGAAAATTCGGACAAAATTTGAGATGATAATTAACAAAAAATTGTTTTTTCCGTTATTTTTTTTTAATATTTATGATTATTATTTTCGACGGCATAATAGTCTTTTTCGACAGTACTATGCCGTCGGAAATGACTATTTCCGACGGCACGATGCCGTCGGAAAAGAGGACATTTCCGACGGCATAGTGCCGTCGGAAAAGTCCGACAGGTTTTCCGACGGCAAGAACCCATCGGAAGAGACTTTTTCCGGCGGCACTGTGCCGTCGGAAAAAGCTTTTCCTACGGAAGCTTTACCGTCGACCATTTCCGACGGACTAAACCGTCGGAAAAGACCATTTCCGACGGGAAATAGGCCTTTTCCGACGGGTTTTGTGCCGTCGGAAATGGCCGTTTCTCTTGTAGTGTATATACGGGTTTCTTTTGTTAATACCATACAGTTTATAATTAAAGAGGTTGGTGGTTCTCAAAACAAAAGTCATTAGCAAAAACTTTGATGTTAATTACCGCTAACAGAGGATAAAGTGAAAAAGAGACCTTTCCACGTTTGGTGTTCACTGAATGAAGAATTTGGATTATTGCTCACCCAAACTCCTATTACCACAAGATAGACGCACAATGATAAATATTAGGGGGGGGGGGGAAGCATCTAATTTCCTATGGTATAAAAAGATAAAGTCCAATAATGTGTTTTGATGCTTTTTTCTCAAAGTATTTTATACTACTAGATCATACGCCCTTACCAAAAATCATATATTATAGACAATCTTATGATTACATGGTTGGCACAAAATTTGAACAAAAACTCGGAAATAGAAGCATAAAGTAGTAATTGATATAAGGTGGTTACATGGAGGGCTCGTACAACATTTAAGAAATATTAATCCCTTTAATCCCATCTCTTGGTAATCCTAACTTTCAGTCCTTGTTTCATGTTAAGAATGACAGAAACATTAGGTGACACTAGGTGCCCTTCCACCACTTGAACTTTGTAATTATGTATAATAGCAGCAGTAACAGATTTCAATTGAGTGAAGACCACTTCTTTCCCAAGACAAGTCCTTGGCCCTGCACTGAAAGCAATAAAATTGGGCTCGTATTTTATCGTTCCACGTTCCGTTATCCATCTCTCCGGCTTGAATTCTTTCGCATCCTTCCCCCAAATGAAATCCATTCTCCCCATGGCATACAAAGAAATTACGACTTTCATTTTTGGATGCACATAATGACCACTTGGAAGTGTGACAGGTTGAACCGGGGCCTTGTGGTTGAATGGAACGGACGGATATAGCCTCAGGGTCTCGGACAATGCAGCATGTAAATAAACAAGGTTTTTCAATTCTTCCACCTCAAATAGCCTCCATTTTCCAGCTCCCTTATCTGATACAACGGAGTGTAGCTCCTCTCGTATTTTCTCTTCTACCTCTGGATGTGTAGAAACAAGCCACGTAAACCACGTAAGAGTTGAGCTGGTCGTGTCACGCCCCGCAATCATTAAATTCAATATTGTGTCCCTCAGAAACTTGTCATCACAATATTCCAACCCAGTGGACTCATCTCCCCTGATGTACGACGTTAGCAAATCCAGTCCTTCATTTACTTCTTCGAGGCAGTTTGTGGATTTCTTCAATTCTTCGCGTTTTATGGAGACATACTTGCATATAACATCGTTTAGCACGACGCAAGCGCGACTTAATTTCTTTTCATGACCAATTCCAAGCCATTTTTCCAGTTTCCAGAGGCTCTGAGGCAAACAATGGCGCATGAATATGGCTTCCTCAACCTCATCTACCGCCCTGGAGAAAGGGACGTCGGGTAATTCAACAGTGAGGCAACCGGGGTCAAATCCAGTGACCAATAGGCACTTAGTGTCAAACGTGAACCGCTGGAAAATATCTTGTAGATCAACCACAAGGCCATGCTTGGCAAAATGTTCTATAACAGGAATCAGGCCATTTCCCACCTTGTTCCAGCTAGTCGTGGCCAAGAACTTGCGGAAACGCTCATGCCCGAACAATGCGCGTGCTTGTTTCCTTTGGTTCTTCCACAAATCCGAGTCGGAGTTGAATATCCCATCTCCCAAGACCTCGAAGATTTTCTTGAACTCGGGCCCTTTTGGGAAGTTTGCAAAGTTTAAGTTCAGTATATAGTGAACGTTTGATGGGTCGGCAGTGACAACTGAGTCCATATTTGCGAACCAGGGGCCTTTCACCACGAAAGTACCACCACCAACCATCCGAAAAGTGTCAACGCAACGGTCGTGAACGCGGTGGACATGGCAGAGAACACCGGGGAGCATCCCAACTATAGGCCAGTTCCATGCACGCCCATTGATGTTTATGAAACACCATATTAAGAAAATCGTAACAAATGATAAAAGTATCTCTGCATAGCCTAATGAGGCCATATATGTGAGTATATATATATATATATGAATGTGAATATTAATTACTCTTATAAAGGACTTTAGCTATTTGTAGTCTAGAAGCCATTATCTTAGTAGTGGAGCGCACGCAATGTTGTTCAATTCAAAGCTGTTTCGATGGCCTTTAAATTTTTAAAGAGTTGGAATATTAACACAAGGCATTTAAAAAGCAAGAGTTGGAATACTGGAGATTTGAGATCCTTATGATCGTGCCATGCTTGAACAAAATAGTTGACCGGCCCATAAATTGCTGGCAATGACAATTGAATTCTTGTTGACATCATTTAGCTTCTAGCTTATGTTGGGACCGAAAACGAAACCCAAGAGCGTTCATGTCAAATCATCAAGAATTAAACACATAAGCCAAATAACTGGATTGCGGAAGCGTACCTTACACCGTATGATTAATTGCTTGCGAAACGTCGTGTGGTTGGTCTTCCAAATCAGCACGAACCCCTTGAGAGTTCCTTTAGTTCTCTCTGGATCTAACTATCGATGGGATGTAGTATAGAAAGTGACTCGTGTGATTTGGGGACCATGACCACCTTTATATATTAGGTCACCAAAACCCTGGTGCCCTAATTCCGTAACTTGGGCTTCGGCCCATCATCGTAAGCACAAGTTACAACGGTCTCTACCCATTAAAGGCCCACACCCTATTAGATACATTAAGCCCATAATTTAACCGAACTTTAGATCACTTTTATCGGGCTTATTATTAATGACATTTCGTATCACATAATTATTAACATATAAGCCCAACGTTGGATTAACGATCCAACATTATTGGATAAAAGATCCAACAATCTCCCACTTGGGCTATATGTGAACTTTATAATTATGCTTAATCGAATTGAGCTCCTTTACTGTCATTACCGAATGTATCTACAACCAATCCCGTCCATCAATCATACCAACATAGAATCGAAGGGGTCTTTGTCACATTTATCGTGACTCGACCCATCAACGGTCACGTATGTCAATATAACTGAATGACATAGATCATGATGTGGATGCGTAGCATGGAAACTTCATGTAACGTGACCATAACATGTCTGTTTCCAACTAGTCCTCCCTTAAACCTTAGTGAGATCAAAACTCAAACTGAAATCAGAGTATAACTTTACTTGAAACTTTATTTCTGCAGAAACAACCTTAAAATCCTTAAACTGGATTAACTGAAAGTGTCTATATTGTAAGACATCTACAAACTCCCACAGAAACTGAATTTTCTTAACTGATATGTCATCCATAAGAGCGACCAGCTCATAAAACCTTTTGGATGATACTTCTTTAATTAGTGGATCCAAAATATGGAGTTTGTGTTGATGCGCTTTATAGACGACTGTTTACTCTGAACTCCTTATTCAACAACTAGGAATATGATGTCTAGTGTAATTTGACATTATAAATATCCTATTGTTAGAATGTATAACTGCTGATTATTGTCACAAAATAACTTTAGTGGCACGTTTTAACGCTATCCACTTCACGCAGCCTCGTGACAAAAGTATACAGTCATACTTTTATAATTGGACGCCTTATAACACACTATGGACACCGTTGTCATGAAAGTATTTACCATACGAGACGGTTAAGTACTCTTTCTAAAATGACTTTCATGACAAGCAGATGAACATAGCCTAATGTAAAACCATACTTTTAGGCATCTACCGAAATCGGAGTCAGTATACTTTACGATCTCAAACTGACCTGACCTCCGACATGTAAGCATGTATCCTTTAAAATACTTTAAGTACTATAAGACTCATTTTGGCTGCTTTCTAATGGTCTTTTCTGAATTACTTAAATATCATACCAACATTTATTATAATTCGAGCATACTTAAGAATCTCCATTGCTAAGGCATATGGAAATTTCTTTATTATCCTTTTGCTCAAGAACAACTTTTAGGGTATTAATTAAATTGTACTAGTCTCTTTTAAGAAAGAGTATCAAAAGTAACGCAATTACATTATAGTTTTACTCCCACGGACCTTATGGTATTTACTAAATTCATCTCAAAATTAATTGAGATAATTACTTGATAAACTTGAAATACCATTTATAACTTTACTGAAATAAGCAGATGGATTTCCTAAACTTGCAAACCATAATCTTTCTATCTTTAGATATAAAGCATTTGGTTGCCCTATATAGATCGTATCATCAATGTTGTCATCGAGAGACACTATTTATATCCATCGGTAATAATTTCTAGAGATGAGTTTTCTAAAATTGCAAGCCATGCATCTTTTGACACAAGGTTTTCTAGATGCACTACATATATTGTCTCACAATGTCGCCATTAAGAGACAATAATCATATCCATCTCATAAAATTCATAGTATATCTTTAATGTTATAAGTTCTTGAGATGCTGAAGTTTGTTCTTTTGAAACTACTCTCTAAACGGGAGTTTTCTTGACATTGTCTTAACTTGCACAATATTGAATAGAATGACAAAGAAGTCAAGACCCATTCAACATCCATAAGAATACAAACATATTCCTTCTGAAAGACAATGTCTTTAACTTTATCTCCCCCCGCAAACTTGGCATCCTCAAAGAACCAAACATTTCTTTCACTCTTAAAAGTTAACATTAATGTGGGATTTAAAACTTTTAACTTAGACTTCTTTAGAATACTTAAAGTAACTTACCGTTATTGAATTCAAATTATGATCTTAAAGTCAATAAGACTTTACTTTTAATTGGATATTCTAAACAAGTAAGTACTTCAGTAAATATTCTATATAATGCAAGCTGCAATCTCAAGTGTTCCGATTTAGAGAAATTATAATTGTCATATTCCATCTTTTAAGTGACACCATTATTGTGGAATTAACCCTTTATGATGTACCTAAAGATGATTTTAATTTCTCTATAGAAATTTAACAAACTATATTGGGTGAACTTGAAACATTAAGTACACCAAATAAATTAATATTTTGGATGAACGTAATGTTTTGATCCTTAAGTTGAGTAAACTCTCAACTTTAACAACACACCCAAAGTTTGAGAATTATAGTAACATGAGTTCTTATTCTCCTTTAGGAGGTATGACTTGATCTCATATACCATAACTCGACTGAATTTTCACAGATTAATATAACTTTTGTACCTTAAGTACTATAGTAAAAGATTTATGAGGCAATTATATTATTTTAAAAAATGATTATCACAACTGTAGAAAGAACTCGAGAACTTTTAAAGCCAATACTTTTACAAAAACTGAATTTTCTTTAGTAACTTGATAAATCAAGAAATGTCTTAATTTATTTAAAAATTAATGTTTTTTTCTCCCGAAAGACGAAATAGAAAAACTTTACCAAAACAAATCTTGAAAAACAGTTCTTTCATAGTAAACTAAATTATTTTATTGCCTCAACTTGAACTTATTGTCATCACACAAATAGATGCATCTTTCAACATCATTTGACTTTAGACATTTTAGAGAACATTTCATAGACATAGTGATGTAAGATACTGCGACTTAATCTATCCATCACATGGGTCTATGTAGCCAAAATTGATTTAATCTGTGAAATTATCGAATTAAGAAGTACACCGTTTGGCACGCCTAACATGACAATTAGTGCACTGTTTCTCCTTAAGATTAAAACTCAAGTGAGAAACAACTTTTCTTTTCCAATTTAATTGGTGGCTTTTGTTGTTTCTTCTGAGTTGTTGTATTTGCAGCTTTCGTAAGATTGCATTTTGCTTTGTCCTTAGGTATTAAGGTAATACGAGATATTTCGGATGTACTCCCTAATATCATCCTTTCCTCATACGTATTTAAAAAATTAAAATTGTCAAGAATGTATATATTTTAGACTTATCATTCTGGACAACTTTATTTTTTATATCCTTAAGGAACTTAGCTTTAATATATATATTTTAAATAATACCCCTAAAAGTTACTAAGATTGTCTTGTTCATGAATATCCTACACATGCGTTTATCATTTTCTCCCACAATTTTATATTATCCTTGTTGCAAAGGTAAACTGTATCCTTAAAATGTGGTAGAGAAGTAATCCTTACGCAATATGAAGATTCATGATAAAAATAGAAGTGCTTTAACACCGAAATATAATTTATGTTGGTAGTTTTTTTTTTTTTTTTTTTTTTTTGGTAGTTATAAGTAGCATGTGCTACATCATAATAGATTTTATACATGCTCACATTAACCTTGAAGCAAAATCAAATTCAAATATTGGTAATTCCCATCTCAAGATACCGGAACTCCATTAACATTTTATCTTTGACCAAATGTTAACTTGTAAGTGGTATCTTGAAGCAGCAATTAAACTTTGACAATAAATGTCGAACATAACTCTACCTTTGGCCGATATTATGTTCACATGCAAAACCGCGTAATCATCACAAGCTTAATTCTGCAAGTATGCATGCAATTCTGATAAACATCGATCTTCCTTTTGGCCGATGGACATTCACATAAGTTACATGCACATTACCATTTATATTTTCAAATAAATTAATTTTCACAAGAGAGCTCACTTTTGCGAGATGTTGCTTCAATTAACATATCTAAAAATATATATAACTTTTTCAATATTAGAATTCAAGATTGCACCGAAAAATTTGAGCTTCTATAAAAGGTTATCCTTTTTAATCACAAGTCAAAGGTCAAGGTTTTGACCTTTGACTGAGTCAGGACTGGACAAGTCAAGCTAGACTTGTATCCTGCTCCAGTTTCTTGACCCATGCCCAGATTTTTAATCTGTTGCTTTAATTTTATTAAAGCTTAAAACCTTAATTCTTTAACTTTAATTATAGTTGGGCCATGTAATTTTATTAAACTTAAAGGCCAATTTGGAATTGGAATTTTCTAGAGCTATTTTGTAGTAATAAGAAACTTATCTACAAGATATTATGGCTGGTTTGCAATTTGTAGGATGTAAAGACTGAAATTGCAATATAACTGGACTTGATTCCAATTCTAGAAAAGATATAGACTGAAATTGCAATTGGCAGGGGCTGTTTTGCAATTTATCAGAGCTGGTAGTAATTCCAGAAAATCCTAGACTTGAGTTGAAATTAGCAGGGGGCCATGTTGCAACTTATAGGACTGGATTGCAATATTAAAAGGACTGATTTGCATTAGATAGGAATTTCATGGAATGTGGTTGCAAATTGCTAGGACTAATTTGCAATAAGATATGACCTTTTTGCAATATTAGTCATCTTCTTCTTCACTAAGGAGCTGCAACAACCACCTTCACCAGTAAAGATGCCGTTTCTTTCCAATAATTTGTAGCAGCCGCCATCTTCCTCCGGCGTAGACTTTCGCCGCCAAACGACGTACCTCTTTCGTCGGAGTACTTCGATCGGCGCAACAAATCACTTTATTTATTATTATTAAGATTTGAACAGCGGTGGAACCACCACCGCCATCCGCATTACCCCACGGTCGAACGACCGCGGGTTTATCAACAGTTGCAGTGGATCTAGTCACCGCTTGGCTGAAAAGTGATTATTTTAGCGCCGACGAAAGACTTTCGCCGGCGTTTCCTCTTCGATTTCCTGATGTGTGCAGCAGCGGAAGATGCCGCCACTGCTATGAAGGTAAGCCGCGATATCTCAATCGTGGCCTCCCAGCCAAATTTCTTTATTCTTTGTATATTATTGTTCAAGGAATCAGGATTCCTCAATATTCTGGATCACTATTTTCCTTTTCTTTATTTACCTTTATTTTCTTACTTACATAAATATATTAAATCCTTAAGGAAAATAGGGGTATAAGGATCTGATAGAATAGTACGAATCTTAACCATAGAAATCTGATCAGTTGATAGACCCAAAACTCACAGAGAATTAAAGCAAAACGAGTCTGTTTATTTCCCTATACAGAATTAAAGTACAGTCATGCAAAAAAAGCAATCAGCAAATAATTCGATATCTTAATCACAGACACAGAGAATTCCAAACAGACCATGCTCTTGAACTCATTTGATTATAATTAAATAATCAATACCAAACAAAACATGATCACGTAAACAATTCCAATTCAGCCGAGGAGAATAATCATAATTAAATCCCTAATCCATATACTTAACCATAGAACATATAATCTGAATTAATATCACAAAAGGCATGCGAATCAATTCAAGAAACCAGAATCACAAATCTAACCACATATCCGTTCTCAAAATAATTTTCATACAAAACCATAATTATTAATTGAGAACGTGACAACAATTAATCATTGAAACATAAGTTATAAACTTTAATCCCAATGATTCAACATGAAGTAGCTCTGATACCACTTGTTGGGACCGAAAACGAAACCCAAGAGCGTTCATGTCAAATCATCAAGAATTAAACACATAAGCCAAATAACTGGATTGCGGAAGCGTACCTTACACCGTATGATTAATTGCTTGCGAAACGTCGTGTGGTTGGTCTTCCAAATCAGCACGAACCCCTTGAGAGTTCCTTTAGTTCTCTCTGGATCTAACTATCGATGGGATGTAGTATAGAAAGTGACTCGTGTGATTTGGGGACCATGACCACCTTTATATATTAGGTCACCAAAACCCTGGTGCCCTAATTCCGTAACTTGGGCTTCGGCCCATCATCGTAAGCACAAGTTACAACGGTCTCTACTCATTAAAGGCCCACACCCTATTAGATACATTAAGCCCATAATTTAACCGAACTTTAGATCACTTTTATCGGGCTTATTATTAATGACATTTCGTATCACATAATTATTAACATATAAGCCCAACGTTGGATTAACGATCCAACATTATTGGATAAAAGATCCAACAGCTTACACTAATATAGTTGAAGTTTTCATCTTTAATTATCTATTTTATGCTGCTCTGTTTTATAATAATTTACTATAGATTAGCTGCAGTATCGAGTCAAAAACACTCTTCCAAAATAGTTGAAGCAAATTCCATGGACCTCCCCTGAAGTATCATCTTGTTCCAATCACCTCCTCTCTAGTTTCAAATAATCCCATCCACCTCCTTTATGTTAGTTGACTGCTAGTCAAATGTTAAAATTAAGGACAAAAAAGTCAATTGAGAGAAAAACTAAATAAAAACTATATTTATAAAGACTAAAACATGTCTTTGATTTAATAGTGAATTCAAGAGAATTCTCCAAATAAGTGAGTATTCTCTTCATATTCTTTTATTTATGGACATGTCAAAGTAACTGACAATTCTTTTTTCAATTTTTATTTTTCTTTTGATCAGGTTTGTTAATCCTTTTAATCCCTTAAACTAAGTTAGGTATACACGCATATATATATATATATATATATATATATATATATACACATGTATATCTTACTAATTAAAAATAAGGCTAAATCTTACTGATATATATATATATATATATATATATATATATGTTTGTGGGAGTTAGTGACTTAGGCTCAGTGGTATTTCTATAATTCTACCAGCTTGGACGTAGTCGCAAATGTGGAAGCATGTGTCGCAGTAAAAGCTTGTTTAGCTGTTGCAACTAGGCGATTGTTGCAACTGGGCGGCGAGAGTCAGATTAGGTCAAGGAGTTAAGCTAATGGGCCATGGGCCTTATGAGCGGTTTTAACATGCTGCCTATATATACTCTGTTACGCAGCTGATTTCATAACGATTTCTTGTTATCCATTGTACTCTATATCTCCTCAATAAAATTGGATCTCGATTTCTCCCTTGGATTAGGGTTCTTTATCACATTGATGCTAGAACGCTGAACCAAGTAAATTGCGTGTGTTCTTCATGATTGTTTACTTTTCTTGTTGCATTGTTATTCAAATTTGTTCGTTAACTCTTTGCGATTTGTGCGATTCAATTGTGGTTTGATTCGGTAAATTTTGCGTTACCATTGACCCGATTCACTACAAATTGGTGCGGTGAACGTGGATTTGGTCATGGCGATGGCAAGATTTGATGTAGAGAAGTTTACAGGACAAAACGATTTCGATTTGTGGCGGTTGAAGATGCGAGCAATGTTAGTTCAACAAGGATTGGTTGATGCACTGGATGAGACGAACATTGATAAGGATCTCGATGAAAAATCGAAGAAGGTTATGATGGAGAAGGCTCATAGTGCTGTGATTCTTTGTTTGGGCGACAAGGTGTTGCGACAGGTCTCGAAGGAGACAACTGCTGCTGGTGTTTGGTTGAAGCTGGAAAGCTTGTATATGACCAAATCATTGGTAAATCGTTTGTATCTCAAGCAAGCTCTGTATTTTTTTCGTACGCATGATGAAAAATCGATAGAGGAACAGATGGATATGTTTAACAAGTTGATTCTGGATCTTGAGAACATTGATGTTGCAATTGATGATGAAGATCAGGCGTTGCTGTTGTTAAGTTCATTACCTAGATCTCATGCTAACTTTAAAGAAACTCTTATATATGGAAGGGGTTCTTTAACACTTGATGAGGTGCAATCGGCTCTATATTCAAAGGGATTGAATGAGAGAGGGAATGCAGTGAAAGAACAATTAGGTGATGTTCTAACAGTAAGTGGACAGAATCAGGAAAGTAGGAAGGAGAAGAAGTCCAGAAAACAGAGTAGGAATGGGAAGAAATCGTTCGTTTGTTATAGTTGCAACTTGGAGGGCCACACCAGGGGGTTTTGTCCTAAAAGGCAGGTTGGTGGTGGTGATAGAACAGAGGAGTCTGTCAATGTTGCAACTGTGCAAGAGGGGTATGAGTCTGCTAATGCTCTAGTGGTTTCTGTGAGAGATTCATAGAATGTGTGGGTGTTAGATTCAGGTTGTTCTTTTCACATGACTCCACATCAGTCTATATTTGAAGAATATAGTGAGATTGATGGTGGATATGTGTTCTTGAGAGACAACGGACCTTGTAAGGTTCAAGGTATAGGATCTGTGAGGTTCACCTTTCACAATGGATCTCAGATGCTGTTGAGACTGGTGAGATATGTCCCTGGCCTAAAGATAAACCTAATATCTCTTGGTTTATTAGAGAAGACGGGTTACAAGTTCTTGGGAGAGAATAGTATGGTAAAGGTACTCAAGGGATCACTGGAGGTGATGAGAGGAACTTGGAAGAATGGCCTTTACATACTAGAAGGAAATTTTGTCATGGGTATAGTTGCAACAACAGCTGTCCAGAGGGTTGTTTCCAAGTCTGAGTTGCAACACAGGAGATTAGCACATGTGAGTGAAAGAGTTTTGTTAGAGTTGGGGAAGCATTGTCTATTGGGAGTTGAAAAGCTGAAGGAGATTGGTTGTTGCGAACATTGTGATTATGTTCATACTGATCTGTTGAGACCCTCAAGAACTGCTTCATACTCTGTTGCAAGGCACTCCTTATCACTGCTGGATGGTTATTCCAAGAAGATGTGGCCATTTGTGTTGAAGACCAAGGACCAGATAGTTGGAACATTCAAGAGCTGGAGGACCATGATAGAGAAGACTGGATTGCAACTGAAAAGACTGAGAACAAACAATAGTCTGGAGTCTTGTTCAGCTGACTTCAGTGAGTGTTGCAGGGTAAATGATGACACTATGGCTGTTAAATGCAATGGTGATTTACTTGGGTAAGCTGTTGAGATTAACAATTGTGTTAACTCAGAAAATAAGGAAGATAGTGGTTACCAGCTTGAGGTGGAGCTTATGGCTGTCAGGGAACCAGATCATCCTGGCAATTGGTTACTTGAAGAAGAACCAGTTGCAACTGAGCCCGTGAATCAGGCTGAATCAAACTACTTGCTGACCAGAGGAAGAGACAGAGCTGAAGGGCTGTTGTACTTGTCTCAGGTGGAGTATCTTGAGAAGATACTGGAAAATTTTGGAATGTCTCGAGAACTGGGAGTTGCAACTCCATTGTCTCAAGAATTCAAATTTGGATGTTTGGGCACCAGGGAATCAGTTACTGGGTTTGTCTGTACAACATTTAGAACTGATGTTAGCTGGAAAGCTATGTTGCAGAGAGTAGTTGCAACATCATCTACTGAAGCAGAGATTATTGCACTGGCAGTTGCAATAGTGGAAAATCCGGCAGATTTGATCAATATGGTTTTGCCTAGAAAGGTTGATCCTTGTCTGGGTTTGTTAGAACTGAAGAGTTGTTAGTCTTCGAGACTAGTTGGAGGAGTTGAGTTGCTGATTTTGTGGTTGAGGTAGAGTTACAGAAATAAGGTGGAGAATTGTGGGAGTTAGTGACTTAGGCTCAGTGGTATTTCTATAATTCTACCAGCTTGGACGTAGTTGCAACTGTGGAAGCATGTGTCGCAGTAAAAGCTTGTATAGCTGTTGCAACTAGGCGATTATTGCAACTGGGCGACGAGAGTCAGATTAGGTCAAGGAGTTAAGCTAATGGGCCATGGGCCTTATGAGCGGTTTTAACATACTGCCTATATATACTATGTTACGCAGCTGATTTCATAACGGTTTCTTGTTACCCATTGTACTCTATATCTCCTCAATAAAATTGGATCTCGGTTTCTCCCTTGGATTAGGGTTCTTCATCACATTGATGCTAGAACGCCGAACCAAGTAAATTGCGTGTGTTCTTCGTGATTGTTTACTTTTCTTGTTGCATTGTTATTCAAATTTGTTCGTTAACTCTTTGCGATTTGTGCGATTCAATTGTGGTTTGATTCGGTAAATTTTGCGTTACGATTGACCCGATTCACTACAATGTTCATAAATAATAAATTAACCACTTTGATTATAATTTTGTAATATTCAAATTCAAATAAAGTCACATATATGAAACTTTTTTTTAATAAGTTGTGCGAGACTTTATAATAAAACTTCATTGTAAAAGTACTATGCAAATGATCCTGAAAAAAAAGAAGATGAAAGAAAGTCTCACCGAGTATTTTTATTTTTGGGGCTTCAAATGACTCAATTATAATTCCTTTACGATAATTAGACTGTCACATTATATATTCTTTTTGCAGAAAAAAGATCGGCAAAAAATATAAATTACATTATTAACGAAGAAAAGAATATAAAATATGACTGATGTAGATTTGTTTTCACTTCTTTATTTTCTCCCCCCTATTTTTCCGTTTTATTGATTAAAACTAAATTCAGAATATTTCAACGACAATATTTAAGTTTAACAGATTGTTCCCAACATGATTGAGATAATATAAAAAACTAGTATATCACAAATTTTTGATCTTCATATTAATTGATTATCATATATATTTCAACAAAAAACTTAAATATTTAATTTAAGACGTTCAAAAAAGAAAAAAATAGAGCAAAAAACGTATCTATAATAATCTTGTATTTTCTGGAACATAGCTTATTATCAAAGAAAAAGAGTGAAAATATTAATTCAAAATTTTTGTATAGTCTGCCTACGTTCTAATTTAAAACCTCATAATATTTTTGTTAATCTTATTTCTAATTTGAAAGAGTTGCATTTACAAAAAAAAAAAATATATATCTTTTAACATATTCATATTATTTAGCAATAAAATATACTTTACAATATTTCTTTCAATTTTCAACTGGCTTAAGGAATCTTGTAGAAAATTTAGAAGATTAAAAGAATATGAAAAGAACACTCGCTTATTTTGAGACTTCCATTGACTTCGCTATTACATTAAAGACATATTTTGATTTTTTATAAATATCATTTTTATTTAGTTTTTCTCTCAATTGACTTTTTGTCCTTAATTTTAACATTTGACTAACAGTCAACTAACATGAGGGAGTGTTGGAAAACTGATTAAATGAAATGGGTTTGTACAGATGACTTCGGGTCAGATTTTGAGCGGGTTTCACTTGTCGTAGTAACGACTTCAAGATTGAAACGCTTTCTCCTATGTGAGAGCTTCGAAACGATATATTGCACGCTCAAAATGGTACACGGGTGAATGAGAAATTGATGCTCAAAGATAGCTACTCAATGCTGAAAATATTGAAGTAAAGGAGGAAAAACCATAAAGTAAAGATGGCCATCCCACATGGGAAAAAGAGCACTCTCTTTTTGGGTTTATCAATAGCAATGCATTCTTAGCATGATAAGAATGTGTTGGCTAGTGTCTCCTCCCTCTCCTACGTGCGCGCAGGGGGTGCAAATGTGAGCCAAAAATTAGCGCGCACACGACGCACGGGCCGAATGTCGGTCCGTTTAGCCTGTCGGGCTCCCGCTCGCGTGGGCCTTGTTTTTTCACCTTCAATATTTATTTTTCTGTTTTAGGTAACATAATTAATCCAGATTCGGATGATATTTCTATATTAAATTCGAAGCATCAAAACGCGTCCAGATTCATCCGAAGATATGGTCTTATCTTAATTACGATCCGGTATTATCTTAATTAGAGATTTGCATATATCTAAAAGATCTTGTTCCTTGGTAATCAAGTCAGCCGACTCTCTCCCTAATTAGTATAAATAAGGGTCGCTCCCCATAGGGTTTATATGAAGCAAAAATTACACTTTTTGCTTACACGAAAAGAAAAAAAAAGTTTTAATCATTGTGTGGTGGTGGTAGTCTATTACTGTTCGAGTTCGCCGGGATTGCTCTGCGAGTGCTAGCAGCCAATTCGAAAGGTCGTTTTTATCCTGGGAAGAGTTAGTCCAACGATCTCAGCACGTGGATAGGACTAAACTACTTTAAGGAAACCGAGAAGGACTCGACCACTTACTACGGTTATTTTCAGTTTCTGCGTTACTAGTTATTTTGTTTATTTGCATGTCAATTTAAATACAGTTCGTTATCTCCATTGTTTCTAACAATCTTAAAGTAGTTTATGTCTTGAGACAAACAGGTTAAACCATTGGCGATAGATTTTTGTTTCAGAAAATTATTTTCAAAAACTCGGTTTAATAACCGTAGTATTTTTTTCTGTTACAAAAATTATATATATAGGTTTTATATATATAAACAAAATTATAGTTTTTATTCGTAAAGGATTATCTGAATCCTCACCTACTACAAAAGAACTGTTTTTGTATCTCAAAATAATTTGAAGAATTTTCGTAATTCTTCTGTGTTCTAATATCAAAAACTTTTGAAACATTTCAGATGTCTAATACCAACGATAACGTGGACATGAGCATTACTGATGTCAGCCTGAAGACGCCCAAAACATCTAAATCACAGGCTTCTGGCACTGTTCTGAAAACCATGCCTCTACGTATGGCAAGTTTGGAAAATCTAGTTGTTCCCACGGTTCCTATGAGCCATCATGAGAAACCGGCGAAATTCGATGGAGAGAATTTCAAAACTTGGCAGTAAAAGATGTTGTTTTATCTCACCATGCTGAATCTTGTGAGATTCTTGAAAGATGATCCTCCTTCTGTTAGAGGGGATGAAATTGATGCACAATCGCATACGACAATTGATGCATGGAAGCACTCTGAGTTTCTTTGCCGAAATCTGATTCTCAACGGTTTGGTAGACACGTTGTACCAAGTGTATAGCATGAAGAAAATGGAAAAAGAATTGTGGGAATCCTTGGACCATAAGTATAAAACCGAAGATGCTCGTGCCAAGAAATTCCTCGTTGGTCAATTCTTGGAAATGAAATGAAATGAATCTTATGGATGCTAATCCGAAGGAATGGTACCTCAACACTGGAGTTATCCGTCACGTCTGTAGTGACAAAAATGCTTTCTCCGTGCTGACTCTTGCTGAAAACGGGGATATGATCTACATGGGCAACTCTGCTACCTCTGAGATCAAAGGGAAAGGGACGGTGCGCCTAAAGATGACTTCTGGAAGGAAGTTACGCTGATGAATGTGTTGTATGTACCGGACACTCGTAGGAATCTGATTTTTGGGTACTTGATGGACACTCATGGCAATGTTTTTTGAAGCCCAATGCAGAGCAGGTGAAAAGAATGCAAGGACAATGAGTAAAGGTAAAGGGAATGAAGGAGCTCCATATGAACAAAATACCAATCAATTCTAGTTGTGCAAAAAGAAATTGATGATGCTCCATATGAGACATTGTCTGATGAAGGTTCAGATAATTTGCTATTGTCATCTATGAGCTGGAAAGTGAGTGTGGGTGTGATGAAGAAAGATTAGTAAAACCAGGAAAATTCTTTGATATCAAGGACATCTTCAACCCTGAGTTTGAACTTCAAATGGGGTTCACTAACAAGTCTATATTGAAGGATGCTATTCATACAGGTGCCATCAACCAACAAAGATTAGTTCACATATTTAAGCATGACAGAAGTAAGATGTATGCAAAGTGTGATAACCCCAGGTGCAAGTGGAGGTTGAATGGAAGGAAGATCAAGGGTGATGAATCAACCTTCAGAATCAGAATCTACAGGGGGAAACATGGTTGTCCTGCAATAAAAAAATCAAGGAATATGAAATCAAGTTACCTTGCAAAGAAGTACATACATCTTTGGAAATCTGATCCAAACAGAAGTGTGAAGGGGTTTAGTGTTGATGCTGAAGCAAATACTGGTGTACAAGTTTCCATTCACCAGGCTTACAGAGCTAAGATACTCTCATTAGCAATGCTAAATGGGACACCCAGTGAGCAGTATGGTGCATTGTGGGACTTTAAGGGAGAGGTTGAGAGATCAAACCATGGTTCAACTATTCTATTGTCAATAAACAATCAAACGGGAGAGAACAAGTTTGATAGGATATACATGTGTTTGGCTTCTCTGAGGCAGGGATTTCTTTATGGTTGTAGAAGAATTATTGGGGTAGATGGAGCACATCTTAAGGGTCCACACAAGGGTATTCTGTTAACTTCTGTTGGCATTGACGCTAACAACAATATTTATCCATTTGCATGGAATGTGGTTGACAAGGAAGATGGGAGAAACTGTGAGTGGTTCTTACATGTGATCAAGCTTGATCTTCATATCACCAAGAATGACATGACATTCATGTCAAATAAACAGAAGGGGTTGTTGCAAGCTTTAAGACTGAATTCCCATGTTCATTCCATAGATTCTGTGTGAGGCATCTACATGGCAATTTCAAAAGAGCGAGCTTCACTGGAGATGCATTGAAGGATGCTCTATGGAAGGCAGCAAGAGCTACTATTGTGAATGAGTGGATTGCTAAAATGGATGCCATGAAGGAAGTAAGTCCACAAGCCCATAAATGGTTAGAGGATAAACTACCAGAACGTTGGAGCAGGTCACACTTTGATCAAAAACTGAAATGTGATATGCTGCTGAACAATGGTTATGAAGCTTTCAACTGATGTATATTGGATGCAAGGAAGATGCCTATACTGTTAATGCTTGAATGGATTACACAGTATATGATGACAAGGCATCAGAAGAACATAGTGGAAGAAAATGAACTACTACCTTAAGTCGCTACTATGTTTAGGAATTCGCAATTGTCAAAAGTTGAGGTCTTTGCCAAGTGGTCTTGAGTACTGCACTTCATCAGATTATGTTGAAATTTGCAGCTGTCCGTTTTTTCACCTAGAGGGCCTGCATCTGTTGCCGGTCCTCAGAAGACTTAGTATTGGTCTCTTCTCAGATGATCTTGATTATTTTCCATGGATGGATTGCGAAATTCCTCAGGAAGTAACCGTTTCAGAGGGTAACGTGGATGCAAAGTTCGTGCCTGCGTCACTTGAAAGTGTTACATTGTTGGGGTGGCCAAAGCTGACATCTTTGCCTAAGCAACTTCAGTTTTATCCATTGACGTACTTATCAATAGGGGAGTTCAAAGGGTTGGTGGCTCTACCAGACTGGCTTGGTAATATGAAGTCTCTTCAAACATTAAGTATTTGGGATTGTGATAATCTTATGTACTTCCCATCCGCGGACAAAATGTGATCCTTTAATAATTTGCAGAAAGTTGTTATCGAGAAATGTCCCCTGCTGGAAAAAAGAGGCCTTCCGGGAACTGGTCCTGAGTGGCACAAGATTGCCCACATTCCGGAAATTTCAATAAAAAATATACGAAGCATTTAAGTCTGTTTGTACTGTGTAAATTTTATTTTATTTTTTGTGTACGGACTCGCAATAATTCCATATGGTGAATGAATTAGGATGAATGAAGTACTCGTAACATTATCTGATTTATTTCATGATAATTCGTAGGCCTCTACATATATATATTTGGTAAGTTTAATAGGTAAATTAAAGCTAATTCTTCTTTGATCTCTAATTAAGCTAATGGTAGAAATGTTTGATTTTTCCCCTATATGAAAGCTATTTGTTTCTCTTGGATCTATGGGAAGATCATTGATACACCTGTTTATTAACGGATATATGTGTGCTGAATTGCAGATTCGATAACCAAGTTACAATTTAGGACGAATTATCAAAAATACCGCTAACTTTTGCCTTTAATCCTAAATACCCGTTGTTTCCCAACATGCTAAAAAATGTTAAAAATGTCATGTATTTTTTAAAATTTCTACTAAAAAATGCCCGAAATGAAAAATAAGCACAAAAAAACTTATTTTGTCTGAAAAATAATGCTAAAAATGCCATGTATCTTTTAAAATTCTACCAAAAATGCCCGAATTTTAAAACGCGACTTTTTGATTCAGCAGTGCGTCTCTTTGATTCGGATGTCACGACGGATAAAAAGTCCGAATTTTTAAAATCGGGCATTTTTGTTAGAAAATTTAAAACTTAACGGGCATTTTCAGCAGGTTTGGAAATAACGGGCATTTAGGATTAAAGGCAAAAGTTAGCGGGCATTTTTGATAATTCGTCCTACAATTTAAAGTCGTAGACAGATCACCGTTTTGATCGTTTATTTGTGTTGAATAAAAAAAAAATCTTCGATTAATGTTTTTTCTTGTAACATTTCCATTAAACATATGACTTAGTTAATTTATTCAGGATATCAGAAGCTAACTGGTAAACTAACAAAGCATACAATTCTTTATTTTCAATTTTATTAGGTTTACGAATTAAATTTTAAGATTAATGAATGTATCTTATTGCATTTCTCTTAATCCGACAAATTCCATTCAAATATGATTTGCTTAGAGCTTGGCAAGTTCTATTGAAGATGTAAAGACCGGAATCATGTTCATCATTTTGAAGCATATATTCCCATAATGTCAGCAACATATTGATTGAGTAGCTCATCCCTTTACTTCATAACTCACTTATTTCTTTCCTCTGGACGTCTAGTATAATGAACTGCATTTTCCATGCAACTTGAATTGCAGCATGTTACTTCATAATGATAGATGTCAATATCTTAGTTTGTCCTGTGAATGCAATTTACTGTCTTTGAGTTATGTTGGCTTTAAGTGGTAAATAAAGCTGTATCCGTCGACAATTAGTTTAATGGGCGGTATAACTATCATTCCTTCGCAAATATTATGGTTTATTTGGTAATAGTTTATATCTTTGAGTTTTCTGTTTTATGTAGCATAATTGGTGTAACTGGACTTTTTATGTATATGATAATGAGTAATCATTCACGAGCAATTATTTCTGCAAAAAATTATCTTGATTTCATGTTCTATGCAGATAAATTGAGCATGCAGAGTTGCGGTTGATCATGGTGCTTGTTGAAATGTATGTTATATGAGCTGTTATTGCAGAAGTCTTACATAACTGTTGGTAAAATTATAAGATTCTCTTAGCCGGCCTGTTTGAGCGAAAAACCGTTTGCTCACCTGATATGAGGTCTTTGAAAGATCTATTGTTGTTTGGTTGTTCATATGTTTTTCTTTTTCATGTCCTAAAAGGAAATATGCAAAAAGGAATTGAGTAAACAACATATATGGTGTAAAGTTGGATTGAACTTTGTGAATGCTACGTCTTAAGTAAGTTTAATTATAGGGATAATCCCACCAAACTCCCAAACTATAGACACTTCGTACAAAGGAATAAAAACATCAAGCCCCCCTAAGTATACATTTTTTTGCGCTTTGCCCCTTAAAACCAATTTAATAAGCGTTTTGTCCCCTAAACTATGCTCATCCGTGCGATTTGCACCACCGGTGTATTTTCGATCATTTTTTGCCAAAATATTCCCCTCTACAGGACTCTTATGTGTTGTACTAGATGTGTTTTGGTAGTTGATGACAAAAAGTATGCGAAAAAATACCTCGAACGGAGAATATTCCAGCCAAAAAATGTTGGAAATAAAATGTTGGTGCAAATCACACTGATGAGCAAAGTTTAGGGGGGCAAAACACTTATTAGAGGATAAATCGTAAAAGGGTGCATAGTTCGGTTCGGGGGTTTTGATGCTTTTATCCCTTATACAAATAGGTTAGAACCTTTTTTTAGCTCCCACGGACTCAAACTATTGGTGTTTGTGTGACTTGCCCAATTTTCAATTTTCTAACCAAAAAATCGCCAAAAACATTATTTGAAGCTTGAACAAAATCTTCCTTTGGTCAAGATGGTTTAGATGGTGACGACGGTGTCGTAAAATTTAAACTATTACACAAAATTTTTATTTAAGCAAAAATATTTTATGTCTATATAAATTTTAAATTTATATTATTTATACCATGCATTTACACATGTAATGGAATTTCAAAATTATTATACACATGCGAGTGCCAAAAACCATGTAACTTAACGAAAAGAAAACATACGAACGTGATATATATTATTAATTAATAGAAAAAAAAGAAAAACATATGGTCGTGGTTCTTCATTAACTTGTTCAAGTACGTATCAAAAGTTTGCAAAAAAGACACATAACATGTTCGATAGACCCAATCACCCAAAAATATGTCAAATACATATTAAATTATTTTTTAAAAATAAATAACGGATAAGTTTGGTGCAAGTATGAGAGACGGATACAGAGTATTCCAATTCCCATCACAAATGAAGATGAACCAAAAAGGAAGGTAAATGAAATTTCCCGCCTTATTTATTCACAAGTTGTTATCTAACTTTTTAGGGCCATCAAATGGTCTCTAAGTTAGAGAGTATAAGAACATCCTCAATTCCACATAGATGTAAAGTGGCAGCTTTTAGGGATACAATTAGGGCAAATAGTGAAGTCTTATCACTGAAAATGAGGTCCAATTTTGTTTGCAATATTCATTGGTGCATTCAACTATCTTTTTCTATTGCTCAATTTAGTTTTCCTGTGTATTTTTCTGTGGCCTTTCAATTTTGAATCTTTAAGATCGTGCCATGCTTGATCGATCAATTGGTGGTTGACTGACGGGTCAAAAATCCATTTTGTCCTTTAATTTGGCACCATCACCAAAATGGTCCCCTAACTAGTCACCTCGCCGAAATGGTCCATTAATTTGATTTTTTGGTCCCTTCACCGGCCCAAAATTAAAATGGCTCAGAAAATGCTTATGTGGCCACCAGTTGACCACACCCGAGGCTGTTTGACCACCTAAAATATATTTTTAATATTTATTAAACACCTGGAATATCCACATAATAAAAAAAAATGAAGGAAATATAACAAAAAAAAAACCCGCGAATAAAATATTTCTCTCACATTCACTTTTTACTTTTTCTCTCTCTTCGTCGCCGCGTCGTCCATCAACGATTTGGCCAAAATCTCACCGTCAATACTCCGATCATCACTCATCGAAGCTCAAAAATGGCGAGGGGTGCTAAAAAGGCGAAACCAAAGTCTACAATTCGACAGTCATAAAAAAACGAAGAGCCCATTCCGATTTTATGGTAAGATTTGGCCACACACACAGATTCATGTAACCCTTCAATTACATTACCTAATAACGCGAAAATTATGGTAAGGGGTGAAGAATTTTACCTGAAAAGAGGGAGCTTGACCGGATTAGGCGAGAGATGAAGCGGAGTAGTTTGGCGGGTGGTGAGGGTGACGACTGTTCGCTCGCGGGTTAAGCAGTTTTATAATTCATCATTTGATTTTATTTTATTTTTGAATATGTGGATATTCCAGGTGTTAAAAATATAATTGAGTGGGTCAAACCGGGTCGGGTGTGGTCAACCGGTGGCCACGTAAGCATTTTTCGAGCCATTTTAATTTTGGGCCCGTGAAGGGACCAAAAAACCAAATTAAGGGACCATTTCGGCGAGGTGACTAGTTAGGGGACCATTTTGGTGATGGTGCCAAATTAAAGAACAAAATGGATTTTTGACCCGTTGACTGACCCATGAATTATTTATCTTCAACTTTGCTGATATATTTAGTTGAAAAGAAGCTCTGTTATGTTTAATGTCATATTTTTCTAACATTGTTGATCCATATACCTTAACTTCACCTTTGAAACTGTTGAATTACTTATCCCACATTGGTTGGGGACTACCCTGGGCTACTACTGTTTGTTAATAATTAACCCCTCTCCCTCTAATAAGGCCTTTTACGGGGAAATATGAGAGGACTCTAATTTCTACATGGTATCATAGCCTATCCCAACCCAACCAATGTTGGGTTTGCCATCTATTTCTCTCACGTGTAGTTCCGTTCGGTATTGTCCCAGCCTACACGTGAGGGGGACGTGTTGAATTACTTATCCCACATTGGTTGGGGACTACCCTGGGCTACTGTTTATTAATAATTTCCCCTCTCCCTTCTAATAAACCCTTTTAGGGAGAAATATGAGAGGACTCTAATTACTACTGAAACACTGTTTTCCTGTAAAAGAAAAGAAACACATACATGGATGAGATTATGGTTGGTGGCATTGCAGAAGGGATTTTGTGCAAAGCACTCTGGTTTGCCTCTAATGAAATTAGCCTAATATGGGGTTTCAAACAAGAAACTCAGAAGCTTGCCGACAAAATGCACATGTTGCAGGCTTTGCTAAACGATGCCGAGGATAAGCAACTCATTAAGAGTGCTGCCGTGCAGATTTGGTTGACAAGGCTCGAGAATGTGGCACTGGATGCCGACAATGTGCTGGACGAGCTTACCTACGAAGGTGTTCGGCAAAAGATCGAGGTCAAGAACTCGAAGGGGAGCAAGGTACGCAATTTCTTCTCTTCGTCAAACCCATTTGCCTTTCGTCATAACATGGCTGCCACAATCAAGAATATAAATTTCCTGCTCGATGAACTTTACCGAGAGGCAAATGGGATTGGTCTGATGGCAGGTGCACTTGTCAGTTCGTCCGTAGAACGTAATGAAATCTGGCAAACTGGCCCTTTTGTTGATGAATCGGAAATTGTAGGAAGAATTGATGATGTATCGAGCATTGTGACTTGGTTAGTGAACCCTAATAATGGGGAGGGGTTGCCTGTTATCAGCATAGTGGGAATGCCAGGTCAAGGAAAGACCACGGTTGCACAACTAGTCTACAAAAATGATAAGGTTGTGAGGCATTTTGATTATAGATTATGGGTTTGTGTCTCAGATAATTTTAAAGTGGACATGATTTTAAATGAGATGGTTGAATCTGTGACACAAGCACGTTGCGATATGACAAATAGGGAAGCAATCGTAAAAAAACTCCAAGGAATACTTAATAGCAAAAGATTTTTACTCGTACTTGATGATGTCTGGAATGAAAACAAAGTCAAATGGGATTTCATGAAAAAGACTTTGCTGGAGATGGGTGGTTCAAGTGGGAGTAAAATAATGGTAACTACTCGAAGTGAAAACGTGTCTTTGGCCATGGGAGCATGTATGACACATCGATTAGGAACATTGTCGAGTGAGGAAAGTTGAACTTTGTTCAAGCAAGTTGCTTTCGCTGATGGTGGAGCAAGAGAGACACCAGAAGTGGTGTCACTTGGTAAAAGGATGTTGAAAAGGTGTGGAGGTGTCCCATTAGCAGTAAAGGCATTAGGAGGCCTGCTTTACGCTAGAAAAGATAAAAGAGAGTGGTTGACTATCGAAAGAAGTGACTTGTGGGGGTTTTTGGACGATCCAGTGCTACCCTCTCTAAGACTGAGTTATAAACATCTGCCTTTGTCATCACTGAAACAATGTTTTGGGTTTTGTTCTCTTTTCCCAAAGGACCTAATCATGAAAAAAGATAAACTAATTCAACTCTGGATGGCACAAGGATATCTTAATTGTTTGAAAGAGGATCACTTGAAAATGGAGAATATAGGTAGCAACTATAGAAGATAAACCCAACATCCACACTCTCGAATATCACTGGAGTATTAGAAGTGAGGAAGTATGTTGCGATGATGTTAATGACGAGGATATATTAGAAGGTCTGAAACCAAATTCTAATATAAGAGGTATAAAAATAGCAGGATTTCATGGTTCAAGATTTCCAACGTGGATCATGGAACCAAGTTTCCCCTGCTTGCTTGGCAATCTTGTAAAATTTGCATTGAATTCTTGCAACATGTGCCAACGAATTCCGCCGCTTGGGTGTCTTCCTTGTCTTAAGATTGTTGAGATATACTATATGGATAATGTCTCCAGTATTGGAAATGAATTTTATGGATTGTGCTATCTTGCTAGTGCAAGAACTACAGATGATGTGATTACTGTGTTTCCTGCCCTTAAGCACTTACGCTTGGAGTATTTGTGTTATTTAGAGGTTTGGTTTGACGTACAGGTGGTACGTTGGTCAGGTTCACCTGTAGAGGTATTTCCTCTACTTGAAGAGTTAACAGTATCATTTTGCGAAATGCTAGAGAATTTACCTGATATGAGAAGTCTAAGATCTTTGCGAAAGTTGTCTATATCTTATTGTCGTGCATTGACTTTTCTACCAAAGGAGCTTGGAGCCCTTGAATCTCTTGAGGAGATCCGCATACTTGGATGCCATAATCTTGTTAAATTTCCAGATATTCACGGCCTTCGGCTCTTACAGTTACTATCTATTGAAGATTGTCAGGATATAACTTATCTGCCTAAAGGGCTACAAAATCTCAAGTGGCTCCGAGATCTGATTATAGGTGGTCTACCGGGCCTTGTTCAAATACCTGATTTACGGAACCTTCATTCGCTACGATGGCTGGGTATTCGTAATTGTCAAAAGCTGAGGTCTTTGCCAAGTGGTCTTGAGTATTGCACTTCATTAGATTATGTTGAAATTTGCAGTTGTCCTTTTTTTCTCCTAAAGGGCCTACGCTTGTTGCCAAGCCTCAGAAGACTTTGTATTGGTCCCTTCTCAGACGATCTTGATTATTTTCCATGGATGGATTGCAAAACTCCTCAGGGGGTTTCCGCTTCAGAGGGCAATGTGGATGTAAAGCGCTTCTCTGCGGCTCTTGAGAGTGTTTCATTGTCGGGGTGGCCAAAGCTGACATCTTTGCCTGAGCAACTTCAGTTTTATCCACTGACGTACTTATCAATAAGCGAGTTCGAAGGGTTGGTGGCTCTACCAGACTGGTTGGGTAATATCAAATTGCTTCAAGAATTAAGTATTTGGTATTGCAACAATCTTATGTACTTCCCATCTGCGGACATAATGCGATCCCTTTTGAAGACAGTAACTATCTACGTTTGTCCCCTGCTGATAGAAAGATGCACCCCAAGCACGGGCCCTGAGTGGCACAAGATTGCCCATATTCCTGAAATCTCAATACGTCATTAAAGATATCTGTAAGCCTTTAACCTTTATGCTGCGGTGCATTTGCTTGATCACCCCACCCCAACTGACGTAATAGAAGTTATTTATTGGGAATTTGTATGCCTATATCTATACAAATGTATTTGGTAAGTTTAATAAGTAAATGCTTTTATTCTCTGGCCTCTAGTTAAGCTATTGGTAGAATTGCTTGATTTTTTCTTTCAATGTTTATACGATAATAGGAAAGTGATTTGTTTCTTGGATATATACATGTGGAGATCAATGAAATACCTGTTTAGTAACAGATATATGAGTTGTGATTTATAACATTAGGTTACCATTTATTTATGCAAATTATTATCTGGGTTTTGTGTTCTGCGCAGATAAACTAAGCATACCAAGATGCGGTTTGTCATGGCGCCTGATGGAATATCATGTTACAAGAGAATGTTATTGCAGAATTCTTACGTAATTGTTGGTAAAGTTGTAAGTTCCTCCTCGTTTGGTGAGCTTTTGCTCTCCTGATATGAACAGTCTTTGAAAGCTCTATTATTGGTTGGTTGTCGTATTTCGTTTTTTTTTTGTTTTGTTTTTGTGCTGTGAAACAAATTAATATGGTATAAACTTGTATTCGATTTCCTGTAATACATAATATGTACTCCTTAAGTCAGTTTATTCACTCTGGCTCCGGATTAAGAAAATGCATCCAGAAATAGTTTGCATTTAAATTTTCTTATTACACTAATTTATTTTGATTCAACTTCTATACCAGACAGTTCCGAGATTCAGATAGTTTCTAGATTCAGATAGTTTCTAGATTCAGTCAGGATCTTATCAGTTCTACTTATAGCTTAGGAAAGTGAATGATTGGGATGAAAAGAATTAGGAGATATTAGATCAGAATAGAGATTAAATATTCAATTGTGGTTTTTGGTTCAGTGAACAAATTGGTTGTTATCAATTGCAGAAGGTATTAGAGTGAAGGACTCTCATTTGCCTCGAAGAAATTAGCCTTTGATAGGTTTCAAAGAAGAAACTCAGAAGCAGGCCAAAAAGATACAAGCGATGCATGCTTTGTTAAATGATGGCGAGAATAAAGCAACTCATTAAGAGTGCAGCCTTTCACTTTGGTTAAAAAAGCTTGAGAATGCCGCACCTGACTCTCACCATGTGCTGGTCGAAGAGGATTTCACGAAATGGTTGATGCCTTCCATTCTTATTTTCTCGTCTTTTGATGCATTATGGACTCGTAGTTTGTGTCTGCAGTAGCATCATTCAAGATCATGTAATATTTACATCTGTGGCGTTACAATTGTTTTTTACAATATAATACTTCCGTGTTTTGAATATTTCATTTCTCAAGTAAGTAGATAAGTAATTAGCTGGTTTGTGGAGACTGTTGAATTCCTTGTGTTTAAGTGTGAACGTTTGTGAAATAGTGACATCCTCGTGAGTAGTCCTTTAGAATGTTCTCTATACGTATCGCACTTCGTTGGTAATATTAATAGGCGTAAAGTTTATTAAACGCGTCAATCCAAAATCCATTTATCATTTAGTGGTTTAGACAGATTGATGAGTTTCAGGTTGAAACTGCCATCTCCATGTAAATGTATATGAACAGAGCTTATATAGTTTATGAGCTTTCTTGAATGGTTAACGGCTTAACGCACTACAATTTATGCTTATTTATAAAGTACTCTTAAACATATCAAAAGTTGCATTAAATTCCCCAATCTATTGATTTTGGAGAGTTTAGTAAAGGAGAATTCTGAGAGGTAAAATGCAGACACATATCTAAATAAAGCTGAATGATGTCACACCTTGGAATTGCATCCAAAATGAAGCTTAGCTTAAAACTTAAGACATGCCTATCTTTGGAACCTACGCATTTACGGAACCTCTTGCCTAACTTTAATGTTAGTGTCCACAACCCCATTTTGTGTGCATGGGTGTGGGCTCCACAACACTTTTGGGGTGTTGTGGGGCCCACACCCATGCACACAAAATGGGATTGTGGACACTAACATTAAAGTTAGATAAGAAATTTCCCGCATTTACCGGCAAACTTGAAGTACTGTGCTGATGTAATTTGTTCATTGTAGACTTATAGCTGCCATATGCACATACGTATTTCATTTTTTCTTCAATGAAGAATTTAAGTATATATTTCTTGTTCAAGAAATGCCTTTTATAGATGGAGTTCCTTTTGATGTGTTCAAGAAAAAAGTCCTAACTAGCCATGTTGTTCAATTCGTGTGCAGTATTTCAAATAGGATATTTCAACGCATTTTCGATGGCCTTTCAGATTTTCAAGAGGTAATTGGAACAGTGTACTAAAAAGGCATTTAATAAACCAGAGTTGAAAAACTGGTATCTTGAATCCTTATGATCGTGCCATGCTTGATCAATTAGTTGACTCACCCATAAATTGCAGGCAGTCAAAATTGAATTCTTATAATGTAGTGGGATTATTTAGCTTCAACTTGTATATATATATATATATATTAATTATGTATTTTATAATTTAATTTAGTATAGATTAGCTGCAGAACTTTTGTCAAACATGCTCTTGCAGAATAGTTGAAACTTGAAACACACTTCTCTTGTAGAAAAAACAAAAAGACATGGCTGAAATTGTTGTTGGTGTAATTGCAGAAGGGATTTTGAACAAGACACTCTCATTTGCCTCTGATGAGATTAGCCTTTTATGGGGTTTCAAACAAGAAACTCAGAAGCTGGCCAGCAAAATGCAGATGATGCAGGCTCTGTTATCCGATGCAGAGAATAGGCAACTCATTAAGAGCGCAGCCGTGCAGCTCTGGTTGAAAAGGCTCGAGAATGTGGCACTCGACGCCGACAGTTTGCTGGATGAGCTTGCCTATGAAGGTGTACGCCAAAAGATCGAGGTGAAGAACTCCAAGCGGAGCAAGGTACGTAATTTCTTATCTTCGTCCAACCCACTTGCCTTTCGTCATAAAATGGGTGCCGACATGAAGAATATCAATTTCTCGCTGGATGAACTTTACCGAGAGGCAAATGGGATTGGTCTGATGGCAGGTGCACTTGTCCATTCGTCGCTAGAACTTAATGAAATCATGCAAACAGGCCCTTTTGTTGCTGAATCGGAAATTGTAGGAAGAAAAGATGATATATCGAGCATTTTGACTTGGTTACTGATATCTAATGACAGGGAGGGGTTACCAGTTATCAGCATAGTGGGAATGCCAGGTCAAGGAAAGACCACGGTCGCGCAACTAGTCTACAAAAACGACAAGGTTGTGAGTCATTACGATTATAGATTATGGGTCTGTGTGTCGGATAATTTTAAAGTGGATATGATTCTAAACGAGATGGTTGAATCTGTGACACAACGACATTCCGATATGACAAATAGGGAAGCAATCGTTAAAAAACTCCAAGGATTACTTAATAGTAAAAGATTCTTCCTCGTACTAGATGATGTTTGGAATGAAAACAGAGTCAAATGGTATTCCATGAAGAAGACTTTGCTGGAGATAGGCGGTTCAAGTGGGAGTAAAATAATGGTAACTACTCGAAGTGAAAACGTGTCTTTGGCCATGGGAGCATGTATGACACATCGATTAGGAACATTGTCGAGCGAGGAGAGTTGTAATTTGTTCAAGCAAGTTGCATTTGCCGATGGTGGGGCAAGAGAGACACCAGAATTGATGTCAATTGGCAAAAGGATGTTGAAAAGGTGTGGAGGAGTGCCATTAGCAGTAAAGGCACTAGGAGGCTTACTTTACGCTAGAAAGTATGAAAGAGAATGGTTGACTATCGAAAGAAGTGAGTTATGGGGTTTCTCGGAGGATCCAGTGCTACCCTCCTTAAGATTGAGTTATAACCATTTGCCTTCGTCATCACTGAAACAATGCTTTGGGTTTTGTTCTATTTTCCCGAAGGACTCAATCATTGAAAAAGATAAACTAGTTCAACTCTGGATGGCACAAGGATATCTTAATTGTTTCAAGGAGAATCACTTGGAAATGGAGGACATAGGTAGCAATTATTTTATCATTTTGCTCCGAAATTCTTTATTGCAAGTGGATAAAAAGGATGATTATGGCGATGCTAGTACTTGTAAGATGCATGATCTTGTCCATGATCTTGGATTGGATGTATCGAAGAACTATTGTTTAATGAAAGATGCTGAGGAGGTAAATGAGGAAATCAAGGTTGTAAATTTATCTCTTGTTTCTGGTGAAAAGGTATTGCTGGAATTCCCAAGGGAACATTCGCAAAGGTTGCGGACACTATTCTTTGGTGGTGTTTTGCTTGGAGATACGCTGATCAAATTCAAAAACCTCCATATATTGATACTAAGTTGCAAAGATGTCATGGAATTTCCTAGTTCGGTAAGAAAGTTGAAGCACTTAAGGTATCTTGATGTATCGGGGACTAGAATCTTTAAACTTCCCGACTCTGTCTCCAAACTTTATAGTCTACAGACCTTAAGGCTTTACAGTTTGGATGACTTGCCGAATGAGTTTGGGACTTTGATCAACCTGAGACACTTTTATATTGAGAAGTTTGAGGTCTCTGATCTTTATCAAGTTAAATGTTTGCTTCCCGGGATTGGACAGCTAACTTTTCTTCAAACCCTACCCTACTTTGTTGTCAGCCCAGACGAGGGATGCCAAATCTATGAGCTTCAGGGTTTGAGCAAACTACGAGGTACCTTGAAGATTTATGGCCTCGAGACAATTGAGAATGGGGAGGATGCAAGGAAAGCACAATTAGAAGATAAACCAAACATCCATACTCTGGAATATCACTGGAGTATTAGAGGAGAGGAAGTGTATCACGATGAGGTCAATGACGAGGATATATTAGAAGGTCTAAAACCAAACTCAAATATTAGAGGTATAAAAATTGCAGGATTTCATGGGTCAAGCTTACCGTCATGGATCATGGAATCAAGTTGCTGTTACTTTCTCAGCAATCTTGTGAAATTTGAATTGGATTCGTGCAACATGTGCGAACAAATTCCTCCTCTTGGGTGTCTTCCTTGTCTTAAAATTGTTCAGATAGACGGAATGTACAATGTCTCCAATATTGGAAATGAATTTTATGGATTGAGTTATCTTGCTAGCGCAAGAACTACAAATGATGTAATTACTGTGTTTCCTGCCCTTAAACACTTAAGCTTGAAGTATTTGTGTAATTTAGTGGAATGGTTTGACATACGTTGGTCAGTTTCACCTGTAGATGTATTTCCTCTACTGGAGGAATTGACAGTGTCTTCTTGCGATATGCTGGAATGTTTACCTGATTTGAGAAGTCTAAGATCTCTGCGGAAGTTGTCCATATCATTTTGCCGTTCCTTGATCTTTCTACCAAAGGAGCTTGGAGTCCTTAAATCCCTCGAAGAGATCCGCATACTTTGGTGCCATAATCTTATTGAATTTCCAGATATTCATGGCCTCCAAGTGTTACGATTACTATTTATTCAAGAGTGTCCTGAATTAACTGATCTACCTATAGGGCTGCAAAGCCTCAAGTTGCTTCGAGATTTGAATATAGGTGGTCTTCCAGCCCTTGTTCAAATACCAGATTTACGGAACCTTCAGTCGCTACGATGGCTAGGAATTAGTAATTGTCAAAATTTGAGGTCTTTGCCAAGTGGTCTTGAGTACTGCACTTCATTAGATTATGTCGAAATTTCCAATTGTCCGTTTTTTCTCCTAGAGGGTCTGCACCTCTTGCGCAATCTCAGAAGACTAATTATTGGTGGCTTCTCCGACGATCTTGATTATTTTCCATGGATGGCTTGCAAAACTCCCGAGGGGATTACTGTTTTAGAGGGCTGTGTGGATGTAAAGCTCTTTTCTACGTCTCTTGAAAGTGTTTCATTGCGGGGTTGGCCAAAGCTGACATGTTTGCCTCAGCAACTTCAGTTTTATCCGTTGACGTATCTATCAATAAACAAGTTCAAAGGGTTGTTGGCGCTACCAGACTGGTTGGGTAATATCAAATCTCTTCAAACATTAAGTATTTGGGAATGCGACAATCTTATGTACTTCCCGTCTGTGGACACGATGCGATCCCTTCATAGTTTGCAGAAAGTAATTATCGAGGAATGTCCCCTGCTGGAAGAAAGATGCACCCCAGGAACAGGCCCTGAGTGGCACAAGATTGCTCATATTCCGGATATTTCAATAAACGCCTTTGCTTCAAAGTTGAAGAGTTGATGATATCTGTAAGTAATTCATCTTACTGCAGCATGCATGATTTGGCTTTTGCTTGTTTATTCTATCAATTTCCATTTCGAGGACTGGAATGCTGTGTTATAAATATGTTTCTACGTGTGGACGCACTATAATCTCCCAATGATAAATGTACAAAGGTAAGACAAGTATCTCTTAAGTCTTAATGAATTCAAGTTATTTCTTGGAATTTAGTTGGTCTATGCATAATAATTCGGTAAGTTTAATAGGTGAAAGCTAATTATTCCTTGGACCTCTAGTTAAGCTGCTGTTGGTTGAAATATTTGATTTTTACTTGATATGTTCTTACATCAATTTTGGAAAAACGATTTGTTTCTCTTGTATCTATGGCGAGATCAGTGAAATTCTTGTTCATTAACATATACTTGAGTAAGTTGTTATAAGATTTGTGTAATGATTGCATTTCTCTTGATCTTGTTCTAGCAAACACCTGTAACAATTCCATTTACTTTTCTCCCACATACAGTAAGTCTACTAATGGATCTTGAGGTCCATAAGTTTCATCTGTAGTTTGTACCATTACAAGTCCTTGGCTTTCTATTTATGCATGTTGCTTTCTCTGGATTTATAATGTATGTTGTATTTGGTTTCTCGAGCAGTTATATAAGTAAATTAATATCGTTTTTTCGCATTTTACTCAGATAAACTAAGCATATGGAGATGCGGCTGTTCATGGTGCCGGTTGCAACATGATGTTTTAAGAGTTGTTATTGACTTATTACAGAAGTATTACATTACTGCTGTTTGATAAAATTCTAAGATCCTCCTAGTATTGCTGAGTTTTAGCTCTCCTGATATGAGGTTGTCTTTGAAAGATCTATTGTTGTTTGGATGTCATACTTTCTTTTCATGTTGTAAACAAAAAAAGAAAGACGCAAAAGGAATTGAATCATCAACGTTTGGTGTAAACTTGGATTGAACTTTTTTTTTTTTTTTTTGGTTTGATAGGAAACTTGGATTGAACTTCGTATAGTGCGTACATCTCAAATAGGTTTAATTATATGAGATATAGCTCTGGCATTAGAATAAAAGAATGCATCCAGAAATAGGTAAGTGTTTTCATACAATAAAAATACTTACAAAATTAGGTAAGTGTTTGAAATAACTAATGATAACTGGCTCTTTTCTTTTGCAAATTCCATATTATATTATATTTTCAAACGAAAATCACTTGAAGAAGGATACCATGTGAAAATGTGAAAACTCTCTGAAACTGTATTTTGGTAGGGAAGGAAAAATGATTATAATTGTGCTTGAGATTCAAATCTCATTTTATTTATAAACTACCTATTTAAATATCTAGAAAAACCAACCTGTATAACATCTACGAAGAAATTTAGCTTTTTTCTGCTCCAAACCAAGATCAGGCTTAAATTCCAAGTATCAAGCAATAATGAAGAAATCCAATTAAAGAAAGAGAGATACCGAGATACAAGAAGCAGCACACTACCGGCTGTCGCAGGGAAACATTATTTATTGCAACTGATGTTGACATGGTGCAAATACCGACCAAGAAATATTTCCTGAATTTCAAAAAACAAAAAGTTACTCTATCTTGTCGTATATCGTGTATTAATAGCAGTAACGAAATTGACATGTGATAGGGGTATTTTTCGTAATTGGGCTGACCCATGGGCTAGGCCCAGATTTTACCTATGTCGGGGGTCATCCTCGACATGCATATCGAATATGACATTCGATATGATACGGCTCACGTGTTTATCACGTGTGCGGTCCCTGCTTCTCGAGGCCTATAAATTCTCGCATTCTGGTAATCAAGGTAAGCTTTAATTATCAGTAAGTATTGTACATCTATATCGAGTATACCCGATATAGCATTCGACATAGGCACCCGATATATATCTCCGATATATACCATCGATACATTGTTCGACATCATACCCGACGTCAGCCAGAACATCATCCTCGTTGTAGAAGATCCTCGATATCACCTTCAACGTCATACACGATATACTTCCAACATCCAGTAGAGCATCTAACGTCAGTTCGAGGTGTTCCGGACCAAGCCTACGTAGCACTAGCATTAGTCTAAGTAGGTCTAGTTTGTAATAGAGTTGTTGTACCACACCTGTAACCCACCTCGTTATATATATATATATATATATATATATATATATATATATATATATATATATATATATATATATATATACGATCTATTGTTAAACTAGTGGGGCCGTCTGTGGAAACACCAAGTTCCCGGACGAAGACGTCAATATGCAACGCAGGATGACCCGCTCGCAGTCTAATAGGCCAGTGGTTGACAACTCAGCAGCTGAAAGTGAGACCCATCCACGTGTTCGAGTTCCAGAACCAGTAGTGGACCAGAATGAACCCATGCAGCCTCAACCGCCGAGGGAACCAATGCCCGCACCCGCGGCACCTACATTTTTGACACCCAAGATCATGGCACAGATTAACGCCACCGTCCAGACAACACTGAATGCAGCCGTGGAGACCCTATTGCCACGCCTGAACAACAGAGGGGCGGGCGACGCGCCGTCGCGGCCCCAAGAGTCCAGAACTAGAGGCCCCGGATCCGGGCTTAGAGCTAATGAGCGCGAGGATACAAGAGACTCCAGAAGGGACCACCCACGGTCGAGAGTTCCCGGGGATGAGGGTCCCGACCCAATGATGGACAGGAGAAACATAGCTAGAAGGATGGAGCAGTTGGACCGCGAGAAGGCAGAAGTTGAACGAAGACTAGCATCGGCAGAAGGGCACAGGAGCTTGACGCCATTCTCAGAGGAAATTGAATCAGAGCTTATAGAGAAATGGGATAAGATTCCTACCATCAAAGCATACGACGGAAAGAGTGACCCTACCGATCATCTTCACTGTGTTGATAGTGTCTTAAACTGCATAGATTTTCACGCAACATTAATCCAAAGATTTTAGCTACAACCCTGACTGGGGCAGCCTTGGACTGGTTTACAAGGATAGAAGACAAGCTACGAGTAGATGAGACAGAAGTAGCATGAACCATTTGAACGCAATGAAACAGAGGGACAAAGAGAGTCTGGAGGATTTCATCAAGAGGTTTAATGATGAGCTGCTCAAGGTTGACGAGCCGAAGGGGGACCAAGTTGTCCTCATCTTGTTTACTACTACAACACATAGGAGATTCGCAGCGCAATTGATCAAGCTTAGATTACCGACGATAGATTAGATCAATGCGCTCGCTTACGACATCGTCTACGAGGACAACATTATGGCAACCAAGCAAAGCCCACATCAGCCACAGAACAGGGCCGCGTGGAAGGAGCAATACATGGATAGGTCCCCAAGAAGATACACCCCGCTGAACAGAGGGATTTTAAAGGTATTCGTCGTGGCACAGAAGAACAGATGGCTCAATGACCCGAGAAATCTTAGGGAGAGCAAGGGGATGAAATACTCCAGGAAATACTGCGAATATCATCGACATATAGGACATGAAACTGAGGAATGTACTGACCTCAAGAATGAGATCGAGAGACTTATCAAGGAAGGCAAACTAGTACAGTTCATGAGGAGCTCGAAGAGCGAGCACAACAGGGATGACAGATCTCGCTCGCCTCGTATGGATCATTCACGTTCCCCCGGGCGAGACAAGCAGAAGGCCAGGGCTCCAACTGAGCGTGGAAGAGCAATTGTCAATGCTCCGACTAGAGGAATGATCAATATGATCAATGGAGGGACGGTAGGTGCCGATTCGGCCAAAGGGCGCGAGAGAATAACCTGGAGGATGCAGGTAGGGATGTATATGGGCCTCCGAAGAACGTCCAACATCTATAGGACCAGTTGTAATAGGAGTGCCAGCACTAGCTATACCTCCTACACCTGAGGATTTACCCTTAACGTTCTCACTGGTTGAAGTCGACTTTGAAGCAGCACCTTCAGCTACTTCCTTATTCTTGGAAAAGGAAGGGGTTTCCTTCTCAGACACCTGTGAAACTTGTGGTTACTTAGATCCCGCAACACCAAATGTCAATGACACGGCCTAAAAAAGTGCATTCGCCCCAGCCACCCCACCAACAATATTGAGGAGATTCTCCCCTCCGATTTCGACAGCAATCGGGACAACCTCCCCCGTCACCTTTTCACCCGCGATAGTTTGAGGCATATCGACGGTTGTCGAGATACCAACAACCAGAACCGTATGTTCTAACGTCGCCATCGAGGCGACCCCATCCCTTAAAGCCGTTGCTCCCATACCGGAAGCTGACGATGTTCCCGCCTCCGAATTAATATTAGCTGAGGCGACCATTCCTTCCCTTCTTGCTGCCAAAGCAGCAGCCTCCTCCGCCCGACGTTCCAAAATCCATTGCATACGCGCGCGAATACCATCCATGACTTTCAAAAAGATACGTAAGATAAGCAAGCCAGAAATTTAAAAATCTGCAAACACATTAAACAGAGAAAGAATCACGTCAAAAAACATATCGAATACACATATCTAGGGCTATGCATTTGGATCGGATTGGATCGAATCGAGGCTAGTAGTCGATTTCGATCCTAGACAAATGAGGATCAAAATCAAATCAATTTAAAACGATCCGATTCGATCCAAAATGATTTGATTCCGATCCGATTCGATTCGATTTCGATCCTTTTTTCTTTTTTTTCTTATTTATTTTAATACCAATCATACATGATTGATTATTTTGGATCTAAAATTAAAGAAAACTTAAATAAACATGAATACAATGATAATTTAAAACAAATTAACATGCATTAGTGAATTTCTCCTTACAAAATACCTATGTTGCACGGATACTCCAAAAATGGCTCTGTATCCTGTATCGGATACAAAACGGATAAGGATACGCCTCGGATACGCCTCGGATACGTGTCGGATATGCCACGTGGCGTATCCTATTTAAATATTATTTTTTTAATAAATCGGATACGTATCGGATACTATCCTAAGGCGTATCCGATACGTGTTCTCAATAACATATGTTATTTTATTGTTTTTAAAAATTATAGAGGTGAAAAAAGTAATTTATTTATACTACAAACACCAAAATGTAATTCTCTAATTTAATAATTCACTTAACTCATATAATATTTCATCATTTTCACTTTTCACTTGATGAACCCGACTTTGAGTTGGTTTTGTTTGTTGATGATGTTGTTTAATAATAAATAAGCTATTGCAATATTAATCTTTGTTATTATGAAACTTTGTAATATTCGTGTTGAACATATTTATCAGTTAATATTTGAGTTTGTGGAATGGTGGATCTTTGTATATGGCTATATGTTGATTATGTTTTGAATTTTATAAGTGTTTAATATTTATTATTTTATATATTTACTTATAATATATATATACATATATAATTTTTTAATATTAAATATTCGACGTATCCTTGACGTATCTCAATATGTGATTTTGAAAAAATCCGTATCTTGTCCGATACGTGTCCACGTATCTGTGTCCGTGCAACGTAGCAAAATACTAATCAATGTTCACATAGAATTCCCGAAAGGAAGACAAGTCATAGTTAGTGCTAGGAATTAGTATGTTACAATTCAAGATTGTACATATGTACTAGATACAAAAGTATTATAACTCTAAGTAGTTAAACTTCAAGTCATAATATGGCCGATACTTCTCGAGTCACGACCAAGGAAACGAAAACGTGGCCTTTTTTTGACCAAGGAAAAGATGTTAAGTGTTATATTTTTTTAATATATTAAGTTAATTAGTAGCATTTTATTAGCATTATATATAAATGTATAATATTATATATATACTATTATATATTTATTTATTTTTTAAAAAATAAGATGAGTATTCGATTCGATTCTTAACCTCTAAAATTGAGGATTAAATCAAACTAGGGTTCGATTCTAAAGAAAAAAATCAAAAGTCGGATCAAATATTCGATTCGATTTTCGGATCGGATCATTCGATCGATTTTCACCCGATTCGATCGATCCGATTTTTTTGCACAGCCCATACTCATATCGAGTATCATGTCGAAATCGAATATCAAAAATGAATGACGAATCTGTAAATTGAAGGAGGATGTCGAAAAGGTCATATCAAAATCCATATCGGGTATCCTCAACATACCTTTTCTAATGGAGATTTGAACGCACTAAAAGACAAAATGAACTCTCCCCTCTCCAGAAGGCTACTATTTATAGGTGCAAACCCTACGGGTAAGCATTAAATACCAACCATGCCAAATCTCACATTTGACATACCTTATCGAGAAAAATTTGATATCAAGTTTAAAAAACTTCTTTACCTTACCATCATGATGAGCTTATGATTACAACAGACACATATCATAATAAGTTCGAATAAGGACCTCCCGAATACGCCAATTACACTGGGGGGCCACCGACATCTTTGAGTGAATTTCCGTATCTGAGCTTTGTCCTCCGAACTGGCGAGACAAGTGGTGCTGGTAATTCAATCTTAGATTTAATTTACGAATTATTATTTACAATAATAACTCCCAAATTGGGGGACTACATGATATGGGTATTTCCCATAATTGGGCTGACCCATGGGCTAGGCCCAAATTTTACATATGTCGGGAGTCATCCCCGACATGCATATTGAATATGACATTCGATATGATACGGCTCACGTGTTTATCACGTGTGTGGTCTCCGCTTTCTGAGGCCTATAAATACCCTCGTTCCAGTAATCAAGGTAAGCTTTAATTATCAACAATTACTGTACACCTATATCGAGTATACCTGATATAGCATTCGACATAAGCACCCAATATATATCTCCGATATATACCATCGATACACTGTTCGACATCACTCCCAACATCAGCCAGGACATCATTCTCGACGTAGAAGGTCCCCGATATCACCTTCGACGTCATACCCGATATACTTTCAAAATCCAGCAGAGCATCTAGCGTTAGTTCGAGGTGTTCTGGACCAAGCCTACTCAGCACTAGCATTAGTCTAAGTAGGTCTAGTTTGTAATAGAGTCGTTGTACCACACCTATAACCCACCTCGTTATATATATACGATCTATTGTTAAACTACCATGCAACGGTTATTTTTATTTTTTATTCATTTCAATCCTAGTTTGTATGGAGCACAGTTCATCGGTAAAGTCAACTATCCGTTGTACTGCCAAAAATTGGATATTTGAATCCTTAGTTGATTGGCTCATAAATTGCGGACAATAAGTTGAAGTTTTATAATGTAGTTGTCAGTATTTAGTAAAATTGTATGGATCGAGGTTCGATAATCGCACTCATGTGTTGCGATTATGTTAACACCTATTTGACTTAATATATAACGCAGTGGAAGTAAAGAACATAAGTAGATGTAATTATAAGTAGAATATATAAATATTTTCTACCAAGCCTTAGGCGAAATAACCACTATCAAGATAATGATTTTACAAAAAGCTGTTCTAACAATTCTACGCTCCTCGCTTCTAATTGCTAAAACAAAGTAACCAAAATAGCTCCTTAATTCTCAAGATTTAGACTCAATTTGCTAAACTTAAAACTTGGTAAAAACAAGACAAAGACACTAGACTCTAATAATTTACTCAGAGAATATTTCCGCTCTTGTCTTAGTGTCTTTTTCCTGATGTCTATCATGTCTATTTATAATGTAGTGTTCCTTGATGTCCAAGATATGTTGTGTATGTTTTTTGAATGCTTTAGATCTTCTTCAATAAGGAAAAGTTTCCTTATTTAACTTGAGATCTTCTAAAGAAAGGTTTCCTTATTTAACTTAAAATCTTCTAAAGAAAATATCATTCACCATCTTGTAGTCTTCAATGGAAAGAATCCTACTGCATGTAATCTTCTTTCCTTCTTGCAATTCACACGCTTCGTTCTTTCCATTGCAGCGCACGTGGCTTTCCTTCTTTAATTATGAAAAGTTCTTCTTTAGCTTTTCTTTGAATGACATCTGCTTAAAGAAATAAATCTATCCTTAAAGTTTCTAGACCTGGGGCAAATAAAAATACCAACTACAACTCGTAAAATTGTGTTAGTAATTTGGTTGATCCTCTGACTAAAGGTCTTGCCATAGATATGGTGCATAAGACTTCTTGAGCGATGGGATTGAAAGCTCATACATAGTGATCACACATAAGGGAACCTCAACTCAACACTTGAAATATCAAACTTGGGTTCAATAAGTAAAGTACTTCATTTTGTGATTGTCAAGCACTTAGTATTTAAATTAATAATCAATTATTAATTAGTTCCATCCAAGTATAGTGCTTGGTACTTGTAATGTCATAGGTAGAGGTTGAGTTTAACACTCATAATAAACTTGTAACAATAAATGTTGGGATGTCATCATTACAGGGGCATACTTGACAAGTCTACCTAAGTGAGTAGTAGAAGTGAGGCCGCTTCATTAGAGTTTAGGGCTTAACTCTAAAAACTACTCATGATACAAGGATATAGACACATGACTCATAATGTGTCGGTTTGTTATAATGAAGAACAAGTAGAGGAACTGTGTGTGGTACTTATCCGGTTGGTCGACATAGAATTGTTAGTTCAAAGACTAGTCTACTATGCTTTTCTGATTAACTCTGATAGGTATTCACTAAGTGATGGTTCAAGTCGAGAGACACCCTCATTTATTCATAGAACTTCTTGAAGTGCGAACTAAGATTATCTATTGGAAATGGTGGGGATTGTTAGATTTAGTTTTCAGGAAATAATCTTGTGAGAGATTATCCCACATTGCTAATGTGTAGATGGGATGTGGATGCAAGGCACTATAAAAGCATTTTGAGTGTTATTCCACATTGATAAAATATGTTGGGCTCTAGCTCAAGTTTGTATAAAGACTTTTATGGGCTTGAAGAGCTTTAGCTCTTATAGCCAATTATTTAAAAGTGGCTTAAGTGTCCCACATAGAAAAATTAAAAGCTTCTTTGTGGGTTTATATATGTTTGCACTTTATTACTTGGGTAATTAAAAGTGCAAGACATAGGTGGTGCACAAGCACACACACGCGCTGAGTCGCGCCCGCGCCCGTGTGGCGTGGGCTCGTTGCGCTTTCGTGGCGCTTTTGTTTGGCACACTTAAGAAGAACTTAGCACTTTGCACGCTTGCATCGTGCATCGATTTAGACCGTAGATTTTATTTAATTAATTAAATAAAAGGGACAAGTAGGATTTAATTTGAATATTAAATTAATATAGATTAAATTAGATGGTGTAGATTTGATCGTACTTAAGATTTAAATTCAACAGCTCAATTTAATCCGAAAAAATATGGAGGGAATATTTAAAACTCAGATTTAAATATTAACAGTCACATAATTTGGAGCATGAGAGTTGTGTCTTTCTGTGAAAGAATACCAATGAAAAAGTTGTGACTTTTCCATACAACTTTTCAACGTCTTTAAATTCGTGGGATTATCGGAGGATGATCAAAATTTCGTTATCTCTCAATCTCATACAAAAATAATTGCTGCAGAAATTATTTTTGTATTCATTGCATTCTTGTTCTTATTCCTGTTTATTGATTTCACGCAGTCAATAGTTCTTTTATTTTATGGGCTTAAATTGTATACTGGGAAGCGATTCGTTGTAACCCTTTTGGCACACGAGGTGAGGGCGAATTATGCTTTAAGAAAAACATCTTTAGTTTGCGACTTTCAAGTTCCAGATTGCGATATTTTCGATAAACTCACCAACAAGAAATGCACGATGTTTAAAATTATTTGTTGCAAATGTTGTACTTTGATGTGGTGCAAATACCAACTAAGGTCATAATATTTCCTAAATTTAAAAAAGAAAAGAAAAAAAGAAATACTCTATAGTTCTAGTTTTATTGTATTGGTGAAAAATAACCAAATTGTAGCAGCATGCCATCTTTTCTGGGAAAAAAATCATCTTTGGTACCCTAACTTGACAGCTTGTCAAGAATGGTACCCTAATTAGGCAGTGATCACGTTTGGTACCTCAGGTTTCATTTTTTTATTAATTTTGGTATCCTCGCGGCGGAGCCACCAAATCGCCGCCCCAGATTGTTACGTGGCACCCCGTTGACCTACTATTTGGGGATTTTGACTCTTTTGACGCCACCTGGACACGCTAACATGAAAATTTTCTTTTTTTATAAAAACAAAATAAAATAAGACTCATGGATGTTGACATGTATAATATAATTAAAATTAAATAAATTAAATAATTCTTAGAAATTTATATGTTTAATCTAACACAATAAATTAATTAATTCTAACATCTTGATTAATTTTAAATACTTATATGTTCCTCTAACAACTTACTCTATAATATATTCTTTTAAGACAGAAGTGCTAAAAATGCCCTTTATCTTTTGCTCACTTGAGTTTTTGCCCTTTATATTTTTTCCTTGCTTAAAATGCCCTTTATGTTTTTCACTCACTTAAAATGCCCTTTATCTTTCTAAAAATGCCCTTTATATTTTAAAATGCCCTTTTGCTTTTGCAATGCAATTTTGACCTGCCAACTGGATAATTCCTAATCTACGTGGCAAAATTGGTGTTGACACGTAGACATTTAAATAATAATTAGAAAATAAAAAAAATTGAAATTCAAAATTAACATATCCATTTATATTTTTATATGGACAAATATATATTAAAATATATCAAATATATATAAATATATATAAAAAATACAAAAACTATAAATATTATTTTTATTACTGAAATTAAAAATATATATATATATATCAAATATATATAAAAAAAAGGGAAAATAAATTTTATTAGTGAAATAAAAAAACTAAAAATAAAATAGAAAGCCCCCCCCCCCCAACCCCACCGCTGCAATTGCAGTGGTGGCGGCGTCAATCGACTCCGCCACCACTGCTGCAACCCCCACCGCTGCAATTGCAGTGGTGGCGGCGTCAATCAGCGCCACCACCACTGCAACTTCGCGAGTTGCAGCAGTGGTGGCGGCGTCGATTGACGCCACCACTGCAACCGCGAGTTGCAGCGGGGGTTGGGGGGGGGGGGAGGGGGTTGTCGGGGGTGGTGGGGTGGTCATTTATTTGTTTTTTTTTTAAATTTTAGTAATAATAAATAATATATATGATTTTTCCATTATATATTTGTTAATTTTGAAATTCATTTTTTTAAATTTTTTTATTTTAGTAATAATAAATAATATATATGATTTTTCCATTTTTTATATATATATTTGATATATATATGTTAATTTTGAAATTCATTTTTTTTATTTTAGTAATAATAAATAATATATATGATTTTTCCATTTTTTATATATATATACTTGATATATATGTTAATTTTGAAATTCAATTTTTTATTTTTTTATTTTAGTAATTATAAATAATATATATGATTTTTCTATTTTTTTTGTATATATATATTTGATATTTGATATATTTATGTTAATTTTGAAATTCAATTTTTTTCTGGTGGTGGTGGGTTTACTTTTTTTTTTTTTTTTTTTTTCATTTTTCGATTTTTAATAAGTTTTTTAATATTTTGTTTTTTAATATATGTTTCTTTTAATTTATAAGTTATTAAAAACAAAATTATTAGTTATTAAAAGTTAATATTTTAAAATCAAAATTAGTTAAGATTTAAAATTTTAAGAGTTAAGATTTTCTATTTTTTAAGATTTAAACAATACATAATAATTAATTGGTTTAATACAATTTTTTAAGAGTTAATGATTTTATTTTAAAGATATAAATATTAGTACATAAGTTTTTATTTAATTTTGATTTTTTTTAATTCCATGTCGAGGGCCACGTAGAAGTCCCAGGTCAAAATCCCCAAATTTTTGGTCAACAGTGTGTCACATAGGATCCAAGGAGCGGCAATTTGGTGGCTCCACCGCGAGGGTACCAAAATTGATAAAAAAAACAAAATCTGAGATACCAAACGCGATCACTGCCTAGTTAGGATACCATTCTTGACAAGTTCAAGCTGCACTTAGGTACCAAAAGATGATTTTTCCTCCCATCTTTTATTATCCATTTCATTTCTAGTTTGTATGGAGCACAACGCATCTGTGAGGTCAACTAAAAACTGGCAATTTGAGTCCAGAAATGCTCTGTCTACACAGTTTTCCATTTTTTTTTTTTTGATAACACAGTTTTCTTGTAAACAAACAAAAATATGGCTGAAATTGTTGTTGGTGTTATTGCAGAAGGGATCTTGAATAAAGCACTCTCCTTTGCTTCAGATGAGATTAGCTATTTATGGGGCTTCAAAGAAGAAACTCAGAGGTTGGCCAACAAAATGCAGATGATGCAGGCGTTGTTAACCGATGCCGAGAATAAGCAACTCATTAAGAGTGCAGCCGTGCAGCTCTGGTTGAAAAGGCTCCAGGATGTAGCACTTGATGCCGACAATGTGCTCGATGAGCTTGCGTACGAAGGTGTACGCCAAAAGATTGAGGTGAAGAACTCCAAGCGGAGCAAGGTACGCAATTTCTTCTCTTCGTCAAATCCACTTGCCTTTCGTCACAAAATGGCTACTGTCATCATGAAAGTCAATTTGCTGCTAGATGAACTTTACAAGGAGGCAAATGGGATTGGTCTTATTGCAGTTGCACTTGTCAATTCGTCGGTTGAACTTAATGAAATCTTGCAAACTGGCCCTTTTGTTGATGATTCAGAAATTGTAGGAAGAGACCATGATATATCAAGCATTGTGGCTTCTTTAGTAAATTCTAATAATGGGGAGGGGTTACCTGTTATCAGCATAGTGGGAATGCCAGGTCAAGGAAAGACCACCGTCGCACAACTAGTCTACAAAAATGACAAGGTTGTGAGCCATTTTGATTACAGATTATGGGTCTGTGTGTCGGATAATTTTAATGTGGATATGGTTCTAAACGAGATGGTTGAATCTGTGACACATACACGTTCCGATATGACAAATAGGGAAGCAATCATGAAAAAACTCCAAGGGAAAGTTAGTAATAAAAGATTTTTCCTCGTACTTGATGATGTTTGGAATGAAAATAGAGTCAAGTGGGATTCCATGAAAAAGACTTTGCTGGAGATAGGTGGTTCAATTGGGAGTAAGATAATGGTAACTACTCGTAGCGAAAATGTGTCTTTGGCCATGGAAGCATATATGACACACCATTTAGGAACATTGTCTAGTGAGGAGAGTTGGACTTTATTCAAGCAAGTTGCTTTCGCTGATGGTGGAGCAAGAGAGACACCAGAAGTGGTGTCACTCGGTAAAAGGATGTTGAAAAGGTGTGGAGGAGTACCGTTAGCAGTAAAGGCACTAGGAGGCCTACTTTACGCTAGAAAATATGAAAGAGAGTGGTTCACTATTGAAAGAAGTGAGTTGTGGGGTTCCACGGAGGACCCAGTGCTACCCTCCCTTAGATTGAGTTATAACCATTTGCCTTTGTCATCATTGAAACAATGTTTTGGGTTTTGTTCTCTTTTTCAAAAGGACTCAATCATTGAAAAAGAGAAACTAATTCAACTATGGATGGCACAAGGATATCTTAATTGTTCCAAAGAGAATCACTTGGAAATGGAGGGTACAGGTGGCAACTATTCTAACATTTTGCTCCGAAATTCTTTATAGCAAGTCGACAAAAAGGACGAGTATGGTAATGTTAGTACTTATAAGATGCATGATCTTGTCCATGATCTTGCATTAGATGTATCAAAGAACCATTGTCTAATGAAAGACATTGAGGAAGTGAATGAGGAAATCAAGGTTGTTAATTTATCTCTTGTATCTGGTGAAAAGATATTGCTAGAAATCCCCATCGAACATTCTCAAAGGATGCGTACACTATTCTTTGGTGGTATTTTGCTTGGAGATACACTAATCAGATTCCAAAGGCTCCATATACTGATACTAAATTGCAAAGATGTCACAGAATTTCCTAGTTCAGTAAGAAAGTTGAAGCACTTACGGTATCTTGATGTATCGGAGACTAAAATAGTTGGAGTTGCCGACGCTATCTTGAAACTTTATAGTCTGCAGACCTTAAGGCTTCACAGTTTAGAAAACTTTCCAAAGGAGTTTGGGAATTTGATAAACCTGAGACATTTTTATATCGAGAAGTTTGAGATCTCTGATAACAACCAAGTAAAATGTTTGCTTCCTGGGATTGGACAGCTAACTTTTCTTCAGACGCTACCCTATTTTGTTGTCAGCCAAGAAGAGGGATGTCAAATATATGAGCTCCAAGGCTTAAGCAAACTAAGAGGTTCCTTAAAGATTTATGGCCTTGAGAAAATTGAGAATGGGGAGGATGCTAAGAAAGCAAAAATAGAAGACAAAACAAACATTCATAATCTGGAATATCACTGGAGAACTATAAGAGAGGAATTACATCACAATGAGGTCAATGACGTGGATATATTAGAAGGTCTAAAACCAAACTCAAACATTAGAGGTATAAAATTGGCAGGATTTTGTGGTTCAAGATTTCCGTCATGGATCATGGAACCAAGTTGCTCTTACTTGCTCCGCAATCTTGTAAAATTTGTGATGGATTCTTGCAACATGTGTGAACAAATTCCTCCTCTTGGATGTCTTCCTTGTCTTAAGATTGTTCAGATAGACGGTATGGACGGTATCACCAATATCAGAGATGAATTTTATGGATTGAGCTATCTTGTTTGTGCACGAACTACAAATGATGTGATTACTGCGTTTCCTGCCCTTAAACATTTAAGCGTGAGGAATTTGTGTAATTTAGTGGGATGGTTTGACATACAGGAAATACGTTGGTCAGTTTTACCTGTAGAAGTATTTCCTCTACTGGAGGAGTTGACAATATCAGGTTGCGACATGCTACAATGTTTACCTGATATGAGAAGTCTAAGATCTCTGCGGAAGTTGTCCATATCCTTTTGCCGTGCTTTGATCTTTCTACCAAACGAGCTTGGATTCCTTGAATCTCTTGAGGAGATCGGCATATTTGGATGCCACAGTCTTATTGAATTTCCAGATATTCATGGCCTTCGACGCTTACGATTACTATCTATTGAAGAATGTCAGTTAAATTATCTGCCTCTAGGCCTGCAAAGCCTCAACTTGCTTCAAGATTTGAATATAGGTGGTCTCCCAGACCTTGTTGAAATACCAGATTTACGGAACCTTACGTCGCTACGATGTTTAGGAATTCGTAATTGTCAAAAGTTGAGGTCTTTGCCAAGTGGTCTTGAGTACTGCACTTCATTAGATTATGTTGAAATTTGCAGCTGTCCGTTTTTTCACCTAGAGGGCCTGCATCTGTTGCCGATCCTCAGAAGACTTAGTATTGGTCTCTTCTCAGATGATCTTGATTATTTTCCATGGATGGATTGCGAAATTCCTCAGGGAGTAACTGAAACAGAGGGTAATGTGGATGCAAAGCTCGTGTCTGCTTCACTTGTAAGTGTTACATTGTTGGGGTGGCCAAAGCTGACATCTTTGCCTGAGCAACTTCAGTTTTATCCATTGACGTACTTATGAATAGGCGAGTTCAAAGGGTTGGTGGCTCTACCAGACTGGTTTGGTAATATGAAGTCTCTTCAAACATTAAGTATTTGGGATTGTGAAAATCTTATGTACTTCCCATCAGCGGTCAAAATGCGATCCCTTAATAATTTGCAGAAAGTTGTTATCGAGAAATGTCCCCTGCTGGAAAATAGATGCCTTCCAAGAACTGGTCCTGAGTGGCACAAGATTGCCCACATTCCGGAAATTTCAATAAAAAATATATGGAGCATTTAAGTTAAAAAGGTCCCCCCCCCCCCCCCCTTATTTTGTACTCTGTTTGTACTGTGTAAATTTTATTTTATTTTTTGTGTACGGACTCACAATAATTCCATATGGTAAATGAATTAGGATGAATGAAGTGCCTTGCAACATTATATTATCTGATGTATTTCCTGCGAATTCGTAGGTCTCTACATATATATTTGGTAAGTTTAATAGGTGAAAGCTAACTATTCTTTGATCACTAATTAAGCTAATGGTAGAAATGTTTGATTTTTGCCCTATATGAAAGCTATTTGTTTTTCTTGGATCTATGTGAAGATCATTGATATACCTGTTTATTAACTGATATATATGTGCTGAATTGCAGATTCAGTAACCAAGTTACAATTTAAAGTCGTAGATAGATCACCGTTTTTATTTGTGTTAAATAGAAAAAAAAAATCTTCGACTAATGTTATTTCTTTGTAACATTTCCATTAAACATATGACTTAGTTAAGTTATTCAGGATATCAGAAGCTGACTGGTAACCTAACAATGCATACAATTCTTTATTTTCCATTTTATTAGGTTTATGAATTAAATTTTAAGATAAATGTAATCTTAATACATTTATCTTAATCGTCTTTTTACTTTCCATCCCAAATAGATCCATTTAATGTCCTCCATTATACAATCGATTTCGGCATAGATCTTGATGTCCATTCTTGCATCGTTTTTCACATTATTTCTTGAAGGAAAATATTCAGTTTTTACAAATTTATCTGATAGTCTTTCTAGTTGATGCGGTCCCTGGCTATTTGTGGCATACGACGAGTTCCATTAAAATATGATTTGCTTAGAGCTTGGCAAGTTCTATTGAAGATGTAAAGACCGGAATCATGCATGTTCATCATTTTGAAGCATATATTCCCATAATGTCAGCAACATATTGATTGAGTAGCTCATCCCTTTAGTTCGTAACTCACTTATTTCTTCCCTCTGGACGTCTAGTATAATGAACTGCATTTTCCATGCAACCTGAATTGCATCATGTTACTTCATAATGATAGATGTCAATATCTTAGTTTGTCCTGTGAATGCAATTTACTGTCTTTGAGTTATGTTGGCTTTAAGTGGTAAATAAAGCTGTATCCGTCGACAATTAGTTTAATGGGCGGTATAACTATCATTCCTTCGCGAATATTATGGTTTATTTGGTATCAATACATATCTTTGCGTTTTCTATTTTAAGTAGAATAATTGTAACTGGATTTTTTTATGTATGATAAGGAGTAATCATTCACGAGCAATTATTTCTGCACAGTATTGTCTTGATTTCATGTTCTACGCATATAAATTATGCATGCAGAGTGGCGGTTGTTCATGGTGCTTGTTGAAATATATCTTATATGAGCTGTTATTGCAGAAGTCTTACATAACTGTTGGTAAAATTATAAGATTCTCTTAGCCGGCCTGTTTGAGCTAAAAAGCATTTGCTCACCTGATATGAGGTCTTTGAAAGATCTATTGTTGTTTCATGTTTGGTTGTTCATATGTTTTTTTCCATGTCCTAGAAAGAAATATGCAAAAGGAATTGAGTCAACAACATATGGTGTAAAGTTGGATTGAACTTCGTAGAATGAGACACAAACTATTGGTGTCTCAAATCTATGCAATTTGCCCTATTTTTCATTTTCAAAAGTTGGTTATCTAAATATCGTCGAAAAAATTATTTGAAATCTGAACCATATCTTCCACTAGTCGAGACGGTGTCACAAAATTTCAAGTCACTACACGAAAAATTTAATTTAACCAGAATATTTTGGTTATGGTATTTGCTCTATGATTGTGCATGAGATCTTGACACAAAGAAACTAAAACTGACAATAGTTGAATAGTTGAATATGTGAATATGATATGTAATACTCATGTTTGCAAAGGTGAATATAGCTTCTCGAAACCTATTAGATTACTCGAGGGAAAAATCACGTTTGGTACCTTAATTTGGCATCGTTTTCTATTTGGTACCTTAATTTGTCCAACCAACTTTTTGGTACCCTATGTTTGCAAAGTTCATCACGGTTGGTACCTCTCTAGCGGCGTCCCCAATTTAACCACCGCGAAGTCTACATGGCTCATCGTTGACCCGTAAACCCTCAATTTTGACCAAATTAAGTCCATGTGGACATGCTGACTGGATAAAAAAAATTAAAAAATCATTTCTCCCTCCTAATAAATTATCATTTCTAGTTTTTATATTTCATTATAATTAATTTTATTATATAAATTTTAAAAACTTATTATATAATTCTGTTTTAATAAAAAACATTTTTTATAACTAATGAATTTTAAAGAAAAACAAAAAAAAGTAAAACAAAATAAATTAAAACAAAAAAGTTAAAAAAATCTAATAATTAATCATCTTCTTCAACATCCACCCATCACCCCTCCACCAGCCATCACCGCCAACCCCCACCACCAATTCATCACCCCCCCACCCCCATCACTCCCACCTTCACCACCACCATCAATTCATCCTCCTCAACCCCCTCCCCCTCCCACCCGTCGCCGCCCTCGTGTTGTATTTGCTTCGGAGATCACAAGGAAGGTCACTTGATTTTCGTGTTGTATTTTCGCTCACAACCATGGAGTCGACGCCGACGTCGTCAATTTGGCCATGGAGTCGACGTCGACGTTGTGTTGTATTTCCGCTCACAAGGAAGGTCACTTGATTCTCTCGGTTTCGGAAGATGAGGAATTGATGGTGGGGGTGATGGGGGTGGGTGGCGGTGGTCGGAGTGATGGTGGTGGCGGTGGTGGGTATCAGTGGTGGGTGGCTGTGATGTGGGGGGGGGGGGGGGGAGGACTTGTTGAAGATGATTGTTTTTCTTTTTTTCTTTTTTAATCATTTTTTTAGATTTGGGAAAAAAAACTTCTATTTATAATAGTTATAACTTTAATATTTGTAACTTTAAAGTTAATTACAAAATTTTATAAAAATTATAAAGATTTAATAGTACATAGTTATAGATTTTAAAGTTATGGTTTTTTTTTTTACTTTTTTTTTTGTTTTCATTTTTGCCTTTTTCTTTAAAATTCATTAGTTATAATTTTTTTTTTAAAACAGAATTATATAATAAGTTTTTACAATTTATACAATGAAATTAATTATAAAGAAATATGAAAACTAGAAATTGTCCACATGTGTAAAATTGGGTCAAAATCGAGTCTGGGCGGGTCAATGGTGAGCCACGTAGACATCGTGGTGGTTAAATTGGGGACGCCGCTAGGGAGGTACCAACCGTGATGAACTTTGCAAACATAAGGTACCAAAAAGTTGGTTGGACAAATTAAGGTACCAAATAGAAAACAAGGCCAAATTAAGGTACCAAACGTGATTTTTTCCCGATTAATCGAAAAGGAACAATCTTTGAGAAGAAAAAATTTCAGGATGAAAGACAAAATAGTTTAGGCAACAAGAAGAATGAAGAATAATGGTAAACAAGATTTGCGTAATATTCAGTCCTCTTGATGTTGTCGTCCATTGAACAATTACCTTCACTGTATGAACTCTATTTTGTCTCCCTTTGCACGATACGAATTTTGAGAAAATAGGTAATACGGAGTAGACAGGAATATGATTATATAAATTTATATTATTTATACCATGCATTGGAATTTTAAAAAATAATTTAAACGTGCAAGTGCCATTGCCAAAAATCATGTAACCTTACAAAATCTAACATTCACAAAAAGAAAATAAATAAACGTAATATACATTATTATTAATAAAAAAAGTGAATTAACATAATGTTTTCAAGTGATTTACTTTGAAACTGTTCACTAACTTCTTCAAATAGGTATCAAAAGATCAAAAGTTTGCGAAAAAAGACAATATGTTCATACGCTCCAAAATGTGTCGAATACGTATAGCAAATTTTTTTTAAAGTTAACATATATATATACGCCATGTAACGTATTAGATATGTTTGCTTCAAGTATCATAGGCATATATCTGAATATGTATCCCAATTCTCATCCCAATGAACCAAAATGGGAGGTAAATGAATTTTCCCGCCTTATTTATTCACAAATTGTTATCTTAATTTTAACTTTTAAGGAGTCTAATTTAGAGTACAAGAACATCCACAATTTCTCATTGATGTAAAGTGGCAGCATTTGGGGATACAGTGAGGGCAAATAGTGAAGAAGTCTTCATGGGTAAGAAAATTAGCCAATGAGGTTCAATTTGTTTGCAATATTCATTGGTGCAATCATCTATCTTTTTCTATTGCTCAATTTAGTTTTCCTGTGGCCTTTCAATTTTCTAAAGGTGATGACTGAAACAACTAGTTGACTGGCCCATAAATTGCAGGGATCAATTGGTTTGTTTTTGAAAGTGCAAAGTGTTTGCTCAATAGGATAACATTGAACACTGGAACACTGCACATTCAGGATTATTGCTATAATTGTGTTTTGCTTTTATTCACTTACTAACTTAGTTCCACGAGTTGTAGTTGGTATTTCTATGTGCTCCAAATCAAGAGACTTCAAGGATGGATCTATTTCGTTAAAGAGAAGTTGCCATTCAATGAGAAGTTTCCAAAGAAGAACTTTCCATAACTAAAGAAGGAAAGATGTGTGCAGTGCAATGGAAAGATCAAGAAGTGTGAATTGCAAGAAAGAAAGAAGATTACTTACAGTAGGATTCTTTCAATAGGAGACTACAAGATGGAGAATGATTCTTTCCTTAGAAGACTTCTAGTCAAAGAAGGAAACCTTTACATTGAAGACTTCTAGTTAAAGAAGGAAGCCTTTCCATTAACTTCAAGTTGGACAAGGAAACCTTTCCCTATTGAAAGAAACTTGCTATGAACAAGATTGTAGTCATACAAGGAGATCTAATAGCAACAAAAAACGTGCACAACATATCTTGGACATCAAAAAGGACTACACTATAAATAGGCATGTTGGGCATCAAGAAAAAGACACGAAGACGAGAGCGAAAATCTCCCGTGAGAAAATTATTATAGTCGAGTGTCTTTGTCTTGCTTTTGCAAAGTTTGTGAGTTGTTATATTAGTTCTAGGTTTAGAATTAAAAAAGCAATTTTTGTCTGCTTTGTTGAGTTCGAGCAATTTGAGAGTGAGAAACTTGAGAGTTGTGAGAAACACTTTTGTTAAACCCTTGTAGTACGGGTCGGAAGCTAATATTAATATATTATCTTCTTAAATTATGTGTTTGTTTATTTCCGCTAAAATATTATTCTAGACCGTTGTTAAAGTAACATTGTTAGGTTAACAACGTACAAGTATGCTCCGGAGGAAGATCATGAGGTTGTTCCTAAGCCATAATCAGAGTGGACTTAAACTGAGATAAGTAACGATTTCTTCAATGAAAAAGCCCTAAATACGATATTTAGTCTGGTTGATTGTCACATGTTTAAGTTAATTAAAAATTGTTCAACTGCAAAGCATGCTTGGGATATCTTACAAAATCATTGTGAAGGTGATGTATGCACTAAAAAGACTAAACTACGCATGTTTTTAAGAAAATTTGATAATTTAACATTGAGGGAAGACGAAAGTATTACTGCTTATTTTGAGAAACTCATGGATTTTGCTAATGAAATTCAAGACTTAGGTGATTCCATGTCTACTAAGCAACTGGCATACAAAGTTGTGAAAACTCTTTCTAAGAAATTTGAGGTGATTGCTATGCAAGAAGCTAGGAATATGGACACTTTAGACTTTCATACTCTACTTTACACACTGAAAGAATTTGAGATGAATCTTGAAAAAGTAGATGATGAAGGAGAAATTCAAACTTATAATGAAAATGTGTTTGAAAAGTTTTATAAGCTTAGTCTAATTGATAAAAATATTCTTGTTGATTTAAAGAAAGATTTCTCTGAAAAGATAACCAAATATTCTTGTAAACTTACTCCTCATAATGATACACATCTCAAATAGATTCAGTGCTATGAATGTAAAGGTTGGGGCCATGTTGCTTATGAATGTGGTAACAACCTTAGAACAAAAGGAAATTCTAACTGGGTTTGTGTAGATGATAATTATGAGACAGGTTCTGAATAACATGGTGATGGACATGTGCCAACGATTGAAGGAACTCAAACAACAGTGTGCACAAAGGTGGACAAACCTGCTGGTGTCAAGGCTTGGTGTTCTGCCAACATCCATACAGCTCGATGTTATGATAACATCCAGAAGACAACACCAGTCCAAGAGATTTGTTTTGACAATTGGGATGAAACCATTTGTTTAGACAACATTGAATGTTTGATTTATGGTAATGATGAGTTTGATGATGATTCTGACTTTGAGTATTTGCATGATTCTATAGGTTAGGAAGATGATAATGTCCTTGAAGGTAAATTGATTCAAGAAGAGTTTCTTGATGAACTTAAGATCATCTACCAAGACCTACTCAAGGAGAAAAACAAGTTGAGTGGAATTGAGAAGGTTATGGAAGAGAATGGAAGCTTGAAGTCTACAATTACTCAACTTGAGGTTAGTTTGGACAGAAAAGATGGTGAAACATAAAAGGTAACTTCTAAGCTAGAAATTGCTGAACATACCATTGCCAAGAGGAAAACAGGTAAGTGGTACTCTGATAGTGGATGTTTGAGGCATATGACTGGATACAAATCTGATTCGATGCGATTATGCACTATGTTAAGTCAACACTAGAAAATCAATGTTTCCTTAACATTGATAACATGTTGTATTGGCTTAACACTGCTCAAGACACATGTCTGGAAAGAAAGCAAATCTGATTTGAAGAAGTGTGCACCACTAACCGCTAGAACTTTTACCTATAATGATGGAAGTAAAGGAAGAATCATTGGCAAAGAAGTATTGAATATTGATGGATCCCAACCCTTGAAGGATGAGATGTTGTTGGCTGGATTCTATGAAAATCGTATAAGCATCAGTCAATTGTGTGATGATGACTTATGGGTAAGGTATGATAAAGATTCCTGTGATGTATCTGATTGTGCAAATGTTTGTGCTTTGACAGGTAATAGGTTTGGAGACAACTACTTGGTGAGGGATCAAGTGACTTTCTTTCAAACAAATGTGGACTATTCAGTTGCCAAGAACAAGCGACTTGGACACATGCACAACAAGAATCTGGGCAAAGTGTTGGAACTTGAAACCGTGAGAGGCATTCCCAATCTCACGAGTTCTGGTAAGATGGTCTGTTATGATTGCTTGAACTGTGAGGTGACCAAAGCTTCTCATAATCCAATCCAAGTGGATGAACAAGTTACTAGTACCTCTAATTATTTTCATCTACTTCATATAGATCTCTTAGGTCTTATTGAAGTAAATAGAGTTGGGGGTAAACAATATAATTGTGTGATTATGAATGATTTTTCTGGATATACTTTGATTAAATCTTTCAAAGAAACATCAGAAGCTCTTAATACCTTTAGAACATTGCATGCTAGTATTGATAACTTACATGATGCTTCTTTTGGTAATATTTGGTCAAATCATGATAGAGAATTTGAAAATAGGTCATTCTTTGGCTTATGTGTGCTTAATGAAAGTATTCATAAATTCTCTATACCCATGACTCCTTATGAGATATTGAAAAAGAAAACACCTGATGTTGCTCATTTTCATGACTTTGGATGTGTTTGCTATACTTTAAATGATAAAGATTTTGTGAGCAAATATGATCCAAAAAGTGAAGAATATATCCTTGATGGCTATTCTTTGAACAATATTGCTATTAGAATGTTTGGTCGAAGATTAAATATTGTTCAAGAATCTGTATATGTGGTTTTTGATGATTTGTCAAGTGTTGCAGGTGAGTTAGAGGCTGATGTGCCAAGTCTACTGGATTCTGATGTTACTTCAACATTGACTCCAGACAATGTTATTCCAACATCACCTGCAGATCCAGAACCTGAACCTGAACCAGAAGCTGATGTTATGCCAGCATCATCCAGTCCTGATGTTAACACAACATCCGAGCAGTCAAACTTATACAATGAAAAGGTTCAAGTTCAAGATGTTTGGAGGGATACAACTGATAGGATTCAGAGTAATCATCCCACATCTCAAGTTATGGTTCAAATCATTAATGACATCAAAACACACAACAAGAAAATGGTAAATTATAGAGATATGATAATGTTTAGTGTTTATATGTCTGCCGCATGTTATGATTATTTTTTAGCTCAAAGATTTGCTGATGACACTGTCTTTGTTTATACTAACAAGTCTACTCTAGACAAGTTTGTTGAGGCTTTGACAGGTACATTAGTGATGAGCGTGATTGGTGAACTGGATTTCTTCTTGGGTTTGAAAGTGAAGCAAAAAGAGGATGGGATGAGCATGATTGGTTTGGAGGAGTCAAAATCGAGCAAGACTCAAATGCCTTCTACTTTAGTGATTGGAAAAGAAGACACAAGCTTGCTATATCTATCCATCACTCGCCCATATATAATGAACACGGTTTGTGTCTGTGCCAGGTATTACGCTGAACCTAAAGCTTTTCACTTAATTGTTGTGAAGTGAATACTAAAATATATATCTGGTACTGTAGACCGAGGCATTTGGTATACACATGATGCAAATACAGACCTTGTTGGCTTTGATTCTGACTGGGCTGGAGATTTAGCTGATAGAATATCTATATGTGGGGTTGTTTTTATTTGGGAAATAATCATTTTTCATGTTATAGCAAGAAACATAATTGTGTGTCACTATCAACTATTGAATATATTACATGTTGCAGTTGTGTTACCCAGCTTATATGTCTTAAACACATGTTGCATGATTAAGAGATAAAAAGTGACAAATTGTTGTTGTTTAGTGATAACCTTAGTGCCATTAACATATCAAGAAATCTGGTGCATCATTCTAGAACAAAACATATATTTTTTATGCATCATTTCTTGAGAAATCTGGTAGATGACAAGGTTATAAACATTGATCACTTAGAGATCAACAATCAGTTAGCTGATTTGTTTAATATGCCATTAGATAGCGAGAGATTCTTCATTTTGAGGAAGACTCTCGGCTTGAATGTTCTGTGATTCATTGTTGCATTCCGGTGTTGCCATAACACCACTGACTAACACCGTAGTCTGTTTGTGGTGTATAGGATTGCATTAGATTTTTTCTATTTGATTTATCTTTTTGTTCTTGTTTGTCTTTATGAATGTTTGTTATTATTGGTTTGTGTGGTTGACCAGGATTGTTAGCTAAGTTTACTGGTGGACATGTTCATGTCAAAAGTTTTGAAAAGAAAAAACTCTGTTGTTGGTCTGAGAATGTTAACCTAACATCAGGATAAGCTGGGATGCACAAAGTTCACTACTTTGGTGTTATTCAGTTGTGACTTATCCATGTTTAGGTTAAACAGGACAAGAAGAGAAGCTGGGGTACATGATGTTGAGAGCTTCAGTGTTATTCAGTTGTGCTTATGTTCATGTTCTGTTATTTTTGGCCAAGGAAATGCATGATGGTGATCCTTTCTACTGGGATGTTTGGAGTTTGGACTGCCTCACATTCAGTAGCATTGATCACTTGGTGTTTCTCTTGTAAACAGGTTGGTCAACAAGTATGCATAAGGAGTTGGGGTGATGAAGTATATGATAATTGTATTGTCCTCATTCAATTCCTTTGTACTTGCCTAATCTGTAGCTAATAATAGTGTTACTAGGGTGTGTGGAGTCCTGTGATGCCCTCATTCAGTGATGATATTATCATTTTTTAATATTCTTCAGTTTTGGTTCAAAAAGAGTTTATGATAATTGATAAAGATTTGAGTTGATATGATCTGTTCCTAGTCTATGTAGCTGATACTCCATGGTTACCATCTTCCAATGTTGACTTAACATTCTGCTTTTTGCATTCTGCATATCATTTAGGCATGCATTCATTCTTTTTTTTCTTGATGTGTCTGTGTCGGTTTGAGCTTAAGGGGGAGAAATAGTTATGTTCTCATGTGAAGGCATATATTTTGGGTGGTTCTGCTGCTGTGATACACTATGTTGTCTCTTGTTATGACTTGAAAGTAGACTAACTCCTTTAATTTACTTCATACCCAAAATGTTGGATTTTCTGTTAACTAACTCTCATTTCCATGTACAGTTCTGATATATCTGTGGTACTAACTTGCTACTATGTCTTAAGTTTCAGATATATGTTTTCAAATCTAGCTCATGCTTTTACTTGAAAATATCTTAAGGGTAAGCTCAATACGTCCACATTGACAAGAATCAATGTTGATTCAGAACAGGTGTCAATGTTGTTCCAACATCAGTCTGTAAGCATATTGTCTCAACATCCAGGTTTAACATTATGACTTATAAGTTTTTGGTGAACTGCTCTGGTCATGTGTGAAGTAAACTCGGTGTCACTTGTAGTCTCAACAGGCGGTGATTATGCATGATTTATTTTAAGAAATCGCCCATTACTTCTTTTCACTTATGATTTTGAATTTCTAATTTCTTTGTGCCCAATTCTCTGAAATACTAAGAATTTTCACTTACAATTGTTTTTGAAATCCTTGGCATGTATATATGATCTTGATTATGTGGCTCTTGGTATGGAGAATCAATGATATAACGCCACCCCTGCTCTTTTAGTTCTTTCTCATAGGTACAACACTCATTCCAAACATTGTTGCTGAGACAAACAAGTTAAAACTCAGGAACATGGCGATGTTGGTACTTCAAACACAGTTGAGGAGACAGTGCCTTGAGGAACATTTTGCAGAGAAGAATGAATTGATTGAGGGGGAGAACACTTTAGTTACTGGAGAAACTAGTGTGGGTGATTATTGTGGTTTTGTCTTTGGTTTTTGTAAACTCTTGTGCATGCACATTCTGGTTTCAATGTTAAGACAACATTGATAAACGTCAATGTTAGAACAAGATTCTGGATTCAGTGTTAAGTTAATATTGATAAAGTTTTATGTTATGACAACATTGATAGATGTCAATGTTATACCAACATTGAGATTGATAGTTTGCATTAACGGGGATCAATGTTTTGCCATTGGTACTTTTAAGGAAAAAGAGATATTGATGCTGCTGGTTGATTGCAAGGGATGGGGAGAATGAGAAAGAGAAGGAGGACAGAGAGGTTGAGAATGAAGATGAAGTGGTGAAGAAGAAAAAGATGGTTATGAGGAAAAGGATTAGGAAACTGAGAATGGTGATGATGAAACCGGTGAGATCAAGAGGATAAGAAAAAAGGTTCTGAGAAGTCTGATGATGCTGAGTCTGAGCCAGATGTTATGATAACATCGTCTGAGAATAATGTTGACCCAACATCATAGGTAACACTTGAGGTAATATCTACAATTGAGGCTAACTTTAATCTCCTGTTGGGAGATAAGACTGTGGCTATGGAGGATTTTAAGAAACAGTGGATGATAGAGTTCTTAGAGAGAGAAATGGAAATAGTTGCTAAAGAAAGAGCTATAAAACTTTATTTTATGAAGTGATTCGTCAAGATTTTGCTTTCCTCACAAAAAGGGGGAGAAGTAAGCCACTTTATCTTCATGTTTATTCTACTGGTTCTACAATTCTTATATAGCTAATGTTTTCTTAGTTATGCTTATAATTGTGATGTTTAACTCGTTGTGTATTCTTATTAGTATCTTAAAGCTACTTGCTTAATAGTGTTATATTAAGGGGGAGTAGCTTAAGATATTAATGATGTTGTGTTGCTGGAGCACTGTGCATAATATGAATTGTGAATATGTTTGGTTTTGTGAAGAAAGGCAAAAATGGGGAGATTGAAAGTGCAAAGTGTTTGCTCAATGTTAGATCAACATCTTGGCTGCAATGTTAGGATAACATTGAACACTGGAACACTGCACATTCGGGATTATTGCTATAATTGTGTTTTGCTTTTATTCACTTACTAACTTAGTTTCACGAGTTGTAGTTAATATTTCTATGTGCTTCAGGTCAAGAGACTTCAAGGATGGATCTATTTCGTTAAAGAGAAGTTGCCATTCAATGAGAAGTTTCCAAAGAAGAACTTTCCATAATTAAAGAAGGAAAGATCGGTGCAATGGAAAGATCAAGAAGTGTGAATTGCAAGAAGGAAAGAAGATTACTTACAGTAGGATTCTTTCCATAGAAGACTACAAGATGGAGAATGATTCTTTCCTTAGAAGACTTCTAGTCAAAGAAGAAAACCTTTCCACTGAAGACTTCTAGTTAAAGAAGGAAGCCTTTCCATTAACTTCAAGTTGGACAAGGAAACATTTCCCTATTGAAGGAGACTTGTTATGAACGAAATTGTAGTCATACAAGGAGATCTAATAGCAACAAAAAACGTGCACAACATGTCTTGGACATCAAAAAAGACTACACTATAAATAGGCATGTTGAGCATCAAGAAAAAGACACGAAGACAAGAGCGAAAATCTCCCGTGAGGAAATTATTATAGTCGAGTGTCTTTGTCTTGCTTTTGCAAAGTTTGTGAGTTATTAGATTAGTTCTAGGTTTATAATTAAGAAATCAATTTTTGTCTGCTTTGTTGAGTTCGAGCAATTCGAGAGTGAGGAACTTGAGAGTTGTGAGAAACACTTTTGTTAAACCCTTGTAGTGCGGCTCGAAAGCTAATATTAATATATTATCTTCTTAAATTATGTGTTTGTTTATTTCCACTGCAATATTATTTTGGACCGTTATTAAAGTAACATTGTTAGGTTAACAACGTACAAGTATCAACCCGATCCACAATTTCAGTTTTTCTTAATGTGGTGGGATTATTAAGCTTCAACTTGCTGATATTTAGTTGAAAAGATGTTCTGTTATGTTATATTAGTTGAAGAATGTTATGTTATGGGGTTTTAAACAAGAAACTCAGAAGCTTGCTAACAAAATGCAGAGAATAAGCAACTCATTAAGAGAGCTGCCGTGCAGCTTTGGTTGAAAAGGCTCAAGAATGTGGCACTTGACGCCAACAATTTGCTGGATGAGCTCGCGTATGAGGGTGTACGCCAAAATATCGAGGTGAAGAACTCGAAGTGGAGTAAGATACGTAATTTCTTCTCTTCGTCCAACCCACTAGCCTTTCGTCATAAAATGGGTGCCGACATTAAGAATATCAAAAAACTCACAAGGAATACTTAATAATAAAAGATTTTTTGAAAAAGACTTTGCTGGAGATAGGTGGTTCAAGTGGGAGTAAAATAATGGTAACTACTCGTAGTGAAAACGTGTTTTGGCCATGGAAGCATGTATGGCACATCAATTAGGAACATTGTCTACTGAGCAGAGTTGGATTTTGTTCAAGCAAGTTGCATTTGCTGATGGTGGGGCAAGACTCGCAAGAGAGACACCAGAATTGGCATCAATTGGTAAAAGAGTGTTGAGAATTGGCATCAATTAGTAAAAGAGTGTTGAGAAGGTGTGGAAGAGTGCCATTAGCTCTAAAGGCACTAGGAGGCCTACTTTACGCTAGAAACGATGAAATGTTGACTTATGCTACCCTCCCTAAGAGTGAGTTATAACCATTTGCCTTTTTCATCATTGAAACAATGTTTTGGGTTTTGTTCTCTTTTCCCAAAGACTCAATAATGGAAAAAGATAAACTAATTCAACTTTGGAATGCACAAGGATATCTTAATTGTTTCAGAGAGAATCACTTGGAAATGGAGGATATAGGTGGCAAATATTTTAACATTTTGCTCAGAAATTCTTTATTGCAAGTTGATAAAAACGATGACTATGGTAATGTTAGTACTTGTAAGATGCATGATCTTTGCTTGTCCACGATCTTGGGTTGGACGTATCGAAGAACTATTGTCTGAGGAAAGATGTTGAGAAGGTGAATGAGGAAATCAAGGTTGTAAATATATCTCTTGTATCTGGTGAAACGATTTTGCTAGAAATCCCCAGCGAACATTCGCAAAGGATGCGTACACTATTCTTTGGTGGCGTTTTGCTTGGAGATACGCTTGTCAAATTTAAAAAGCTCCATATAATGATACTAAATTGCAAAGATGTCTTGGAATTTCCTAATTCAATAAGAAAGTTGAAGCACTTAAGGTACCTTGATGTCTCGGAAACTAAAATCTTTAAAGTTCCCGACTCTATAGTTAAACTATATAATTTGCAGACATTAAGACTTTATAGTCTGGAAAACTTGCCAATGGAGTTTGGGAATCTGATAAATCTGAGACATTTTTACATTGAGAAATCTAAGGGTGACCAGATGAAATGTTTGCTTCCCGGGATTGGACAGTTATGTTTGCTTCCTGGGACTGGACAGTTATGTTTGCTTCCTGGGATTGGACAGTTAACTTCTCTTCAGACTCTACCCTATTTCATTGTAAGCCAAGACGAGGGATGTCAGATATCTGAGCTCCAGGGCTTGAGTAATCTACGAGGTACTTTATGGCCTTGAGAAAGTTGAGGATGGGGAGGATGCTAAGAAAGCAAAGATAGAAGATAAACTAAGCATCCACACCCTGGAATATCACTGGGGTGTTAGAGGAGGGGAGTTATATTATGATGACGTCAATGCTGTGGATATCTTAGAAGGTCTTAAACCAAACTCAAATATTAGAGGTATAAAGATTGTTGGATTTCATGGTTCAAGATTTCCGTCATGGATTATGGGACCTACTTGCTCTTACTTGCTCCAGAATCTTGTCAAAATTATATTGGATTGGTGCAGCATCTGTGAAGAAATTCTACCTCTTGGGTGTCTCCCTCGCCTTAAGATTCTTCAGATAATCTCATTGCACAATGTGTCCTTTATCGGCGATGAATTTTATGGATTGAAATATCTTATTGGTCAAGAACTACTAATGATGAAATCACTGTGTTTCCCTCCCTTAAACGCTTAACCTTGCGCAATTTGATTGTCTTAATGACATGGTTTGACATGTGTGTCAGTTCATTATCACCCGTAAATGTATTTCCACTACTAGAGGAGTTGGATATATTAGGTTGTGAAGCGCTAAATTCTTTACCTGATATGACAAGTCTAAGATCTCTAAGTAAGTTTTCTATAGCTTTTTGCGATGCCTTGACTTTTCTACCGAGAGAGCTTGGAGTTCTTGAATCACTTGAGGAGATCCGTGTGCTTAGATGCTCTGAACTTATTGCATTTCCAGATATTCATGGCCTCCGACTCCTACGTAAACTATCTATTGAAGATTGTCGGAAGTTAACATATCTACCTGAGGGGCTACAAAGCCTCAAATTGCTTCAAGATTTGAGATTAATTAGTCTCCCAGAACTTGTTCAAATTCCAGATCTACAAAACCTACAGTTGCTCAAGTGGCTAGAAATTCATGATTGTCAAAAGTTGAGTGCTTTGCCAAGTGGTCTCAAGTTCTGCACTTCATTAGATGTTCTCCGTATTGGTAGTTTCCCGTTTCTTTTTCTAGGAGATCAACTGCTCTTTTCCAGTCTCAGAAGCCTAATGATAGGTCCCTTCTCAGACGATCTTGATTATTTTCCGTGGATTGGTTGCGAGCTTCGTAAGGAGGTTACTGTTTTAGAAAGCTATTTGGGTGTAAAGCGCTTGTCTGTGTCCATTGAAAGTGTTATGTTGTGGGGTTGGCCGAAGCTGAAATCTTTGCCAGAGATATTTCAGTTTTATCCGTTGATATTTTTATCTATACAAGAGTTCAAAGGTTTAGTGGCTCTACCGGACTGGTTGGGTAATATCAAATCTCTTCAAACATTATGCATTTCGCATTGTGAAAATCTTATGTACTTCCCATCTGTGGACACAATGCTATCCCTTAATAATTCGAAGAAGGTACTTATCGAGAACTGTCCCCTGCTGGAAGAAAGATGCACCCCAGGAACAGGCCCTGAGTGGCACAAGATAGCCCATGTTCCAGAAATTTCAGTAAATGCCTATGCAAAATCAAAGTAGAAGAGTTAGTGATATCTGTAAGTAAGTCATCTCTCTGCTGTGGTCCATGTGCGTGCTTGAACCCCCACCCCCCACCCAAAAGAAAAAAACCAGTTTTTCCATTTTGAGGACTGGAATAGCGTGTTTCCAATTTTGTGTCTGTATTTGGACTCACTATAATTCCATGTGATTTGTCAAAGTGAATTATTGTGAACTAACTTGTTGTTCATTGATATCAAAGTGCATACATATTACTAGGCCCCTACCTTATATTAGATTAGGCCCCTACTTCCTTTGCCAGTGATGAATGTACAAAGATCAATGCTGTACTTCTTACCATAATACAAGTAATTTTTGGGGAGTCCTAGGTTTATTCATACATATTTGGCAAGTCTAAAGGTGAAAGCTAATGATTTCTCCGGCCTCTAGTTACGCTGTGGTAGAAATATTTCATTTTTACTTTATAAGTTCATATATATCAATCTTTGAAAAGCGATTTTTTCTCTCTCTCAGATCTCTGTCAATATTAATGAAATTGCTGTTCCGTTATCATATGCATGACAGCATGAGTAGTGATTCGATGACTTTAGGTTACCATTTTAGTTAATTTGAAGTCTCGTTGGTGATCATTAATCTTTATTAGCGAGGTAAAAACCTCTGATAATTGTTTTCCGTACAACATTTCCAGTTTTCCATCAAACATCATGACTTAATTAAGTTATTCAGTGCAGCAGAAGCTGATTGCTTACCTATATCTGCATTTACAATTCTTTACTTGTAATTTTACTAGGTATTTAGATTAAATCTTAAGATTTGTATAATCTGATTGCATTTCTCTTAATCTTGTTCTTTCAGCCCACGTGAAACGGATCGATTTACCTTTCTCCAACATACAGTCAATCTCCCATTCGATCTTGAGGTCCCACTACAAGATTTCAGGACTTTTCCCGATCGGAAACTCCCGACCGGATTTCGGTCGGGAACAATCCCGACCGCAATGCGGTCATGACAACGTTTCTCGACCGATATGCGGTCGGGAAATTTATAAAACCCATTCCCGACCGCAATGCGGTCGGCAAATTCTGTCCCGACCGCACCGCGGTCGGGAATACTCTGGGCGGGAAATTTCCCGCCCAGAGTGTCGCCCTAATCTCGGCCCAGCTGGCCGCGCAGCTGGGCTGAGACTTCCCGACTGCAATGCGGTCGGGAAAGAGGGAGGTATTTCTATAAATACCTCCCTCCATCTCTTCATTCTCACACCCTCAATTTCTCTCTCCCTCCTATTATTCCCGATCGCCTAGCAGCCTTTCGCGACCGCAGTTCCGTCGGCACTTCAAAATCGGTAACTTTTTTCGTTTTTTCTTGTTTTTTAGGTTATATTTAATGTTTTAATATTTATTATGTTTAATTGTTAGATATTGTAGAAATTGTTAGGATTTAATTAAGAAATGTCTTTAGGAATTGTTAGGCTTTGGAAAAATATTAGATTTTTATGCCTTTAGGAATTGTTAGGCTTTGGAAAATATTAGATTTTTATGCCTTTAGGAATCGTTAGGCTTTAGGAAATAGTATAGTTTTAATTAGGAAATGTCTTTAGGAATTGTTAGGCTTTGGGAAATGTTAGACTTTTATGCCTTTAGGAATTGTTAGATTTTAGGAAATGTTTTAGTTTTATGATTTTAGTAATTATTTATACCTTTAGCAATTGTTAGGCTTTACAAAATGTTATAGTTTAGTAATTATTTTTGACTTTAGAAAAACTATATATGATTTTTATATGTGTTAATTTATTTATTTGGACGTTAATTATTGAGTAATTAATGTTATATTTAATGTTTTAATATTAATTGTTAATGTTATATTTAATGTTTTAATATTAATTATTAGATATTGTAGAGATTGTTAGGATTTAATTTGTAAATTCCTTTAGAAATTGTTGGGCTTTGGGAAATATTTATACCTTTAGGAATAACTTAGTATTGATTAAACTTAGGTCATCTCTACAATTAGTAAAATTCTAACTTAGATGCTTTTACTTAGTTCGTAGCACTCCTCTTCGACGACATGTCGTCCCGTGATAGCGATCGTGACCAGCCCTCGAAGAGAGGGCATAGTGGTCCATCGAGCACTCCATCGAGTACTCCACCTACGACTGGTCCACCGAGGATAGGTCCTCGTCTACGGATCATTCATTTTGGCGGTGCACCACCCGCTCCTGTCGATGCACCTGATACCGATCTTGGCGACTCCCCTACTTCTTCACATCCACATAGGGGTATCGGATCGAGCGGCGGTACTCCACCAGATCTAGTAGTACCATTTCGCCTAGATGATGATCACGTAGCATCGACACCATCGTCATCATCTAGGCCATCGTCTTCATCGAGGCCACCGTCCTCATCGAGGCCTACAGCACCTAGGCCACGTTCTACAGAGTCTACACCGGCGGGTCCTAGTACTTCTTCCCCTGCAGACGTTGCTAGTACAGGACCATCTTCAGCGACGCAGCAGAGACCGGGCCGAGGTGTATCGAGAGGGCCACAGGTTCCGGCTGACCGTACAGCCCGTCGTAGGATCCAGCTGGATGAGCACGGCGTATTTATGGATGGGAGAAAGATATCGACGACGATTACCTCAATCATTAGGGAGTTTATGAAGACGATGGTTCCTTCATACACCGAGCTCGATCCGACAGTCCAGGGACAGATGTGGGCTAAGTTTAAGGTGAGATTTAGAAAGTTTACTAAATATATATATATATATATATATATATATAAATAGTAAGATTTTTATTTAACGAAACCTTAATTAAAATCTTATTTAATTGTAGAGCATATACTACATTCATCCGGATGACATGTTTCGTGCACATTCCGCATACGATGTGAAGGCTAAGAAGTGTTACAAGGAAACCATGCACAATGCAAAGAAGAACTATTACGACATGCTCAATGATCCGAAGTGGGCGTCGCGTCCGAAGAACAGTTGGATGAGCGACAAGTTAAATTGAGTTTCTATACGAATAATATTATTGTCTTAAATTTAAATATCTAAAATAACAAATGTATATCAATATGCAAGCTGATTCTAGACCTCCAGGGGCCCCTCCACCTCGGCATTTTATTAATATATGTCTTCCTTAATTACGTACTAACAATTATGACAAAATTAACAGGAGGAGTACATGGGCCTTATGACCGAGAGGTACGAGGCGGATCGTTCTACGTGGCCACCACTAGATTAGGAGTTGTGGACTCAGGCGATATGAGGATTGAAGAAGGGGAAGGCTGCGGGTCTCCCTTCAGATGCACGTCACGATCGGTTTGGTTTCTCGACGAAGAAGTTACCAGACACGACACATGATTATGCGAGGGCGTTGGAGAGGGAGAACCGTCGTATTAGGACTGTTACTGATGCAAGGATTGACGCGCTTGCTACTCAGGTAGATTTCTTGACCCAACACATCACCCAGACTGGCGGTACTCCTCCATCTCGACCCATGCCTACAGGGGGACTCATGCGTGAAGCTCGTCGAGCCGGCCAGCGTTCCTCGCCACCCCCTCCTGATCCTTTTGCGCATGGTGCTCCAGATTGCCCACTGTATGATGATGAGTACGAGGATGACCCCGATGAGGACCCCGTGGATGACACTCTCGGTGGTGATGCAGCCGATCTTGCCGGTGATGGTGATGGTGGTGCTGGACCCTCCACAGCTCCTGATACATTTGGCTTTCATGACGGGGACTATGAGTAGTAGTAGTTTTATTTATTTTAGGGATATTTTAGTATTGAAAACTGTGTTAGTTGTTTGTATTTATGTAATTTGTTTGATGCTTGGACCAATTATGTAATGTTAAACTAGTTTCGTATTTATTCTGTAATTATGTTGTGTATTATTTGTTCGTTTGATGCGGAGTAGTAGTATTATTTGCTCGTTTACTCTAAGTATTGAAAATTGTGTTAGTTGTGTATTATTTGTTCGTTTAATCTAAGATTGGTAATTATGCATATAATATGAAATTAAACAACGTGAATCAAATTTTTTTATAAAATAAAATTCGACCTACTAAACCATAATCGATGATATTCATACATACTATCCTCAGAATCTGAGTCACTCATTATCTCTTCCTCTTCCTCTTCCTCATTGCCCTCATCTTCCTCGTAGCTCTCCTCTTCCTCGTTGCCCTCCGTTGCTGCCTCCTCGACAACCACATCAAATCCCTCGTTTGCCAATTGGATATTCATATTGAATGAGGAAAGGTCCACGCATAAGTTAAACCCTTCAGATGCATTCTCTTGTAGCACTTGGTTCGGCATCCCTGCGTCGACATCTTTTGATCCTGCAACTGATGACATATCGATTATGTGTCTGGGAGGAATAGTGGATACGGCCAACCATCCTCTCTGTCCCGGTCGCCTGTCGTCTTTTTTGGATAGGGCACATAGTACGCCTGTTTTGCTTGGTTAGCGAATACAAACGGCTCATTGGTGTTGAGGGTACGCCTCGGGTTGATGTCAACCAACTTGTACGTTGAATGCTCCTATGTACCTGCGTTTATATCATACCAAACACATTTGAACAAGACAATGTATAGGGGCCGGATTCTGCCCCAATATTCCACCTGTATAATGTCTTTCAACGTTCCATAGAAGTTGGTAGCATCGGATCCTCCCATGTCTCCCTTCACATAAACACCGCTACAATCACTCTTCTTCGGCCCCAAAATCATATCGGTGTGAAATCTGAACCCATTCACAATGTATCCCTCGTAGGTTGCCACTGAATAAGCCGGACCTGTGATTAGAGGATCTATTCGTACGTCGGTCTCGTATTTCCCACTTGAATATGTCTGCTTGAACCATGCTACGTACTCTTGGTTCCTCTTGGATTGTATCTCCATTGGACTTAGTCCACCGCACTCCTCTTCTACAAACAGTCTGCATAGTAAAATCATCATAAGTTAGTTGTCTTTAAAGCGCTTAATCATTTTCTTATTAAAAATAATTAACTACCACTTACTCCACCCATTCGTCAAGCTCTGGACAGTTTAGAAGCGTGCAAAGCTCTATTTGCTCCATCTCATCGGAAGTCAAGTATCTCCTATTGTTTAGTGGCCCTATTGGCGCCCCTTTCTTTTGAAATATTGTAAGCTCATCATCCCACTCCGTGCTATCTAGTGTCTCGTTCCTATTGAGTTTTTTATATTTAGTCTGAAAAGAAACATCCAAATATTGAGAACACATATTGGAGAGCTCAGCAAGTAGGTATTGATTGGCTATGGATCCCTCCACCCTCGCCTTGTTCTTTACTGAACCCTTCATGTCGAACATCTGCCTAGTTCATAGAAATCAAAGATTAGGCAAAGAATCAATATTTTAAAAAGATAATTGTTATATAAATATAAGATAGTACCTCTCGAATGGATACATCCATCTATAATGAACTGGACCACCAACTCTAGCCTCATACGGAAGGTGTATGGCTAAATGCTCCATAGAGTCGAAAAATGAAGGAGGAAATATCATTTCCATCTTGCACATGGTAACAATAAACGATTCCTCCAATCGCTCCATATCTTCGGCCGACACCTCTGAGGCGCAAATCGCCTTAAAAAAAGGCTAATCTCTACTAAGGTCCCCCAAATCTCGGGTTCCAAGAATTCGCGAAATGCAATGGGGATCAATCTCTGAATGAAGACGTGACAATCATGACTCTTCATTCCATACAATTTTCCTTGTTGTTTTTGCACACATCGTCCCAAGTCCGAGGCATATCCATCAGGAAACTTCAGTTCGGTCAGCCAATCAAGCACCATGTTCTTTTGATCCCTCGTAAGACAATATTTTGCCTTTGGCTTTATGTACTCACTTCCTCTGCCACTGGGTTTCAAGAACAATTCTTTACGGTTGGTCAACAACTTAAGATCGTGCCTCGACTTAATGTTGTCCTTCGACTTAGCATCGTCCAACACCGTGTTGATGATGTTCTCAGAAAAGTTCTTCTCACAATGCATTACATCTAGATTGTGGCGAATCAAGTTCGTGGACCAATATGGTAGTTCCCAAAAGATGCTTCGACGACACCAGTTATGAGTTGTGTTAAAGCCCGAAAGCTTTGTGGAGTTTGCCCCAAATCTAACCAATCGTAGCCTAACCACAATTGCCCTCATCTGCGCTCCTGTCTTCCTTGGAATGGGCGCTTCAAGTACCTCCCTACCCTTGTAGAAATCCTTCTTGTTGTACCTCCATTTATGACCCTCTGGTAGAAACCGACGATGACAATCGAACCACGAGGCTTTTCCTCCATGCTTTAGTGTAAAAGAATATGTCTCACCCATGCAATAAGGGCACGCCAGCTTACCGTGCGTGCTCCACTGGGATAACATTCCGTAAGCAGGAAAATCGCTAATAGTCCACATTAGGGTCGCTCGCATTTGGAAGTTTTCCTTTCGTGAGCTGTCATATGTCCACAAACCATTACTCCACAAATCATTCAACTCATCAATCAACGGTCTCAGCAAAAGATCCAATTTCTTTCCAGGACTCTTTGGACCGGGTATAATAAGGCTCAGAAAAATGAACTCCGGTCGCATGCATAAATCTGGCGGAAGGTTATAAGGGGTAACAAACACGGGCCAACAAGAGTAGTTCTTCCCAGATGGCCCAAACGGTGTGAACCCATCAGTACATAGGCCGAGTCGGACATTTCTAGGCTTTGCTGCGAAGTCCGGATACGTACGATCAAAATCTCTCCACGCCTCGCCTGAGCTGGGTGAATCATTCTATCTGTTGACTCTCGACACTTCAAATGCCAAGTCATATGTCTCGAAGTGCCTACAGTATAAAACAACCTCTGTAATCGAGGGCCTAAGGGGAAGTACCACAATTTCTTCCTTGCGATCCTGGACTTTCTACCAACCTCGTACCTATCGGTCGTGCATATCGGACACGATGTGAGATCCTTGTTGGCATTATCGCCGTAGTACAAGAAACAAAAATTCCAACATACGTCGATCTTTTCGTACCCTAAACCCAAACCCTCGAGCATCTTATTCATGCCTGGAACCGTATTCGGTAGCATTTCCTCAATCTCTGGGTCCATAATATCTTTAGACAAGCTTAAGTACTTTTCACAAGCGACATTAACTACTTTGTGCATCGTCTTGGTAGTTAAGAACTCGGCAAACCACTGGAGCACAGTCTTCGACTTCTTACTGTTCATTTTTATGTCTCCCATCTGCATCAATTTGTAGAACTCATTTGCCTCGGGACTTGGATCTTCGTTGCGCACCTCTCCCTCAACAAATCGACCCCCATATGCATCCACAACCAATTCTCTAAATGAAGTATCGGCATGAACCGGACTATCAACGTGAATACTAGCAGACGGTGATTCATGTACATATGATGTCGATGCCTCGCTCGCATTCTCTCCATGCAACACCCATATCCAATATTGATACACAAACCCCCACTTATGAAGATGATCCCGTACTACGTTTCGATCCAAAAACTTTAAATTGATGCATCTTTGGCACGAGCACCTAATACGATTTCTAAGATCTACGTAATCTGTCTGTTGTGATGCATATTGTATGAATTCACGAACCCCAACCACGTAATGTTGATTCAAATAACCAGTGTTACTATCTATCCTATCGTACATCCAAGATCTATCGGGACGATAATCCATTTCTAATTTAAGAAAATTAAAAACAAATTGTTACAATTAATTTCACCAATCAATATATTTATCAGTTATATAAAAATTTTAAAACTCAAGTACGACGAGGCCAAGGAAATTAATACTTACTTGTTGTAGCGTAGAAAATACTTAGATCAAGTATTCTTTGCAAACACACGCCCCTCGTTGCATTTACCGCAATATATAAAACAAAAAAACATTAAAAAAGGTTAATAAAACGATCTTCATTGACAAAAACTAACAATAACAGTTATAACAAGAGGAAATCGTATATACCTTAACAAGGGATGAATGTTGGAATGATTTCTCAAGTGGAATATGGGGGGGGGGTATTTATAGGGGGCTGACTAATATTCCCGACCGGACGGCGGTCGGGAATAACAACGGTTATTATTATTCCCGACCGGACTGCGGTCGGGAATAACAACGGTAACAACTATTTCCGACCGCAGTGCGGTCGGGAATAACACTGGCCGTTGTTATTCCCGATCGCAGCGTGGTCGGGAATAATAATAACCGTTGTTATTCCCGACCGTCGTCCGGTCGGGAATATTAGGGTTTAAGGTTTAGGGTTTAGGGTTTAGGGTTTAGGCTTATTGGCGACCGATTTTCGGTAGGGATTAATATTCATATTCTTAATTTCACTATTTCGCTCTCAATTTTAGGTAAATCGTTCATTTAATGATCAAGTAAATCAGTATTAGTTATATATTACTAAAAATCTCAAAAAGAAAATAAATTTAGTTGCACGTTGATGAATCGTTTGAAGCGTCGATTCATATTGTCACTTATAAATAGATTAGTATATGTAGTTGCTAATAATGTAACTACTTACGATTATGTTAAACACATGTTAATATATATATCACAATTAGACTCTCTATACTAACGTTCGTAACAAATGTTAATCGCCAATTGTGAACTCCTATATACTACGTATGATTATTATAAGTAAGAATCCAAACTAACTTAACTTATACTCCGATAAACTATATAATTTAATAATTAAAAGTACATTAAACTAACTAACTAATAGTGCAATTCATGAATTTAATGAGATTCTATAGTTATACTTAACAAACACATCAAGATTTTCCAAAAGATTGAGAAAAGGTAAAATTTACTATTTTTCCCGACCGATATGCGGTAGGGAATAATATTCAACCCTATTCTCGACCGCCTTTCGGTCGGCATTGACCATTATTGCCGACCGCAAATCGGTAGGGAATAAAATTTAAACGTATTCCCGACCGATATGCGGTCGGGAATAATATTCAAAGTTATTCTCGACCGATATGCGGTCGGGAATAATATTCAAAGGTATTGCCGACCGAATCTCGGTCGCCAATTTTTGAAAATTTGGCGTTTTTTTGAAATTTTTGAAAAAAATAAACATTCCCGACAGAATATCGGTCGGGAATAATCGAAAAAGTTGGCGGGAAATTCAAATTTGACGAAAATTCAAAAATTTTTAACTTTTTCTATAAATACACTTCATTATTCTCCTCCTTTTTCCATCTCCACACACTTTTTTCCTCTTCAAAAAATTTTTCAAACACTTTTTTCATATTCAAACACTTTTTTAAAACCTTATTTCTTTCAACTTGAAAACCTTCTTTCTTTCAAATTTTCAATAATCAAAAACTTATTTTTTTTTTTTGTGTTTTAGACTAAGCAATGAATCAAAAATTTAATTGCTCATCTAAAACACAAAAAAACTAAATAACGTTTTTAAAATATTACAAAATATTAAAAAAATAATATTCCGGTAATTTATTACCGAAATATTATTTTTTTTGTTCTGATGATTATTATTCCCGACCGAATATCGGTCGGGAATAAGATGAATATTTTCCCCGACCGCGTATCGGTCGGGATTAGTTTGAATATTATTCCCGACCGGGAAGCGGTTGGGAATAAAATGAATCTTAATCCCGACCGATATGCGGTCGGGCAAAGTGCCGACCGACGGTTGGTCGGGACTTCCCGTTAAGAGTCCCGACCGTATTTCGGTCGGGAAACAAATTGGGATTTTCCCGACCGAATTACGGTCGGGAAAAAAAGTCATATAATCCCGACCGAATAGCGATCGGGAATAATATTCAACCATTTCCCGACCGCTAAACGGTCGGAATATATCCCGACCGTTGGCCGGTCGGAATAACCGGTCGGTAAATTCCCGACCGTAATTCGGTCGGGAAATGCGGTCGGGAAAAGCTCGTGCCGACCGAAAGGCGGTCGGAAAACTTTTTCCGACCGAAGCAACGCCGACCGCTTCTTCCCGACCGAATAACGGTCGGGAAAGGGTCATTCCCGACCGCACATGGGTCATTCCCGACCGGCTTTGCGGTCGGAAATGACCCGATTTTTTTGTAGTGTCCGTCTCCTACATTATCTCTAAAAGGAAAATGTTCTAATTTCTAGTGTTGGGGTTGGAAAATTTTTCATTCAACAATACGAATGAATTACAATAGGAGGAGCAACTCTCACAATCGACTATTACAAAAAACCAACCCTCAAATCTCACGTTTGAACTCTACGGAGTTTTAACTCTATTTTCTCTCGGTGTGTGTTTCGTGTAGTTTGTGGATGATTGTTGAACTCCTCTTGAAGCTCCATTTATAGGCACTGAATTTGGAGAAGCCGTGAACGGAACAGTTGGAGAAGCCGTGAAAGGAACAATTAGAACATGTGGGGGCTGGTACAACAAATCTCTCCCTCCAGCCCAACTATGTTCGTATATAGACCAAGTTTCTCTCGTGTCACCGCCTTCGTTAGCATATCTGCAGGATTCTTGCTTGTGTGAATCTTAACCAGCTTCAATAGTTGTTGCTCCATCACTTCGCGTATCCAGTGATACCGCATGTCAATATGTTTTGTCCGGGAATGATACATTGCATTCTTGCTCAAGTCCAGAGCACTTTGACTATCGCAATGAATAATGTACTCATTTTGTGTAAAGCCCAGTTCTTGAAGAAAGCGTTTTATCCATAATAACTCTTTCCCTGCTTCCGCTACAGCAATGTACTCGGTTTCAGTGGTGGATAAAGCAATGCACTTTTGCAGCTTGGAATGCCACAAAACAGCTCCCCCTGCGTAAGTGAATATGTAACTTGATGTAGATTTTCTACTATCAAGATCTCCTGCCATGTCGGCATCTGTGAAACCATTCAGAACTGGCTTTGCTCCCCCGTAACACAAACATAGGTTAGACGTACCTCTCAGGTACCGAAGAATCCATTTAACCGCCTCCAAGTGCTCTTTTCCTGGATTTGACAAATATCTGCTAACAATACCAACTGCATGAGCAATATCTGGCCTAGTACACACCATCCGTACATCAGACTTCCCACTGCCGAAGAATATGGTATCGCCTCCATTTCTTCATTCTCCTTCATCGTAGAAGGACACTGTCTCTTGCTTAACTTGAAGTGATTTGCGAGCGAAGTCGAAATAGACTTTGCTTTACCCATGTTGAACCTTTTCAGAACTCGTTCAACATAATCTTCTTGAGATAAGTACAACTTTCTCGTTTTCCTGTCTCGCATGATATTCATGCCGAGAATCTGTTGTGCTGCACCCAAGTCTTTCATATCAAAGAACTTGGACAAATCTTTCTTCAAGTTGTTGATTAGCGATGCATCCTGGCCAACTATCAACATATCATCGACATAGAGCAAAATGATGATAAATTTACCATCATCGAACTTCTTCAAATAAACACACTGGTCTGCCGCAGTCCTGTTATACTGGTGACTCGCCATGAAATAGTCAAACTTCTTGTACCACTGCCTCAGAGCTTGCTTTAGGCCATACAAATTTTTCTTCAATTTACAGACAAGATGCTCCTTGTCGCGGACTTTAAAACCTTATGGCTGCTCCATGTATATCTCTTCTTCTAGATCACCATGAAGGAATGCAGTTTTCACGTCCATCTGTTCAAGCTCCAGATCCAAACTGGCAACTAACCCAAGTATAACACGGATTGATGTCATCTTCACCACTGGTGAGAATATCTCGTCAAAGTCAATGCCTTTCTTCTGTTGGAATCCTTTGACGACAAGCCTGGCCTTATATTTCACAATATTTCCACGACCATCATTCTTGAGTTTGAACACCTATTTATTCTTCAGTGCTCTCTTTCCCTTCGGAAGTTTCGCAAGCTCATAAGTCTGATTCTTCTGCAAAGAATTCATTTCTTCTTCCATGGCTTGCCTCCAACTTGCTTTGTCACTGTGAGATTGAATTTCTTTGAAACTTTCAGGCTCCCCCACATTCGTAAGAAGGATAAATTCTGATGTAGGATACATTGTTGATGGTATCGGCACACGTCCAGATCGTCTAGGTTCACCATCTTCTCGTAAAGAAGGTGAGAGCTCCCCCTGCTCAGCACCTTCATCCTCGTCAGCATCGCCTACATTATCTTGAGCATCCTCATTTTCAATATGAGGTTCTGGTGGTGAAGTAACTTCTTCCGGAGCACTAGTACATTGTCGAACTGGAGCAGCTGAAGTAAAGTCATAGAATTGATTTTCGTAGAAAATCACATCTCTACTGTGGATAACTTTCTTGGACTGTGGATCCCACATAGCCAATAAAGATGCATGGAGTTGACTTGAGATCAAGTTTCTGCCTGAGCTCCCTCGACACATGTACAAAAACCTTGCACCCGAATACCTTTAGGTGAGAATATGAAATATCCTTCCATGTCCATATCTTCTCTGGAACTTCAAAGTTCAAAGGAACTGACGGTGTCCTATTTAACAGATAACAAGATGTGAGGACTGCTTCGGCCCAGTATGCTTTAGGCAGCTTAGCCATACTGAGCATGCAACGAACTTTCTCAACAATGGTGCGATTCATTCGCTCAACAACTCCATTATGTTGTGGGGTCCTCGGCACCGTCTTCTCGTGCCTGATGCCATGTTTAGTGCAATACGCTGCAAATTCTCGAGAAGTGTATTCACCTCCATTGTCTGAGCGAAGGCATTTCAACTTCTTCCCTGTCTGTCTTTCCACCAACGCATGAAATGCTTTGAAGCGATCAAAAACTTGATCTTTTGATCTTAAACAGTAGGCCCATAATTTTCGTGAAGCATCGTCAATAAAGGTCACAAAATATTTGCTTCCACCAAAAGATCCTTCTTCTATCGGTCCACACACATCAGAGTGAACAAGACTCAGTAACTCGGAGCGTTGCTTCCTGGTGGAACTGAAAGAAACTCTATGTTGTTTCCCGAACAAACAGTGCTCGCAAGGATCTAGTGCAACATTCTTCACGAGATTGATAGCATCATTCTTGGCTAGTGTAGCCAAGCCCTTCTCGCTCATATGCCCAAGTCTTTTGTGCCAAAGATATGGTGACGCCTCTTCTTCAACAGCGTTGAGGCTTAACTCGCAAAATTTTGTATGAGTTTTGAACAGCGTGCCACATATATGACCCCTCACAACAACTATCACACCTTTCGACAACTTCCACTTGCCATTTTTAAAGTTACTTTCATAACCCTGTCGGTCAAGGGCTAGTCCTGAGATCAGATTCAGCCTGAGATCCGGAACATGGCGCACATCCTTGAGGATAAGAGAACATCCTATGTTGGTTTTCACGTGCACGTCACCAACACCAACTACACTTGAGTAACTGGTGTTACCCATCTTTACAGTACCAAAGTCCCCTGATTTGTATGTAGCAAACAAATCACGATGTGGAGTGGCGTGAAATGAAGCTGCAGAGTCAATCACCCACTCAATATCTTGGTTGCCTACATGTAGGCATGTCTCGTCTCCATAAGAAGCAAGAGCAATTTTCGATGATACTGTGACAATGGTTTCACCTTCATCCTTGTTGGAGCTTTGGCCGGTTTGAGGTTGATCCCTCAAAATCTTTCGACAGTCCCTCTTCATAGACCGTAAATTCCACAGTAATTACAGTTTTCGTTGAATCGACTAGAGTTGTCAATAGATTTACCTCTCTTCTGGGATCTACCTCGATCTTGAGATCGTCCACGATTTTGACCTCAACCTCTGCCTCTGCCTCTGCCATGACCTCTTCTTCTACCTCCACCTCTGCTTCTACTTTCCGACACAAGAGCATAAGATTGGTCGGCACTGACTTCTCTTCTTCGGGCTTCTTCGTTACGTAAAGCATCTGTCACCATTTGCATAGATCCTTTACCGTTTGGGGCAGAATTACTGAGGGTGACAACAAGAGTCTCCCAATTGTCCGGTAGGGAACTTAGAAGTAGTATCGCTTGTTCCTCGTCTTTGAGGTTCCAATCGGCGGCAGCAAGCTGGTTCACGAGGTTCTGGAACTGACTCGTGTGCTCTGGTATAGACGTACCACTACGAAGTTTGTGGTTTACTAAACGTCTCATCAACAAGGTCTTGTTACGTGCCGTCTTTGCATGATACATGTTAACAAGCTTATCCCACAACGTGTGGGCACTCGTTTCCTGTGCGACATGATGGAACACACTATTGTCAATCCACTGACGAATCTGAGCAACAGTCTTCTTGTTCAACTTTTTCCAATCGTCATCACTTGTCTTCTTGGGTTTGACACCTTTATTTTCGATTGGCCCGGCTAAATCCTTCAAATTTAGCAAATCCTCCATGCGAGGCTTCCACATGTTGTAATTAGTAGGCGTCAATCCTATCATCGTGTCCGACGTTGAATTTTCCATGTTAAAATTCAACAAGCTTGCTTGTCCCCAAATTTAGAGGCTGAATTTGGGGAAACGGAGTACACGGTTGGATCCGTAACGGTCAAAAACCTTGGGAACCGTTCTGGCCTTGTTGAAAACAGATCAAAAATGAGTTGAACCGAGCCGAAACAATGTTGAAAGGAATTGAACTGGGTCAAATCCGGTTGGACCAGCATTGACCGGTCAGACCAGTAGCTGACCGGGTCAGGATCTGGGCGGGTCAGATCAGGGTCGGATCCGGGTCGAAATTCACCTTCTTCACCCGCTTCTCAAAATTGGCCGAGTTAACTCGCCGTTAACTCGGTCGGCATAGAACGGAGGTTTCCGGCGATCGAAAAATTCCAAAAAATATATATTCGCAATCCTTGCAACACGAGCTTCACAACGGTAGTAACAAAACGCAATTCCGGAATAGAAAAATTTTGACGTCAAATTAGGTCGTCTTCGATCGTCACTTTCCGGCGATCTAAATAGCTCGAAAACTATATATTCGGAATCGTCGGACTGAGAGCTTCATAACTGTGATAAGAAACCAAGGTTTCGGGACGAACAATTTCGGACGAAATTTTACAGAGAACGACGTGGCTCTTGATACCACTTTGTTGGGGTTGGAAAATTTTTCATTCAACAATACGAATGAATTACAATAGAAGGAGCAACTCTCACACTCGACTATTACAAAAAACCAACCCTCAAATCTCACGTTTGAACTCTACGGAGTTTTAACTCTATTTTCTCTCGATGTGTATTTTGTGTAGTTTGTGGATGATTGTTGAACTCCTCTTGAAGCTCTATTTATAGGCACTGAATTTGGAGAAGCCGTGAACGAAACAGTTGGAGAAGCCGTGAAAGGAACAGTTGGAGAAGCCGTGAAAGGAACAGTTAGAACATGTGAGGGGCTGGTACAACATCTAGCAGTACTGTTTATCAGATATCTTCTATATTTCTGGAACTTGATGTTGTATCTGGCCATTGGTGGAATACTACTATCTTAGTTGAGCATATTCATGACAAGTATTCTCAGAATGTGAAAACTTACTAATTAAGTAGCTCGTCTCGGAATTGACTTTCATTGGCTTTAGTTCATACGTACATAATTCTTACTTCTAGAGGTCTGATAAGTATTCTCATTTTGTCAATAACTTACTGATTGAGTAGCTCGTCTCAGTATGGACTCACGCTGTCTTTAGTTCATAATTGACACACATATTCTTTCCTCTTGACTTCTCTTACAATTAACTACGTTTTTTCCACGCATCCTTACCAGCAGCCTTTTAATTTAGTTCATTGGTAACAAAACAATATCGATGTTTGTCCTGGGAATGCAATTTACTGTAGATTCCCACATTTTGTCTCTTGGTGAGTTATGCTGGATTTTTTAAGACGGTAATGGCTAAAGAAAGCTATATTCGTTGACAATTAGTTTGATGGGCAGTAAAATTTCGTTCCTCGTCAATGTTATGTTTCATCTGGCACCAATTACATGTCTTTGCTTTTCTTGTTTATGCCATGTTATTGATTTAACTGGATTTGCAGTGTATGTAATATTTGGTTTCTCGAGCAGTTATATAAGTCAATTATTGCCCTGATCTCGCGTTTTATTCAGATAAACTAAGCATATGGGAGATGTGGCTGTTCATGGCGCCGGTTTGGATATCATGTTTCAAGAGCTATTATTGGTTTATTGCAGAAGTATTACGTTACTGTAGAGTTTCGGCTCTCCTGACATGAGTTGTCTTTGGAAGATCTACTGTTGTTTGTGTTGGGTGAGCAATTTGCCAGCCCACCAACCTTGAACACATATATCACGCCCAAGAGGTATCTATCGACCCAGCTTGTTGATTTGGACATCACACCATCTTCTTCCATCCTCCTATAAACAAAGCTGGAAATGGAGAAGAAAAGCAACAAGAGAGAGAAAACAAGAAAAGAAGAAAAATAGAGAGAATCTAAAATACTTATTGTGTGTGTGAAAATATAAGTATTTGAGGTTGTAAATTCTTATTTGTGTGAAATAAAAAGTGTGTTTAAACCCAACAACTGGTATCAAGAACTTGGTTTGCGATTCTTGAAGCTTTCGGTAAAATTTGGTCCGAAATTTTCCGTTTCGAAACTTTGATTTCTTATCATAGTCGCGAAGCTCTCGTTCCGACGATTTCGAAAATACAATTTTCGAAGGATTCCGATCGCCGTAGAGTGGTGTTCGAGGCTGACCCGATTCGACGTCAAAATTTTTCCATCCCGAAATTGTGTTTTGTTACTATCGTTCCGAAGCTCGTGTTGTGAGGATTCCGAAAATATATTTTTTGGGTTTTTTTGATCGCCGAAAAGCGTCGTTTCACGCCAACCGAGTTAACAACGAGTTAACACGGCCCATTTGAGAAAAGCGGGCGAAGAAGAAAAGATTCGACCCGGATCTGTATGGTTTTTATTTGACCCGGTCAGTAGATGCCCGGACCGGTCAACGCTGGTCAGACCAGATTCAATCTGGTTCAATTTCGTCCAACTTGTTTCGGCCAGGTTCAACTCATTTCTTGTCGGTTTTTGACAAGGTCAGAACGGTTCTCAAGGTTTTTGACCGTTCCAAATCCAACCGTATGCTCCCTTTCCCCAAATTCAGCCTCTAAATTTCGGTACAAGCAAGTTGTTGAATTTTAACATGGAAAATTCAACGCCGGACATGATGATGCGGTTGACGCCAACAAGTTACAACATGTGGAAGTCTCACATGGAAGATTTACTGAATTTGAAGGATTTAGCCGACCCAATTGAGAGTAAGGGTGTGAAATCGGAGAAGAAGACAAATGAAATATGGACAAAAATGAACAAGAAGATGGTGGCTCAGATCCGTCATTGGATTGATCACAGTGTGTTCCACCACGTTGCGCAAGAAACTAAGGCGTATGATCTGTGGAAAAAGCCTGAGAATATGTAGCAAGCAAAGATAGCTCGGAACAAAACTCTGTTGATGAGGCGTTTGGTAAACCACAAGCTACGAAGTGGTACGTCTATAGCAGAGCATATGAGTCAATTCCAAGACCTCGTGAACCAGCTTGCTGCCGCTGATTGAGTCCTGAAGGATGAAGAACAAGCTATCTTGCTTCCCAGTTCTCTATCGGATAATTGGGAGACTTTCGTCATCACTCTGAGTAACTCGGCTCCTGGCGGTAAAATATCCATGGAGATGGTCACATACGCTCTCCTGAACGAGGATGCCCGAAGGAAGGAGAATCATACTGACAAGTCATATGCCATCGATTATGAAAACAATGAACGAGGCAGAGGACATGGACAATGACGAGGCAGAGGTAGAGACAGAGACAGAGGAAGAGGCCAATACAGTGTAAGTGTACCACAAGGATCGAACAACGGCACGAACGACGTTAATCAATATGAAGACACGTTGATATGCTATCATTGTGGCATTGAGGGTCACATGAAAAGGAACTATCGTAAGTTCTTGAGAGAACAACTAGCACAAAGTAGTGAGAATAACAAGTCGGAAAATGATGATGCGTTTGTCACCATATTTGATGATGTGGCATAGTTCGTACGAGAGGGTATACCTTTCTCCATAGTGATGTTGGAGTAAGAGAAAGAATGAGCACATAGATTAAATTCTCTATGGTGATTTCTATTTTTTTATTGAGTCGAGAAAAGAGGATGATTCATGATTTGTATAAATCAGCGCTCAACAAATCAAATCGGAAAAGGAAAAGATTGACAGTTTTATTGATGATTGAATTTTGATCGTACAAAGCTTTTGAATCGACGATTTCATGTTCTTCTCTCTGATTTTTGAGAGTTGTGAGTATCAAAAGTGATTTACAAGTAATCCAACTAACTCTATTTATACTATCTAGAAAACTGAAAATAAAACAAAAAAATAAGAAACTAGTCGTTGGAACCATTGGCTAAAATAGGAAACTTTACTAAAACTGGATTTTGAAGGGGAAAGTTTCCTGAAATGGAAACTTTCTCAAGACTGTCATATGTGGAGATTTTGAAGGGGCGTGGAGATCTAGAAGGCCCATCTTGGATGTCATATGTTGAAAGGCACTGAGAGAGAGAGGTTTTGTCAGCAAGTCAGCAACTTGATGAATGTTGAAGATGTGTAGAACTTTTAGAGCTCCCTGGTGAACTTTTTCCCTAACAAAAAAAACAGTCAATTTGAATGTGTATTGTGCGTTCATGATGTACAGGATTCACTGCAATACACTGAGTACTTTTATTATCAATATACAGTAGAGGAATTTTGTTAGAAATTATGCATAGATCAGTAAGTAGCTGAGAAAGCCAAATAATTTCACAAGTGGCAATAGCTATTGCCCTGTATTCAGCTTCTGTGGATGAGCGGCTAACTGTAGGTTGCTTCTTAGCTTTCCAAGAAACCAGTGATTCGCCAAGGTATATGGCATAGCCAGTTATAGTGCACCTAGTAGCAACACAGGATGCCCAGTCACTGTCACAGAATCCTTTCAATTGTGAATCTAATTTGCAGTTGTAGAATAACCCTTTTCTAGGACAAGACTTAAGGTATCTCAGAACCCTACGAGCAGCTGCAAGATGATTAACAGTTGGTTTAGACATAAATTGAGTTAAAGATTGTATTGCAAAGCAAATATCAGGTCTTGTGATTGTTAAGTAGAGTAATCTGCCAACAAGGCGCCTGTAAGTTGAAGGATCTTCCAGAAGTGGAGAATTGTCTTCTTGAAGTTTAATTTTGCTCTCCATTGGAGTGGTTGCAGGCTTGCAAGCTAAGTATCATGTTTCACTAAGTATGTCCAAAGCATACTTTCTTTGGCAAAGTGAAATACCAGATTGAGATCTGGCTATTTCAATGCTTAGTGTATATTTAAGATCACCTAGATCTTTTATTGTAAATTTGTCATCCAAATGCTGTTTGATGTAGTTGATTTCAGCAAGAATGTCTCCTGTCAAAATTATGCCATCCACATAGACACAAAGAGCTGTGAAAGAGTGGTTAGTTTTCTCAGTAAAGAGAGAATTATCAGAAATGCGTTGTTTATAACCATATGCAAGAAGGCATGTAGTGAGCTTATTGTACCATTGTCTGCTGGCTTGTTTTAAGCTATACAAACTCTTTTTCAATAAACATACCCTGGAATCATTTGATTTGTAGTACCCTGGAGGTGGTTTCATATAAATCACATCATCTAAGTCTCCATGTAGGAAAGTATTATTTACATCAATTTGATGTAAAAACCAATTCCTAGAAGCAGCAAGAGCAAGAAGAATTCTTACAGTGGTTAGTTTAGCAACTGGACTAAAGGTATCAAAGTAGTCTAACCCTTCCTCCTGTGTGTATCCCTTTGCTACTAATCTAGCTTTGTATCCCTCCACTATTCCATCAGCTTTTAGCTTCACTTTATACACCTATTTGCAACAAATACAGTGTTGTCCTTGTGGCAGAGAAGTTAACTCCCATGTGTTGGTCTTTTCCAGAGCAGAAATCTCATTACTCATTGCATTTTGCCATTCATGATGACCTTTAACTAGTTTGTTCCTGAGAGGAAAAATGCTTTCATGAAATCTGATATTTCTTGAAATAAAAATTTGTTTAGTAATGAGGTTTAGAGTAGAAAATCTTTAGTTCCCTTAGGATAGCCAATGAAAATACATTGGATAGCCCTAGGATCAAATTTACGTCTGTTTTGTTGGAGGGTGGAAGCATAACAAAGGCAACCAAAACTTCTTAACAAAGTATAGTCAGGGGGTTTCTTGTATATCATAAAGTAGGGAGTGTTATTGTTTATAGTTTTAGAAGGGAGTCTATTAATAAGATTGCTAGCAGTAACAACACAGTTACTCCAGAAGTTGAGAGGCAAGCCAGATTGAAATTTGAGGGCTCTTGCAACTTTTAGGAGGTGTTGATGTTTCCTCTCTACAAGTCCATTTTGTTATGGTGTCTCCACACAGCTAGTTTGACGTTCTATACCCCTGGACTCATAAAATCCGTTTGCTAAGAATTATGTGCCATTATCACTCCTGATGGTTTTAATATTAACCTGGAATTGAGTTATAACAACGCTATGAAACTGATAAGATATTCTCTAACATTAGATTTGTTCTTCAACAAGTATATCCAAGTGCATCTGCTATAGTCATCAACTATAGTTAAAAAGAACCTATATCCATCATGGGAAATAGTCCTAAAAGGACTCCATACATCACAGTGAATTAAGTCAAATGCAACAATAGATTGAGAAGAACTAAGAGAAAAAGATAAACTCCTTTGTTTTGATAGATGACAAATTTCATAATGAGTGTCTTTACATTTAGCTGCAGAAATAGAAGGAATGGAATTAAGTTTTTCCAAAAGATGGATGGCCTAGTCTTAAATGCCAAATATCAGGTTCTGTTCTTGAAGAATTACAAGTAGTATCATGAGTACATGAATCAGAAGTAACAGAAGTATAAGCAGTTTATTGGAGTCTGTTGTTTTATTGAATTTCAGCACATAGAGATTGTGTAGAAGCTCAGCAGAACCAATCCTCAGTTTGGTAATTGAGTGTTGTATTATACAAGATGTGGAAACAAAAGTTAGAGAAACAGTAGTACTACCAGTGAGTTTAGAGACATACAACAAACTATGAGATAAACTAGGGACATAGAGAACATTAGATAATAATATTCCTGGTAAAAGTTGTACTGAACCCTTGAATGTTGCTATGGTAGTGCTTTGATTTGGCATATGTATAGTGGTGTGTATAGGTATTGGCATGTCAATGAACCAAGATAAGTCACATATCATGCGGTCCGTTGCTCCAGTATCAAGAATTCAATGATTAGTCCCTATAAAAGAATTAAATGAGTTAAAAGCTGAGGGATTGATACCAGTGGCTGCAGTAGCAGCATAATGTGATTCCTCAGAGTGTTTCACTTGCTCCTGAGATAGTTTGAATGCCAGAAATTGTTCAAAAAGAGCTTGGTTGTGGTGACTAGTTGATGAATTGGCATGAGCTCCATGGGATGAAGTCATGAGAGGAGCCTCTTGAGTGATGGTGCCAATGTCTGAACTAGTTGCATTAGGAGAGTGAGAATGATGAACTCTTCTTCCAGTAGGGCCTCCCCATCCAGGTGGGTATCCAATGAGTTGAAAACAGTTGTCAATAGTGTGACCTTGAAAACCACAGTGAGTGCTGCTTAGTTTCTTCTTCTCCTGTTTAGAGACAGGAGGTCTATAAGGCTTTCCACGAGGTGGATTGGAGGTATTGTGAGTAAAGTTTGGCCTTGGTTGATAAGGAAGATGAGGTCTCTGCCTTGTAAACATTGCAAGAGAATCCATGGCTGTAGTATGAGTGTGATACAGTGCTCTTTGGTGTTCTTCTTGCAAGACCATATAGTATACATTTGACAGTACTGGAAGGTGAGAGACAAGGAGAATTTGACTCCTTATTGCAGAATATGGCTCATTTAGACCAACTAGGAACTTTAGCACATAATCTGATTGCTACAAATCCATCAATGTTTTGTTGACATTGCATACACATAGTCCACAAGAACATGCATCAATGGGCCTTTGGCTAACATATTCATCCCAAAGTGCCTTGAACTGGTTATAATACTCAGTGATTGAACCAGAACCTTGTGTTATAGCGGAGAGGGATTTTTGGAGATGGTAAACTCTACTTCCATCAGTTCTGTCAAATCTAGTCTTGAGGTCATTCCAGAGTTCATAAGCAGAGGTGAAATAGAGCAATCCCCTTTGGATATCTTTAGTAATTGAGTTGATTAACCAACACAAAACAAGTCCATTTACTCTTATCCAGCAAGAATATAACAAAAGATCAGTGGTGACAGGTTGTGCAAGTGTACCATCAATGAAAGGAAGTTTATTCTTGATAGTTAGTGCCATAGTTATCCCTTTACTCCAAGCCAAGTAGTTAGGGCCATCAAGTTTATCACTCACTATTGAAGTGCCAGAATAGTCATGAGAACAAAGAAAATACACTGAGGATGAATCCTCACAAGGATTCTTGACAGGAATAGCAGGAGTAGTACTAGAGGAAGTAGTCGGTTCAGTCATATTGACAAAATTAGGTTTTCAAATTGGTGAAGAACACACAAATATCACAACTTTGATGAACCTAATGATTTCACCAACAGATCTCGTGACAGATACACACGAGCAGATAAAAAAACAATAATAAAATGGATGCAAACAAATGAGAGAGATTACAACAGAATGTAGCGAAGAATCTACGAGCGATTTCGATTGAACGAGGAGAACAAGTACGTAGCGAAATTCTCATGATCAATGGCAAATGATACCATAATGATTTGTATAAATCAGCGCTCAACAAATCGAATCGTAAAAGCACTACAGGATTTTTGGGTCATTCCCGACACCAAAGTCGGTCGGGAATGATACTTTTTTGGTCGGGAATGACCTTTTCCCGACCGATTTTCGGTCGGGACGGGCCGGTCGGCATTACTTCGGTCAGAAATATTTTTCCGACCAAAGTTCGGTCGGCCCGAGATTTTCCCGACCGCCAATCCCGACCGAATATCGGTCGGGAATTTCCCGACCAGCTTTCCCGACCGAATATTGATCAGGAGTAGTCCTGACCGGTCGACGGTCAGAAAAATAAATCCCGATCGATTTTCGGTCGGGAACTTTTTTCACCAATTATGACCGTTTACCGGTCGTAAATCCCGTGACTTGTTTCCCGACCGGGAATCGATCGGCAATACTTTCCCGACCGTAGTCCGATCGGGAATTATGTTTGCGGTATTCCCGACCGAAAATCGGTCGAGAATAATATTTAAACTTATTCCCGATCTATTTTCGGTCGAAAATAATATTCATATTATTACCGACCGCTTTGTGGTCGTGGATAATATTTATATTATTCCCGACCGAAAATCGGTTGGGAATAAAACTCATCAGAATAAAAAAAAATATTTCGGTAATAATTACCGGAATTTTTTTTTTTTTTTTACTATTTTGAAATATTTTCAAACATTCTTTAGCTTTTTTTTTTGTTTTAGATGAGCAATTAAATTTTGGATTCATTGCTCAATCTAAAACACAAAAAATTAAATAAGTGTTTGATTATTTGAATGTTGAAGAAAGAGTTGAAAAATTTAGCTTTGAAGTTGAAAGAAAAAAGTGTTTGAAGATGAAAGAATAAATTATGTTTGTAGAAAAAAAAGTTTTGAAATGAAGAGAAAGTTGAAGAAAAAATGAGGAGAATAATGAAGTGTATTTATAGAAAAAGTTAAAAAATTTTGAATTTTTGGCAAATTTGAATTTCCCACCAAGTCCCGCCAAGTTTTTCGAGTTTTTTTCGACCGAAAATCGGTCGGGAAAGTTCAAAATTTGGCCAACCCGCAAAATTTTCAAAAATTGCCGACCGAATTTTGGTCAACAATACTTTCCTGCCCAGATGAATATTATTCCCGACCGAAAATCGGTCGGGAATAAGTTTGAATATTATTCCCGACCAAAAATCGATCGGGAATAAGTTTAAATATTATTCCCGACCGATTTTCGGTCGGGAATAAATGTAAATGCCGACCGAAAGTCGGTCGGGAATGACATTGAATATTTTTCACGACCGAAATTCGGTCTGAAAAAATAGTAAATTTTAATTTTTTTCGATCTTTTGGAAAAACTTGATGTGTTTGTTAAGTATAACTATAGAATCTCACTAATACATGTACTTTTAATTATGAAATTAGTATAGATTACCGGAATAGAAGTTAAGTTAGTTTGGAGTTTTACATATATTAATCATACGTAGTATAGAGTATTCACAATTGGCGATTAACATTTGTTACAAACGTTAGTACAGAGAGGCTAATTGTGATATATATATATATATATATATTAACATATTATAATCGTAAGTAGTTACGTTATTAGCATCTACATATACCATTCTATTTATAAGTGACAATATGAATCGACGCTTCAAACGATTCATCAACGTGCAACTAAATTTAAATTTTTTTGAGGTTTTCAGTAATGAAGGGTTCCTATTAAGACCTAATCTTTCGTTTCCATGACTTAGGCGGATGTTCGACATGAAGGGTTCAGTACTGAACAAGGCGAGGGTGGAGGGATCCATAGCCAATCAATACCTACTTGCTGAGCTGTCCAATATGTGTTCTCAATATTTGGATGTATCTTTTCAGACTAAACATAAAAAACGCAACAGGAACGAGGCACTAGATAGCACAGAGTGGGATGATGAGCTTAGTATATTTCACAAGAAAGGGGCGACAATAGGGCCACTAAACAAAAGGCGATACTTGACTTCCGATGAGATGGAGCAAATAGAGCTTTACACGCTTCTAAACTGTCAAGAGCTTGACGATTGGGTCGAGTATATGGTCGTTAATTATTTTAATAATGAAATGATTAAGTGCTTTAAAGACAACTAACTTATGAAAATTTTCCTATGCAGACTGTTTGAAGAAGAGGAGTGCAGTGGATTTAGTCCAATGGAGATACAATCCAAGAGGAACCAAGAGTACGTAGCATGGTTCAAGCAGACATATTCAAGTGGGAAATACGAGACCGACGTACGAATAGATCCTCTAATGACGGGTCCGGCTAATTCAGTGGCAACTTATGAGGAATACATTGTGAATGGGTTCAGATTTCACATCGATATGATTTTGGGTCCGAAGAAGAGTGATTGTAGTGGTGTTTATGTGAAGGGAGACATGGGAGGATCCGATGCTACCAACTTCTATGGAACGTTGAAAGACATTATACAGGTGGAATATTAGAGCAGAATTAGACCCATGTACATAGTCTTGTTCAAATGTGTTTGATATGATATAAATGCAGGTACGCAGGAGCATTCAACGTACAAGTTGGTTGACATCGACCCGAGGCGTACCCTCAACACCAATGAGCCGTTTGTATTTGCTAACCAAGCAAAACAGGCGTACTATGTGCCCTATCCAAAGAAGATGACTGGGCGACCGGGACAGAGAGGATGGTTGGCCGTATCCACTATTCCTGCCAGACACATAATCGATATGTCATCAGTTGCGGGATCAAACGAGGGAGACGCGGGGATGCCTAACCAAGTGCTACAAGAGAATGCATCTGAAGGGTTTAACTTATGCGTGGACCTTTCCTCATTCGATATGAGTATCCAATTGGCTAACGAGGGATTTGATGTGGTTGACGATGAGGCAGCAGCGGAGGGCAACGAGGAAGAGGAGGACAACGAGGAAGAGGAGGGCAACGAGGACGAGGAGGGCAATGAGGAAGAGGAAGAGGAAGAGATAATGAGTAACTCAGATTCTGAGGATAGTATGTATGACTAGCGTGCGATTATGGTTTAGTGGTCGATTTTTATTTTATAAAAAAAAATTGATTCACGTTGTTTAATTTCATATTATAGTTTGTATTCGTGCTTGTAGTAATAACAACATTACATAATTGACAATAAACAAACAACTAACTCAGTTTTCAATACTTAGATAAAACGAACAAATAATACTACTACTCCGCATCCATCGAACAAATAATACACTACTACTCCGCATAATTACAGAATAAATACGAAATTAGTTTAACATTATGTAATTGGTCCAAGCATCAAATGAATTACATAAATACAAACAACTAACACAGATAAAACGAACAAATAAAACTACGACTACTCATAGTCCTCATCATGAAAGCCAAATGTATCAGGAGTTGTGGAGGGTCCAGCACCATCATCACCATCACCGCTAAGATCGGCTGCATCACCATTGAGAGTGTCATCCTCGGGGTCATCCTCGTCGCCATCTGCGTACTCATAATCATACATCGTAACATTCGGAGCACCATGCGCAAAAGAATCAGGACGGGGGACGAGGAACGCTGGCCAGCTCGACGAGCATCACGCATGAATCCAGTAGGCATGGGTCGAGAAGGAGTAGTACCTGTAGTCTGGGTGATGTGCTGGGACAAGTACTCTATGTGAGTAACAAGCTCGTCAACTCTCTCATCAGTAGCAGTCCTATGACGACGGTTCTCCCTCTCCAATGCCCTCCCATAGTCATGTGTCGTGTCTAGCTTCTTCTTCGTCGAGAAACCAAACCGATCGTGACGTGCATTCATAGAGAGACCCACAGCGTTCCCCTTCTTCAATCCTCCTATCGCCAGACTCCACAGCTTCTGATCTAGTGGTGGCCACGCAGAACAATCCACCTCGTACCTCTCGATCATACGGCCTATATAGTCCTCCTGTTCATTTTGTCATAATTATTAGTACATAATTAAGGAAGACATATGTTAATATAGTAATCAAAGAATGCTTTACAAGTTAAATACTTACGTAGATAGCCCTATACTTGGGGTGAACCCAAACGCGGCGACGTGGAGCTCCCTCTGGCAGACTGGGCACATGTGTGTGCTGATAACGATATGCCTTATCGTGCCGAGGCTCAGGGGCCCCTGGAGGTCTAGAAGCAGCCTGCATATTGATATACATTTGTTATTTTCGCTATTTAAATTTAAGACAATAATATTATTCATATAGAAACTCAATTTAATAAGACATACCATTCTACGTCGAATCTCCGTGTAGCTCCGGGACCCACTAGCATGAGTAGCTCGTGCAGGACGCTCAGGGTCTGGTGACTGTCCTCCTCACCTGCTCTTCTGTCCTGACTCTGATTTCTTCGCATAGTCAGCCGACTCCCAATGCGTCATGAACATCCTCTCTAACTTGTCGCTCATCTAACTGTTCTTCGGACGTGTCGCCCACTTCGGATCATCCTTCCTGTCGTAATAGTTCTTCTTCACATTGTACATGATTTCCTTGTAACACTTCTTAGCCTTCATCTCGTATGCGAAATGTGCCCGAAGCATGTTAGCCGAATCAATGTAGTATAAGTTCTACAATTAAATAAGGATTTAAAAAAAGTTTCGTTAAATAAAAATCTTACTATGTATATATATTTAGTAAACTTTCAAAATCTAACTTTAAACTTAGCCCACATCTGTCCCTGGACTACTGAATCAGCCTCGGTGTATGAAGGAATGCACGTCTTCATAAACTCCTTAATGATCGAGGTAATCACCGCTGCTATCTTGCTCCCATCAACAAATATGTCGTGCTCATCCAGCTCGACCCTACGACGGGCTCTACGGTCAGCCGTAACCTACGGGCCTCTTGATATACCTCGGCCCGGTCTCTGTTGCGTCGCTGAAGATGGTCCTGCACCAGCAACGTCTGCAGGAGAAGAAGTACTAGGACCCACCGGTGTAGACTCAGTAGAGCGTGGCCTAGGTGTCGTACGCCTCGATGATGACGGTGGCCTCGATGATGACGATGGCCTAGATGATGACGATGACGTCAATGTTACGTGATCATCATCTAGTCGAAATGGTACTACTAGATCTGGTGGAGTACCGCCGCTCGGTCCGATAGTACGCCTATGTCGATGTGAAGAAGTAGGGGACTCGCCAAGATCGGTATCAGGTGCATCGAAAGGATCGGGTGGTGCACCGCCAGAATGAATGATCCGTAGACGAGGACCTATCCTCGGTGGACCAGTAGGTGGAGTGCTCGATGGACCACTACGCCCTCTCTTCGAGGGCTGGCCACGATCGCTATCACGGGACGACATGTCGTCGATGAAAGTGCTACAGACTAAGTAAAAGCATCTAAGTTAGAATTTTTCCTAAAGGCATAAAAATATAACATTTCCCAAAGCCTAACAATTCCTAAAGGCATTTCCTAATTAAACTCTAACAATTTCTACAATACCTAACAATTAATATTAAAATATTAAATATAAAATAAATAATTAATATTAAAACATTAAATATAACATAAAAATCATATATAGTTTTCCTAAAGTCATAAATAATTACTAAACTATAACATTTCCTAAAGCCTAACAATTCCTAAAGGCATAAATAATTACTAAAATTATAAAACTATAACATTTCCTAAAGCCTAACAATTCCTAAAGGCATAAAAATTTCACATTTCCCAAACCCTAACAATTCCTAAAGGCATTTCCTAATTAAATCCTAACAATTTCTACAATATCTAACAATTAATATTAAAATATTAAATATAACATAAATAATTAATATTAAAACATTAAATATAACATAAAAACAAGAAAAAGCGAAAAAACTTACCGAATCGGAAGTGGCGACGGAAAATCGGTCGCGAAAAGGGGCTCGGTGGTCGGCAATAATAGGGGGAGAGAGAAAATGTGAGTGAAAATGAAGAGGAGGAGAGAGGTATTTATAGAAATACCTCCCTCATTCCCGACCGAATTTCGGTCGGGAATGACCCCATTCCCGACCGAAATTCGGTCGGGAAGTCTCGGCCCAACTGCGCAGCCCAGCTGGGCCGAGATTAGGGCTACACCCTAGGCGGGAAATTTCCCGCCCAGAGTTTCCCGACCGCAATTCGGTCGGAAATAATAGTTTTTTAAAATTTCTCGACCGAATATCGGTCGGGAATGCTCCCGACCGAAATTCGATTGGGATTTTTCGGTCGGGAATGAACCCGAATTCTTGTAGTAAAGGAAAAGATTGATAGTTTTATTGATTATTGAATTTTGATCGTACAAAGCTTTTGAATCACCGATTTCATGTTCTTCTCTCTGATTTTTGAGAGTTGTGAATATCAAAAGTGATTTACAAGTAATCCCGCTAACTCTATTTATACTATCTAGCAAACTGAAATTAAAACAAAAAAATAAGAACTAGCCGTTGGAACCATTGGCTATTAGGAAACTTTACTAAACTGGATTTTGAAGGGGAAAGTTTCTTGAAATGGAAACTTTCTCAAGGCTGTGAATCTGATAGTTTAAGAATGATGGTGTACGGAGAATAATTATATCTCCACGATTGTGTTTCCTTTCTCAGAGAAAGAGATAAGTGTTTGTGTTCCTTTTTTTGGGGTCATTCGAAGAAAGATCGGGTATACGGAAATAAGATATATTTCCATGATCGTCTACCTTTTTTCAGGGTTATTCGAAGAAAGATTGGGTATACGAAGGTGTTGTATATCTTCATGTTTGTTTGCCTTTCTTCAGGAGATTTCGGAGAAAGTGTAGTTTTGAGCAAGGGGGAGCATTCACCTCTACATATGAAGTCGTCAAGGAATGATCCTAGGCGAGCGATAAATTGTGTTCCTTTTCTGGAAAAAAAAAAAATAAGAGAGCGAAATACGGTTGCGGCTGGAGGGGGAGATTGTTGGGTGAGCAATTTTCCAGCCCGCCAACCTTGAACACATATATCACGCCCAAGAGGTATCTATCGACCCAGCTTGTTGATTTGGACATCACACCATCTTCTTCCATCCTCCTATAAACAAAGCTGAAAATGAAGAAGAAAAACAACGAGAGAGAAAACAAGAAGAGAAGAAAAAGAGAGAGAATCTGAAATGCTTATTGTGTGTGTGAAAATATAAGTATTTGAGGGATGTAAATTCTTATTTGTGTGAAATAAAAAAGTGTGTTTAAACCCAACAGTTTGGATGTTATACTTAGTTTTCAACTTTTCACGTTTTAAATGAAGAAGAAAGATGCAAAAGGAATTGAATCACCAACATGTTGTGTATACTTGGATTGAACTTCGTATAATGCATACATCTCAAATAGTTTGTCATATATTTTGTTAATTTACTACGGACTGTTTGATCAGTTTTGGATTGTTACTACTTAAATTGCAGACAGTTTGTTGACTCATTAAGGATCTTATCACGCCTATTTTGGAAGTGTTTAGCAGCAACTTATAATAGAGGCTTTGTTACTAGTTTTGTTTGTTTCTTAAAGTTATATCTGACTAAAAGTCTTGTGTTTTTGCACATAAAAAAACTATTCTTTCGCAAATTCCATATTATATTATTTTCAAAAGTAAAATCACTTGACAAATATATGAATGTACACTACAAGAAAAAGGGGCCAATAGGGACCAAAATTAGGTCCCTATTGACCCCTCCCGCAGTCCCTAAAGCTCAATAGCGACCGCACGTAGGTCGCTATTGTGCGGTCCCTATTGACCTCGGTCGCTTGCCATCAGGGACCGCAGTTAGGTCCCTGATGAGGGAAATAGCGACCGGAGTATCAGGGACCGCTTTCCGGTCCCTGACACTTTAAACAATAGCGACCTAATGCCGGTCCCTATTGTGTTTTTGGGTCACTATTTTTTTCAAACAATAGCGACCGTCATTAGGTCCCTAATGTCGCAAAAACAATAGCGACTTGAAAGCGGTCGCTATAATAAATATTAGCAACCTATAGGCGGTCCCTAATAAGACTAATAGCGACCGCAATCAGGTCGCTACAAAATATTCATAGAATCTTTGAATATTTTGTAGCGACCTAGTTGCGATCCCTAATATCCGTAATAGGGACCGCAACTAGGTCGCTAATAATATTCATAGACTCTATGAATATTAGTAGCGACCTAGTTGCGGTCCCTATTACAATTATTAGGGACCGCAACTAGGTCGCTAATAATATTCATAGAACTCTATGAATATTATTAGGGACCTAACTGCGGTCCCTAATAGTCTGCGACAAAAATAAAAAAAATAATAATATTTCGGAAGTATTCCGAAATATTATTGTTTTTTTTGTTGAAATATGGTTATAATAAGATCAAAACAATAAAAAAATTAAAGAAAAAATTAATATAATGACATTAAAGTATTAAAATGTAAAAAATGAATGAAATATGACTAATAATAGAATATAAAATATGAATAATATAAAAACAAAAAGATGAATGAATAAAAAAACAAGTGAAATAAAAGAAATTGTAGATCGAAAAAAATAGAAAAATAAGAAAAGAATGTGTAGATTCAAAATAATAGAAAAGTAAGAAAAGAAAGTGTAGATCCAAAATAATAGAAAAGTAAGAAAAGAAAGTGTAGATCCAAAATAATAACAATGAAAGATTGAGTAGGTGATTTGTTTTTTATATTGTGTGATTTTTGTTTTGGATTTGTGTTGATAAAAAGAAGAAAAGTTTTTGTGTTTGGAGAAAATAAGATAGTGTTTTGGTTTGGAAAAGAAGATAGTGTTTGGTGTTGGGTGTTTTATGAGATTAAGTAATTTTGATGTGTAAGAGTGGTGAGTATATATAGAGAATAGGGTGAAATTTTCAAATTTTCGTAAAATTCAAATTTCCCCCTCAATCCCGCCTAAAATTTTCGCCAAAATTTCAAATTTTTGTATATTAGTGACCTAAGTGCGGTCCCTAATTATTAATAGTGACCGCAGTTAGGTCACTAATTCTTAATAGTGACCGCATTGCGGTCCCTGTTTCCTTATTAGGGACCTAAGTGCGGTCCCTACTAATATTCATCCTTGAAATTTGATTTTTTTGTATTGATGTTGGTGTGTTTGTGATTCCTAGCAACCAAACTCATTGCAACATGTGAATTGAAGTAATAAATGATTGCAAAACCAACCTCATAATAGTTTAGTTGTGAAATAATAGATTGAATGAAATTGATCGAGTTATGAACGTTCAACATATATTTCATGTTCTACAACTAATCATCAATAGCTAATTATAGTTGTTTGTAGTTATTAACTAATCAAGTTATCATGTTATTTGATGTTGTTAAACAAAAGATTAAACTATGAATAACAACTATAACTAACTATATTGATGATTAGTTGTAGAACATGAAATATACGTTGAATGTTCATAACTCGATCAATTTCATTCAATCTATTATTTCACAACTAAACTATTATGAGGTTGGTTTTGCAATCATTTATTACTTCAATTCACATGTTGCAATGAGTTTGGTTGCTAGGAATCACAAACACACCAACATCAATACAAAAAAATCAAGTTTCAAGGATGAATATTAGTAGGGACCGCACTTAGGTCCCTAATAAGGAAACAGGGACCGCAATGCGGTCACTATTAAGAATTAGTGACCTAACTGCGGTCACTATTAATAATTAGGGACCGCACTTAGGTCACTAATAATTAATAGAGACCGCAGAGCGGTCCCTGTTTAATTATTATTGACCTATGAGCGGTCCCTACTAATATTTATTCTTGAAATTTGATTTTTTTTAGGAACGAGGTGTGTTTGTGATTCCAAACAACCAAACACATTGTAACATGTGAATTGTTGTTATTTTAACTATTACATTATTAATTATGAATTAAACAAACAACGGTGTACTCAAATCATCATAAAATAATGATTTTAAAGTTTTAATATTAGTAGTGACCGCAAATAGGTGCCTGTTGGGTCAATAGGGACCTGAGCCGCGGTCACTATTGACATATCAGGGACCTACTTGCGGTCGCTATTGACAACGGCTATTGTCAATAGCGACCGCGTTTTGGTCGCTAATAACAATAGCTATTAAATAGGGACCGCATTTTGGTCCCTATTGATAACGGCTATTGTTAATAGTGACCGTAGGTAGGTCGCTATTAACAATAGCCGTTATCAATAGGGACCAAAATGCGGTCGCTATTAACAATAGCCGTTATCAATAGGGACCAAAATGCGGTCGCTATTGAGACTTACCGTTGGCAATAGTGACCTAAGTGCGGTCCCTATTGACTGTTAGTGGCCTATAAAAAGGCCACTCCATTCTCCTCTAAAATTCATTACATCCTTTACTAATCCTTAAGGTATGCACGTTTTTTTGCCTTACACTATCCCAAATGTTTATTTTCAATGTAATTTGTTATTTAATTATTCTAACTTAAATTTATTATATTTATTTGGTGATAGGTAATATTACACACACCGAGAGTAATCGTGGTGTACAAAACATTCTTGCGTCGCGTTTTTTCACGCTTCAAGAAGTACGTTGATCATTCTATTTAGCTCTTTAAAATTCTTGTTATATTATTTTTAATTATTTGTTTTATATTTTACGACTTATTAGATAAATAATGGATTATATAGTAGATAAATCTTGGATGTATGCTATGTATGATAGTGATGGTTGTTTAAGCGATAGATTTGTGTTTGGGGTTCGGGCTTTCATTGAATATGCTACGCAACAAGGTCCTATATTCGTAGATTTACGGGGCGAAATTAGGTGTCCTTGCATGAAATGCAATAATATACGGTTTTTCGATAAAAAGGTTGTACGGGATCATCTTCATAAGTCGGGTTTTACAAATGGATATTTAGAGTGGATTTTCCATGGGGAAACGTTAATAGATACTACACCGTCGTATGTGCCCGATTCCCCCGGCTCGTCACACTCCGATATTCCCGACAACCCAGTATATGTTGATGTGCCATTCGTAGACATGGTCGTGGATGCACGTGGAGGTCGATCATTTGAGGACGAGTCAACTAACGAGGAGCCCAACCCGGAAGCACATGCGTTCTACAAGTTGATGCACCTAGGAAATATACCCATGTATTCGGATTCCGACTCGGGTGAAGATATAAGTATCCTTCAGTGGATGTCGGAGTGGTTGGAGTACAAGACACAACACAAGGCTAATACTATTTATTCTGATAAGGTTTTTAATTTGGCGAAGAGAGGTTTCACGCCTGAGGTGCGGATGTTATTACCTAAGGACACGAAAGGGATCCGTAAAATGCTGCAGTCCGAGTTAGGGTACGTTACGTATGATGTTTGTCCAAAACAATGTTTCTTGTTCTACGGAGAGGAGACGAAGGACTACGATAAGTGCCCGATATGCCTCGCAGGTAGATACGTGGATGGACTAAAATCTAAGGTTGGGAAGAAGAAATTGTGGTATTTTCCTATTGCTCCTCGACTTCAGAGGTTGTATTATACAATAGGAACTGCAAAACATATGACATGGCATACGAAGTGTAATGGGGTTAATGACCAAATGATTCACCCAGCTTCAGGGGAGGCATGGCGCCACTTCGACCGGACACACCCAGATTTCGCAGCGGAACCACGGAACGTAAGACTTGGTTTGTCCACAGATGGATTCACACCTTTTGGAATGTCTGGTAAGACGTACTCTTGTTGGCCGGTGTTTGTCACCCCTTATAACCTTCCACCGGATCTTTGCATGAAGAAAGAGTTCATCTTTTTGAGTCTACTCATTTCCGGGCCGTATAGTCCAACAAAGAACTTGGATCTTTTTCTTAGGCCACTCATTGATGATCTCAAGCTTTTATGGAGCACTGGCGTCGAGACGTACGACGTCTCGAGGAAGCAACACTTTATTTTACGTGCATCTCTCATGTGGACGATTAGTGATTTTCCTGCTTACGGGATGTTGTCGGGATGGAGTACGCACGGAAGGCTTTCATGTCCTTATTGTATGGGTGACACTCAATCCTTTCCGTTGGTGAATGGGGGTAAGCCAAGTTGGTTCGATTGCCATCGCCGGTTCTTGCCTGAAGGTCATGACTTGAGATACGATGACTATAACTTTAAAAAAGGGGAAATTCGGGAGGAAGACGCGATTCGTAGAAAGACTGGTGCTGAAATGTTGGAAATTGTAAATGGCCTTGGGAATGTGGGGTTCGGTACCCAATGCAGACCACTCCCAGGTTTTGGCCAAAATCATAATTGGGTGCGGAAGAGTATATTTTGGGAACTTCCTTATTGGTCCACAAACTTGGTTCGTCACTGTCTAGATGTCATGCATTGTGAGAAAAACTTTTTCGATAACATCGTCAACACGATTTTGGATGACCCTAAGACAAAGGACAACATCAAATCACGAAAAGATTTGAGACTTTGGACCAACCGTAGTGAGCTATTTTTAGATTCAACATCCCGAGGGGGGGGGGGGGGGGGGGGACGAAGAAGCCAAAGGCATTGTACTGTCTCTCAAAAGATCAAAGGAGAAATTTGTTAGAATGGTTGGGCACGCTAAAATTTCCAGATGGATACGCTTCTAACTTGGGACGGTGTGTACATGTGCAACAACAAAGGTTGTCCGGAATGAAGAGTCACGATTGCCACGTCTTCATGCAGAGATTGATTCCAATTGCTTTTCGTGATTTCCTTAAGAAAGACATATGGGAAACACTTGTGGAGATTAGTTTGTTGTTCAAGGCAATTTGCGCATCAGAGGTATCGGTAGAGGCTATGGAGGGACTAGAAAAATCTATTATTGTCACCATGTGCAAGCTAGAGAGAATATTCCCTCCTTCTTTTTTCGATTCTATGGAGCATTTGGCCATTCACTTACCGTATGAGGCTAGAGTTTGCGGTCCAGTTCACTACAGATGGATGTATCCATTCGAGAGGTAAATCACTTTTGGTGTATATATTGATGATTGTCTTTAATTTATTTTATTTGTAATGTAAGATGGTTCCTTTTGTTGTGTATATCAGGCAAATGTTTGATTTAAAGCAGTCAGTGGGGAACAAAGCGAGGCCCGAGGGATGCATGGCCAATGCCTATTTAAATTCGGAGATATCAAATTTGATTTCCCAGTATCTCGATGTAACCCCTGGTGCTACACACCGACGACTTAACAAGAACGAGACTTGGGATGGAGCGGATTGGGATGGAGAGCTCTTATTGTTCCGAAAGAAGGGACGACCGCTTGGCCCATCGGCGAAATGCGCCTCCGCTCCTAATAGCGTTCCCCATGAACAAGTCTGACGGAAGCTCTCGCACTGGTCGGCCTGTATCCCTCTGCATGTCCTCTCTAAAAGACTGGAGCCAAGACAACATGGAGTCGACTCTCGGGTCCTTTGTCGACCTCAACTCGTTGTTCTCCTCCTGGAGCTACCTGAGCAACTCCCGCCTGTAGTCTGGCTCCCTCCCGACCTCCAAGTCGAAGTCTCGAGGATCAGCATAGCTCGGTAACCCCGATGCCTTCCCCTTCTTGATACTCCCTATCGCCTTCTTCCACGAATCGGCGTCCCATTCAGGCAAGTCATTATCTTCCACTGCATCCGGATTTTTCCTCCCCAGTTCCCTCTTATAAGTCTTCTGTTGAATATTCAAATATCATTAAAAAAAAGAAATTAAATTAAAAAAAGATCATTAAAAAAGAGTAGAAAATTTAAAACACTTACGTAAATAAGTCTGGTAGTATCAGACTTCCACTCCCGCCTCAAGGGTACGCCTGTACCTCTGCCAGTCCCCGCCACCTTCTTCGTATGTCCTGCCTTATAAATCTCGTCGTGCCTGATAGGGTGGGTGCGGTTGGGCTGATTCCTCTCCTTCAAATTGTAAGTAATAGTTGGTTATAATTCTTTTTTTTTAAATGTTAAAATTACATTGTTTTAAACTAATCAATAAACAATAATCTTAAAATTTAACTACAAATAAAATATATAATTTAACAAAACATACCAGGCGCCGCCGGATCTCCTCGTAGTCAATGGAACCACCGTAAAAGGTGGCGGGCGCATCGCCGTCCAACTTGCCGCCTCGTCGAGCCTTCTTTCCCTTCACGGACTTCGCCTTAAACTCCTCAGTGTCCCAGTGTTTTGCCGCCTGATCCTCCAAACTCTGGCTCATCCACGGCGTCTTAGACTTATCTTTAAACTCCTCCTTGTCCTTTTTCTTCATGTACTGCTCCTTCGCCTTGTTAAGCATACGCTTATAAATCCCTTTCGCCTTCAACTGGTATGCCCTATGTACCTGCTCCCTCTCTGACCGCCGAATCCCATAGATATTCTACAAAAAAGATAAATATTAAATAATAAATTAACACATTAAATTAATAAACTAAATTAAACAATATTTTGAACCTCGAGTAAATAAATAAATATTAATAATGCATTTAAAACTCACCGTAAATCTCGAGTACATCTCTCTTCGTACTTCCTCAGGAACCTTCAAGTAGGACGGCCAAAACTCACTCATAAATTGTCGAATGAGTGAAGTGATCGTCTTGGAAATCTCGTGACTGGGGGGTTTAGAAAAATAACCCCTCTTCAACTCAATAAGCTCATTTTTCTTCCCTTTAGGAAGCGCCGTAAGCCCTACATTGGGTCCCCTACCCGGTCGAGTATCGGTCGGTCGTGGAGTACCGGTCGACCTCTGGCTCGGTCCTGCTCCGGTGTCGACTGTAGGCGGTGGAGTCTGAAGTCTGCTAGACTCGACTGATGGGGGCACGTGAGTCCCAACTGAATCCGCAGTATGTGGTCGTGCCACCTGGGATGCGGTGGACTCTGATGATCGGACACCCGCTCCGGAGATGGCCGCCTCATCGTCTACAAATAACTGTTGATGTAGTGGAGGTGTCGTCGATGTAGATCCGTCACCTGACCCAGGTAGCGGGACAGACGGCTCGGCTGGATGGCTCGACCCTGCACCACGTCCCGATCGAACAACCCGTATAGGTTAGCAACTACCTCGACCCCCGCTACCACTACCACCACCACGCCCAACGCTACCACTACCACTACCACTACCACCACCAATCCCGCCACCGCTACCACCACCACGTCCAACGCTACCAGTACCACCACGTCCAACGCTACCAGTACCACCACCACGACCTCGACCTCCACTACCTCCAACACCTCCACGAGCAACACTACCACTACCTGAACTCGATACCCCACCACGACCTCGACCTCCAAGACCTCGATCTCCAGTACCGCTAGGGGTCTTACGTGACGACATGCCGAATATATATATGTACTGTAAAAAAAATTTAAATATCAATTCAACATTTACAAATCTACACTAATTACAAAATTTACAAATTATAATCTAAAAAATATAATCTGCACTAATTAATATAATCTTACAAATTAACACTAATTAACAAGTTTTACTAATTAAATTTTAATAATCCAATTTTCACAATCTAATTATAAACTAATCTAATCTAATCTAATTTCATTATTCACTAAATTTAACTAAATCTAATTTAATCATTCACTAAATTTAACTAAATCTAATTTCATCATTCACTAAATTTTTATTTCATCATTCACTAATCTAATTTCACAAATATTTTTTTTTCCTTAATCATACACTAATCTATTCTAACAATCTAACATTATTCACTAATTAACTATCTAATTAACAATATTAACTAATAATTCTTCAAAAATTTAACAAATTAACAATAAAATACAAAATTTACACAAGATTAACACAAGATTAACACAATAATATTAACACAAAATTAACAATATAACATTTTCTTAAAATAATAACACAATTTTCGGATTTAATACAAAAATGACAAAAAAAAATAAAAAAAAATGAAAACCGAAGCTATACCTTAGCACCGGCGGCTGAAATGGACGGAAATTCAAAGGGGCGGTGATGGAGGCGGAGCACGACGGCGATGGAAGCGGAGCACGGCGGAATTGAGGCGGAAATTGGGAGAAACGACGCGGTTTGGGTTTGGTGGGGTTAGGGACGAAATTTGGGTCGCAAATAATCACAAACAGGTCGCTAATGGCGGAAAATGGCGTCGGGTCGGGTCAATTTCGGGTGAAGGAGAGGTATCCGCGTTTTGTAAAAAATGTATTTTTTTTTCTATTTATAGGAAGGAATCAGCGACCGCTTCTGAGTCGCTGATTCCTTCCTCGGAAATTAGGGCGGACGAGGCCCACAATTTGGCCCAATTTTGGGCCGAATTGTGTGGCCCACGTAATATAAGGACTATTAGCGACTCAATGTGAGTCGCTGAACGTCCCAGCGACTCAAATTGAGTCGCTATATTATTTTCAGCGACTCAATTCTAGTCGCTAACTGTCCCTGAGGACAATAGCGACTCATATTGAGTCGCTGTTGATCTCGAAACTTTCAGCGACTCAAATTGAGTCGCTGTTGCCTTCAGCAGTCGCTGATGGCCAGCGACTCAACTTGAGTCGCTAACTGGGCGGTCCCTATTGACCGCCCAGTCTTGTAGTGGTAAAAATGTGCAATAGGAATTAGAGAGGAAAAAACTCTGTGAAACTATTGGTAATGGAGAAAAAATGAAACCAAGTGTGCTTGAGAAACATATCTCATTATGTTTAGATACAGTAACGTAAATTTATTTAAGGCTAACAACATCGCTAACCTGATATCTATGTGAGATTTTTGTCGCCTGCCTAAACTAAGAACATATTTGTAACTAAGAACATCTTTTTTTAGGAGTTGTATTCAATTCAAAGTGGAACAACAATTCATTGGATCTTTCTATCCTTATTTTTTTTAGTTTCTAAAGCCAACATTGATTTAAGTTGCTCAATTTCGTGCGAAGATGATCTCTATGTTAAATTCATAATAATTAAGAACGTGTTTACATCTCCACTTGAGTTGTATATATGATCAGAAATTCACAAGTTGCTTTTTTTTTTTTTTTGAAAGAAAATTCACAAGTTGCTTTCACATAAGATCTACATGCTAATACATGTGTATTTGGAAAATGGATAAAAGCATCAAACCTCTGAACTATACAGGTTTTTGCGACTTGCTCCTTAAACAAAATTAATAAGCGTTTTCCCCCTTAAACTATGCACGTCTGTTCGATTTGCTCCATGGCCGGGTTTTTAGCTATTTTTGGCCATTCTTGGCCGGAATATTTCCCCTTACCCGACTCATATGTGTTGTACTAGATGTATTTTGGTTGTTGATGACAAAAAGTAGGCAAAAAAATACCTCGAACGGGGCATATTCCGGCTAAAATGCGATTTCCCATTCGTTGTATTTTCGACCATTTTTTGTCAGAATATTCCTCCTACACGACTCATATGTGTTGTATTAGATGTATTTTGGTATCATACGACGCACAATCCAGATTTTTTCAAATTCTGAATTAAATGCAACCTAGGTTATAACAATTAAAATTGGCCAAATAAAAGGGTATAGAGATTGACTAAAGATATGACAGTAGTACTAGTGGGTGACAAATGGGCCATTCGAACTCGATTGGCATCCGGACCGGATTAATAAAATTCGATCCAATAGAACTGAATCCAAATACGATCCGTCGTGTTGGACCTGGAATGGATCCGACGTAGATCCATGTAGATTCGCGGATCAGTGTCATGCGAATTATGGATCCGACCTGGAAGCATTTTGCCCCAAAATAATAAAATTAGGGCACAGAAAGTGAGTAAGGCAAGTATGAATAGCGATAATGGCGATTGAGGAGAATTTCTTGTGCTGCAATATCCATTGAATTGATGCAGTCAATCAAGTCAACTATGTTTTTTTCTATTGCCCATTTAGTTTCAATATATATCTGGCCTTTCAGTTTGTTTAAGTTAAGAGGTGATTAGAACAGTGTATTAACAACTATTTAACAAACCCTTCTTCTGATCGTGCCATGCATGCTTGATTAATTACTTGACCGACGACTCATAAATTGAATTTTTATAATGTTAGTGGGATTATTTAGCTTCAACTTGTAGACTAAAGAGGAAATCACATTTTGGCCGGAATATGCCCCGTTCGAGGTGTTTTTTCGCCTACTTTTTGTCATCAACTACTAATATACATCTAGTACAACACATATGTGTCGGGTAAGGGGAAAAATTCCGGCCAAGAATGGCGAAAAATAGCCGAAATTTCGGTCAGGGGCCAAATCGCACAGACGTGCATAGTTTAGGGGGCAAAGCGCTTATTTATTTAGTTTAAAGACGAAAACTCAAAAACCTTCATACTTCAGGGGGTTTAATGCATTTATCCCTTGTTTTTTTATTAAACATTTAATTTCTTAATGTACTGTTACTATTTGTAGCATAAGGGAGCTAGTATTACAGGATTACGGTTGTGCTTGAGATGCAAATCTCATTATGTTTATAAACAGCATTATAACATCTACCAAGAAATTTTATTTTATCTTGCTCCTTCCAAGATCAGGCTTACATTTCAAATTTCAAACAAGAAATGAAGAAATCCAACTAAAGAACGAGAGATGCCGAGATACAAGCAAAACACTATTTTTCGCCGTGATGTGGACAGAGAAGAATTATTTCTTGCAACCGTTGTATGTTGATGTGGTGCAAATACTGACCAAGATCATAGTATTTCCTAAATCTCAAAAAAGAATTACTCTATCTTTTTATATACAGTGTATTGGTAGTAGTAACGAAATTGTCGTGCAACGGTTAAATTCATTTTCTTTTTATCCATTTTCAATACTAGTTTGTCTGGAGCATAGCGCATCTGTGAAGTCAACTCTCCAGCACTGCTAAAACCTGGAAATTTGAATCCTTGATCTATCTATTTATCTAGTACTGCTAATAACTCTCCAGCACTGCTAATACCCAATGATCAGTCTCAGAGAATGCGGACGCTATTCTTTGGTGGTTTTTTGCTTGAAGATACGTTGATCAAATTCCAAAAGCTCCATATATTGATACTAAATTGCAAAGATGTCATGGAATTTCCTAAGACAATAAAAAAGTTGAAGCACTTACGGTATCTTGATATATCAGAGACTAATATCTTCACAGTTCCCGACTCTATCTCAAAACTATATAACTTGATGACTTTAAGACTATATAGTTTGGAAGACTTGCCAAAGGATTTTGGGGATCTGATAAATCTGAGACATTTTTACATTGAGAAATTTGAGAAATCTAAGGGTGACCAAATGAAATGTTTGCTTCCTGGGATTGGACAGTTAACTTCTCTTCAGACTCTACCTTATTTCATCGTAAGCCAAAAAGAGGGATGTCAGATTTCTGAGCTCCAAGGCTTAAACAATCTACGAGGTACTCTAAAGATTTATGGCCTTGAGACAATTGAGAATTGGGAGGACGCCGAGAAAGCAAAAATAGAAGATAAACCAAACATCCACTCCCTGGAATATCACTGGAGTATTAGAGGAGAGGAGTTAAATCATGATGAGGTCAATGATGTGGATATCTTTGAATGTCTTAAACCAAACTCAAATATTAGAGGTATCAAAATTACAGGATTTCATGGTTCAAGGTTTCCGTCATGGATCACTGGACCTAGTTGCTCCTACTTTCTCCGGAATCTTGTCAAAATTATATTGAATTCGTGCAGCATGTGTGAAGAAATTCCACCTCTTGGGTGTCTTCCTCGTCTGAAAATTCTAGAGATAAACTCATTGCTCAATCTGTCCTTTATCTACAATGAGTTTTATGGACTGGAGTATCTGGCTGGTTCAAGAACTACTAGTGACGAGATCATTGTCTTTCCCTCCCTTACAAACCTAAGCTTGAACCATTTGAGTAGGTTAGTCACGTGGTATGACATGCCTGTAAGTACATCATTATCACCCATAAATGTATTTCCTCTACTAGAGGAGTTGACAATATTAGGTTGCGGAGAGCTAGATTCGTTACCTGATATGACAAGTCTAAAATCTCTCCGTAAGTTGTCTGTATCTTCCTGCGATGCCTTGGCTTTCCTTCCGAATGAGCTTGGATTTCTTAAATCTCTTGAGGAGATCCGCATACTAGAATGCTCTGAACTTATTGCATTTCCAGATATTCATGACCTCCCACTCCTAAGCATACTATTTATTGATGACTGTCGGAAGTTAACTTATCTGCCTGAGGGGCTACAAAGCCTCAAGATGCTTCAAGAGTTGAGATTAATTTGTCTCCCAGAACTTGTTCAAATTCCAGATCTAGAAAACCTTCAGTTGCTAAGGCGGCTAGATATCCATGATTGTCAAAAGCTGAGTGCTTTGTCACGTGGTCTCAAGTTTGGCACTTCGTTAGATTTTCTCTATGTTGGTTGTTGCTCATCTCTTCTTGTGGAAGATCTCCCCCTTTTGCCCTGTCTCAGAAATCTAATGTTAGGTCCATTTTCAAACAACCCTGATTATTTCCCGTGGATGGCTTGCGAAACTTCAGAGGGTGTCAAGTGCTTTTCTGTATCTCTTGAAAGAGTTACACTGCTTGGCTGGCCAGAACTGACATCTTTGCCGGAGCAACTTCAGTTTTATTCATTAATGAATCTATCAATAGACGAGTTCGATGGGTTGGTAGCTTTACCAGAGTGGTTGGGTAATATCAAGTCTCTTCAAAGACTCAATATTAGGTCTTGCGACAATCTTATGTACTTCCCATCTGCGGACACAATGCGATCCCTTAAGAAATTGCAGAAACTGAATGTCATGAATTGCCCCCTGCTGGAAGAAAGATGTACCCCAGGAACTGGCCCTGAGTGGCACAAGATCGCCCATATTCCTATGCTTTCAATAAAGGTCTACGCGAAATCAAAATGAGGAGTTGATGATATCTGTAAGTAGGTCATCTTATGTGTGTGCTTGATCACCCCCACCCCACAACTTATTTCATTTTGGCTTCTGGTTGTTTATTTTTCTCGTTTTCTCATTGAGGCTGGAATACCATGTTAAATATTTGTGTGTGGACTCACCTCAATTCCATATGGTAAATGATGAATGTTGTATCTTTTAACATTGTAGAAGTTTATTCTTTGGGATTCGCAGGTATATGCATATATATTTGGTAATTTTAATAAGTGAAATAGCTAATTAATTTTTGGCCTCTAATTAAGCTACTGGTCGAGATTTTGATTTTTTTATTAGATGTTTACACGTCAGTTAGGAAGGCGATCTGCTTCTCTCTGATCTATGTAGAGGTCAATGAAACACCAATTTATTAGAAGAAATATGTGCAGTTATTCGTAATTCATTAACATTAGGCTGCATGCAAGTTTTTTGATCTAAAGTCGTAGATGAATGATTGTTCTGATTGAATAGCTCATTGCATGAGTATGTTACAAGCCTTTAGTTCATAAGTCATAACTCACTTATTTCTAACTCACTGCATTATCCATGCAACCTTACCTGTAGCATGTTACTTTATAATGATTGACGTCGTCAATATCTTTGTTTGTCGTATGAAAGCCAATTTAGTGTACATTCACAGATTTCGTCTCTTGATGGGTTATGCCGGCTTTAAGACAGTAAAGCAGCTGTACACCAAGTATTAGATTCATGGTCAGTAAAACGTCATTCCTTCGTGAATATTATAGTTCATTTGTCGAGCAATTATTTACGCAAATTGTTATATGGATTTCATGTACTACGCAGATAAGCGAAGCATACGAAGATGGAGGCTTTTCATGACGACTGTGGGAATGTTATGTTATAAGATCTCTTAATGCAGAAGTGTTCATAACTGTTGGTAAAGTTGTAAGTTCCTCTTAATTAGTTTGATGAGTATCGTCTTTAAAAGATCAATTGTTGTTTTGTTGTCATGCTTTTTCTCATGTTGTAAGCAAAGTGATGCAAATTAATTTAGTCAACATCATATGGTGTAAACTTGGATTGAATCTTCCTCTAATGCGTACGTCTTATAATTATAAGTTTACATGGGATATCACTCTGGCTTTAGAATAAACGAAATCGCTCGTAATTATAGTTTAGTAATGTACTTTAATTTTAGGGATAAAAACATCAAGCCCCCCAACCTATGGCCTTTTTTGCGCGATGCCCCATGAATTAATTTTATAAGCGCTTTGGTCCTTAAACTATAGGGTGTCTGTTCGATTTGTCCCAGTTGTGCATTTTTGGCCAGAATATTCACCTCTACCCGACTCATATGTGTTGTACTAGATGTATAATAGTAGTTGATGAAAAAAAAAGACAAAAAAACACCTCCAAGTGAGGAATATTTCGGCCACAAAAAGGCCGGGAAGGCACAACGGGATTTGCCCATTTCCGGCCATGTTTGGCCTGAATATTTCTCTCTACCCGACTCATATGTGCGGTACTAGATGTATAATGGTAGTTAGTGACAAAAAAAGGCAAAAAAACACCTCCAATGGAGGAATATTCCGGCGACAAAAGACCGAAAATGCATAAATGTGGCAAATCGAACAGACATCCTATAGTTTAAGGACCAAAACGCTTATAAAATTAATTCATGGGTCATCGCGCAAAAGAGATCATAAGTTGGGGGACTTGATGTTTTTATCCTTAATTTTATTTATTTTTACTTAACTAGGAACAAATTGGATACTGGAATCTCCAACGAAGTCTTTAGCTAGGTGGTATGTTGTTTTGTGGCTAATCACACAATGCTTCAAAAATAAGGAAGTAAGCTGATCGATAATAAAGAATAAACTTACGGGGATATATACTGTAAAAAGGGTCAGAGTAGAATAAGTTTGATGCTCTTATCCTTTTGTAAAATGTTACATTAGTACTTAGTAGTGAATATGGTAATAATACACATTATATTGCATGCAAGATTAAGCCAAAAGGAGAATATTAAGAAAAGAAGTATATGTACATGTAAAGTTTTATAATGGGTATGGTCCATATTAAATGTCATGTGTTGAACGGGATGTTACTTGTTGCGCCAGTATATATATATCATATATATATTTACATCACTTTACAAATTATAATAATTAATGATTATGGTGTGCTGGTTAGGAAAAATTAGACAAATCATTTATCCATCCAATAGTGATATAATGGGTGGTACCCGACTTTATTACAAAAGTTATGATAATTAATTAATTAATTGGGTCTTCGAATATTAACGTTCTTTTTCGCGACTGATCTGCTGATATTTTGTTATTCTAGTAAATTATGCCATCTATATTAAATATAAGGAAGAATTATTATTTATGTCCATTATCTTTTTTTTCCAAAACTTAAATGCCTGTTTTTTAAAAACATGCTAAAAATGTCCTCTATCTTTTAAAATTTCTACTAAAAATGCTCGAAGTGAAATTTTTGGACAAAAAAGCATACGTGGTTGCCTAGTCAAAGAATCGCGTTTTTGTCCGAAAAAACGTCTCTCCTGATAACCAAGGCAACGGCTCTTTGGACATAACGGTCAATTTTTTTAAAAAACCCCCCAAATTCACTTTATATAAACCCTAATCCGCAATGTCGATCAATTCACTTCCAAATCTTAAAATTACGAACATGCCTGAATCGACAAATAGCTCTGGTCTGATGTGCGACTGCGGTAGACCCGTCGTCGTGAGGGTTTCAACCACCGATGCAAACCCGGGCCGTAGATTCCATGGGTGTTGGAAGGGGTACTTCGGTTGTCAATTTTTCGTTTGGAAAGATCCTCCTGCCTACGAAAGACTGCGGATTATAGTACCATTACTACGTACGAAAATCGAAAAGGCTGAGGCGAAAGTGAATCAACTCAAAGAAGAAATGGAGTTGATCGATCACCCAGGCTCAAAACAGGTTCAAAACCTCACAATTGTTCAAATACAATAACCATTAAAACTAGAAAAACATAAAACATAAACGTCTTCAATCTTCTTCCGAAAAGTCATCTCTGCCAGATTAACACAATGCTGGGAGTTATCATAACCTCGCACCTGATATCTATTGTGTGCGACCTTAGCTGGCATGCATGTATACACCAAGTTGCTGACCCTCTTTACTCTTTCCTGGATGTTTGGAGTCAAGAATACTCTCTGTTCTGGAGGCTTTTGTTTAGGCCAATTCTTAACTGCTTTCTCTCTATTCTTTGTAAATCTTATCATGCAGTACTCCCTCATCCATTCAAAACTGGTAAGTATAGGCTTCTCTCTTGCTGGCAACAGTACCCCATTGAATGTTTCACAGTGGTTGTTCAAAATTAAATATGTGCTTGCATTATAGTTGAAGCCAGATCTGCTCCAGTTTTCAGGATCTTTGTCATCCATCCATTCCCCAAGAGATTCAGATATTGCCTCCAATCTCATCATTGCTACTTCATACTCAGCTTCTGTTGTCTGATTAGCTGCATCCCAAATTGCATCATTATACTCTTCCCCACTGAAGCCAGCTCTCCTAGCATTTCCAATCATATGCCTAACACAGAACCTATGTGAAGCACCTGGAAAAATTTCTGCAAATGCCTCAATTAACCCTTTATGCTTATCAGACATAAATGTCATCTTCGTAGGATCATTCAACTCCAAGTCACCTTTCAGAAGTGATAGGAACCACATCCAGTTGTCAGTGTTTTCAACAGCAACAACAGCCAAGGCAAGGGGAAATATACTGTTTGCTGGATCCAGAGCCACAGTTGTAAGCAGTAACTCCACCATTAAGTCCAGTAAGATGTGCACCATCAACACCTATGAATGGCCTACATCCTGCTTTATACCCATCCTTCATGGCTTGGAAACAAATGTACATGCATTTGAATCTATTTTCTCCTGCAATATCTTCTGTGCAAATGGCAACAGTGCTACCAGGATTTGTCTTCCTCAACTCAGCTTGGTAGTCAAACAGTTTAGAGTACTGAAAAGCTGGAGTTCCCTCTAGCTTTCTTTTAACTAAATTCCTAGTCTTGTATGCTTGATTGAATGTGACATTGCATCTGATGTTGGCAATGGAGTCCAGTTGGAATCTCTCTTAGGATCTGTGAGGAACATATCTGAAAACCTCTCAGCAAGCCAGTAAGTCTTCACATTGTTGACATACAATGACTCAGCACAAGTGTGCTCATTAATGAACTTTCTAATTTGATAACTCTTCTGGTCTGGGATTTTCAGAGCATGCAACCTCCAAGGGCACTGTTTACATACACATTTGTAGTGTACCCTGCCTGGATCACTCTTGTAGACCTTTACACTTCTTCTTCTCTTGATGGCATGGGACTTTAAAGCATTATGCAGTTGTTTTTTGTTTATGAACAACATTTTCACTTTGATAATGTGATCAAATTTGTTTGCCCTATTGAAACAAACCACATCAGGGTCATGATTTCCATGCTGATCTAAGAAATGCCAGGGCTCCCTCTCTTCAGTTAATGTCACATCTGGATCATCTTCTTCTTGCTCTGCATTTGCATTAGTGGCTGTGTTCTTATTCTTCCTACTGTAACCACCGTCTGTAGCATTTTGTGCCTCAACAGCACCATGTTGATCCTCAGCAGCACCATCTTGATCATCAGCAGCACCATCTTAATCCTCAGCAGCACCACCTTGATCCTCAACATTTACACCATTGAATTTATCAAACCTTGCACCCAACTCTGGCACAACATCTTCATCTCCCAACTCTCTATCAGGTTCAACATCTAGCTCATCAAATTCATCAACATGTTCGAACAACTCATCATCAGTTTTATCTCCTGATCCTATGTATTCTTCATCATCACTGTCAGATTCTTCAACAACTACACATTTACCCTTATCCAACCTTGAAGGATTACCATCACCTTCCTGATTGTCATCACCAAGTCCATTATCGTCCTCAACACCATTGTTCTTGACTGCATTTATGTTTTCAGCTTCAACACTAGCTTTCTATCTTGAACCTCCAACCTCATTAAGAACAGGAACAGTTGCATCCCCTCTTTCATTATAAATACTCTCTAACAAAACAGCCTTGTGATTTTCATCAGTAATGTACACATGCCACTCCCTCTGTTCTCTGTGAGCTCTCTTACCCTCATAATTACATAGTTGATCATTTGACACCACATGTTTACAGTATGTCCCCTGGTACCAGTATTTCTTTTTGCCTCTTACTCCAATCTCATCTGACAACCTATTCAATAGAGAGATTTTAACCTCTCTGTAACTCACAAAATCATAAGCACATCTTGTGTCAGATCCTTCAAATTCATAGTCCCCACCTTGGAAAACGCTTTTGGGGATATACCCTCCATAATGTAATACAAGGGTAAATCCTTTGCTTTCTGGTGCTGCAATAATGTAGAGGACAAAAGCTAAATATAGGAGACAAAAAAAAAACACCCAAACAAAATACACAACGGGACCACTAAATTGAACAACATATGTGCACTAAGCATGAAAGTTAGCAAAAACCCACAAAAAGATGTCAATACACGTGCGAGGGGACCATCTACTTTCGGACAAAAACCTAAACCCCTCTAAAATATTACCTCCTCCCACAAAAATACATACTTTAATTACCCCAAAACGCGGTTGTTTTGGTCGATTACTACACACACTAGCAATAAAGTACCAATTTAACATAATATTTAACATTGACTCTCAAATGAAAGAGAAAATTTACAATACTCGGGTGGATGAAAATCAAGCTCGTTCTGAGGTCGTAATTTGTACACCATCTTACCCTAACTCAAGCTTAAACTACAAACCACTGCGAATTTGCAATTTTTGGTGAGAAATTGGGGGGTCGATTTTTAGGGATTAGGGTTTGCGATTTTGCCGCGTATTAAGTGTCTGATTTTTGGCTTTGTATGCCTTGGTTATAAGGAGAAACGTTTTTCAGACAAAATAATCCTAGGTGTCGGGCGCGACTTTTTGATTAGGCAATGCGATTCTTTGACTAGGCAGCCACGTGGGCTTTTTTGTCCGAAAATTTCACTTCGGGCATTTTTAGTAGAAATTTTTAAAGATACAGGGCATTTTTAGCATGTTTTGGAAAAACGGGCATTTAAGTTTTGGAAAAAAAGATAATGTGCAGAAATAATAATTCGTCTTAAATATAATCTTCTTTATCATGCATTTTAAAGCAAATAAACTAAAAGTAAACCATAAAATAGTGGTTACCTTCGAAAAGAATGAAGCTGAATGCAAGCACACCATCACGGTGCTGCCAGAGTTAGAGATTAGCTTAAAACCTAAGAGTTTATCTTTAAAACCTACGCATTAACCGACAAACTCAAAGTCATGGGCTGATGCATGTAGTTTGTTCATTGTATAGCTGTCATGAGAGCCTTCTATAAATGGAATTTACTTCGAATTATGACATAGACACATTGTGATTGAGATTCTTAACATTGTAAATAATTTCTCCATTTATTGTTGAAATGTTCAAGTAATGTATAAATACGTGATAGTTGATTCAGCAACAACAAAACCTATAACATCAATTCGTTGCAATGTAATATATATATATATATATATATATATATATATATATATATATATATATAAAATTAAACATGAAACACGTTAAGTTAAATATATAAAATTTTGGTCTCTACTCTTTCTAGGTAGGACATCATATTCTTATCAAAAAAAGGTAGGACATCATATTGTTTCCTATGACTTCTTTTGTGTTTTTCATTATTATATCTTCGTGGTCTTTTCGTTCGTCTTAAGTTGAGACTTTAACTACGTCGTATTGGTGCGTGCGCAAATCTTTATTTTACGTAACTTAACCATCCAATTATTAATATATAACGTATATGGTCATATTGCCTTTGTATTGTATTGGAGATTAGTGAAAATTCTGGATCGTCGTACCATGCAATCTTTTGTGTGCACCATAACACAAATCCACGAGCCCCGATGGTTTCTCTGTCTTTTTTATTAAAAATTCTGGAACATAATTAATCGCAATCAGGGGCGTATCTACATAGAGGCTAGGGGGGCTGTAGCCCCCCCAATTTTTTAGAGAAAAAAAATTAGTACCTATGCATATTTTGAACAAAAAGAAAAAAAAAATCTTTTACAGCAAAGCCACGATATTCTCTCAACTAAACCATTTGAAAACAAATCTATTTGGATATTCTATGATAATCTTAATTTGAAAGCTCTAACAAATTATAAATTACAAAAACATCCCTATTGTTATGTGTAACTCGTAAAAAATAACCTTATTTAATTGTTTAATTAGAGAAAAATCCATTGTGATGTTAAAATATAGCAAACAACCTTGTTCTATATAATCTTCTAATCTACACGTGTTGAATTTGATCACAAAAATAACTTTATTATATTGCATTTGTTTGATACATAGAAATATTAATCGTGTTTAAAGTAAATATATGCATACCTACATTAGTTTCTACGTATGAAAAAACATAAATACAATGTAGACTAATAACGTATATCTAGTTTAAATAGCTCTAAACAATTATGACATAGTCTATAATTTTTTACTTTGATGAATATATATTTGATAAAAATGCAATGCATATCTTTGGTTTTTAATACTTTATCAAAAAATAGACATTAGTAGAATTTTTCGTTTAAGAACTAAAAGCTCAAAAAACAAATGGCTCTTGTATGCAATAATCTTCTTCAAAATTTTCAAAAAATCGAAAAATAGACACTTCTTTTCCTTACTTACTATCTCGATTCTTTCTCCCCTTATTTCTTCCTTATTGTACTTTCAAAAAAAAAAATTAGCCCCCCCGACATAAAGTTCCTGGATACGCCCCTGATCGCGATGTCATCTCTTTTGCTTTCAAATTTTTGAATACTCAGTCTCTTACTCACTCAGTGAATTTTACTCATAATCCTCATCCCCAAATGCAAAAAGCCTGAATATATGCACTAGTTTAGACCTATTAGTTTGAGTAATGTTAGTTTTAAGTTTGTATTTAAAACTATAGCCAATCGGCTAAAATCGTTACTTAATGATATCATCTCTTACTCCCAGTCTGCATTTATTCCTGGCCGTTTGATTACTGATAATATTTTGGTTGCCTTTGAGATTAATCATTTTTCAATGAATAAAAGGACGAGGAAAAGGAGTTTTATGACGGTAAAACTGGATATGAGCAAAGCTTACCACATAGTCGGGTGATCCTTCCTGGAGCAGGTAAGGCTTAGATTAGGCTTTAATTCTACATTTGTGAGTTTAGTTATGCTTGGTGTGCGTACAATTTCCTTCATTGTTTTGATTAATGGTCGTGATACGAATGTTTTTCATCATGAGCGTGGGCTTCGTCAAGGGGATCCTTTGTCCCCTTATTTTCTTATGATAGTTTGTGAAGTTTTTTCTACACTAATCAAGGATGGCGAGATGCGGGGATCTATTAAGGGAATGTCAATCAGTCGTCATGCGCCTGCAATTTCACACCTTCTTTTCACAGACGATACGTTACTTTTCTGAGATGCGACATCGAGTGCAGCTTAGGAGATTCACCTAATTCTGCAGAAATATGAGATGGCGTAGGGACAGAAGATTAATATGGATAAATATATTTTGGTGTTTAGTTGAAACGTAGGGGACGAGCTGATTCGAGAAATAACGGATATTCTCAGGGTACAAGTTGCAAATAAACATAAGAAGTATCTTGGACTCCTGACGGTGGTGAGAAAGTCGAAGAAAGAGCATTTTGATTACTCGATGGAAAGAGTTTGGAAGAGGCAAGGTTTAAAAGGCCAAAATTTATCTAGCGCCGAGAAGGAGATTCTTATCAAGTCCGTGTTCCAAGCTATTCCTTCTTTCGCCATGACTTGTTTCCGATTACCAGATAATCTTATTTCTGAAATTGAATTCGTGATTTGCAATTTTTAGTGGGCTAATGGTACTTCTAATATAATACATTGGATGACATGAGATAAACTTTGTATGGGAAAAAAGAGGGCGGTTTGGGCTTTAGAAATTTAAAGGCGTTTCATTTTGCCTTGCTTGCCAAACAAGAGTGGCGGATTTTTAGAGACCCGGATAGCTTGATAGGAGAGATTTACAAAGCAAAATATTTCCCGGGTTGCTCTCTATTTGACACGAAGGTGGGTAATAATCCATATTTCTCGTGGCGATGTATTTGGCAGTCAGTTTGTATACTTAAGAAAGGTCTGCGATGGCGTGTGGGAAATGGGGAGGCCATTTTTATTTGGAATGATAGGTGGGTACCGCGACCTCATGATTTCGTATCTTTTCACCAAAGCCATGTGGGACAGAGATTGTGTTGGTATGTGAGCTGATAGACAACAAAACGGGGAGATGGAATACAACACTTATACGTAATTTGTTTTAGATGTAGGATGCAAATCTGATTCTGGCAATCCTGATTTGTAGTAGAGAGAATGCGGATAAAATGGTTTGGCACTACGGAAAAAGCGGTATATTTTCTGCTCTGAGTGCGTATCATTTGATACTAGAGGGAGGGTTACAAAGGCGAAGAGACCGTGCGACTTCAAGTAATTTGGGATCTAGGTCGTGGAAACTAATTTGGAATCTGAGGCGTACAAACAAAATTAACATATTCCTAAGGAGAGCGCGCCTCGATAGTCTACCAACGCAAAGTAATTTTCTTAAGAGGAAGGTGCTCGTGGAAGACCATTGTTCGGTCTGCAATAATGGTAAAGAGGATATACGTCATTGTCTCTTCTCATACAATGTGGCGTGCCAAGTTTGAGCTATGGCGAATTTCCCGATAATGTCTATGGTTCGACCTAACAAAGAAATTTTGTCATGGCTACAACGCGCGACAAAGAGTAGTACGGGCACCAAACTTATAGACATCTTCATCATTTGTTGGGCTTTGTGGAAGAACAGGAACCACATTATTGTAGGAGGGGGGAGTCTAATTCGGTAGATATTCTGGAATGTGCACGGACGTTCGGTGGAGCATGGGCTGCTGCTCATTTGGGACCGGTGGAGGAGCGAAAAAGGTATGTTCTTACATGGCAACCACCAACAGAATGTACGATTAAAAATAATTTTGATAGAACATGCTTTTCGGATAATAATGCGAGCGGTTTGGGAGTCATTGCAAGGGATAGTTCGGGTAGAGTTGTTGCATGGGCTAGAAGAATACATCTGGTTTTGTTTGAGTCGAGCATGACTGAATTATTGGCGGCTTGTTAAGCGGTACAATTGGGGTTGAACTTGCATTGGACGGATGTGATTTTTGAATGAGATTGCTTGGGTGTGATTAATGATCTCTTGCACAACTCGGATGGCAATGTTAAATAATTCAACATTGCGAGAGAGGTTTGTGCTTTGCGCGGGATATAGAGATTTTGTCTTTCGTTAGGTGTTCCCTAAGGCGAATACAATTGCACACATGCTCGCTCAGAATGCAATAACTAATCTAGAGATTCCTACCAATTGTGTTTAAGTCGTGGTTATTGTTTTGTATTTGAGTTAGTTTTGTTCATTCTGTATTTTATCTGTGATGTATCAAACGTTGTTTTGGTTTTGCTAATGCAAGTGCCTTTTGGCTATTCAAAAAAAAAAAAAAAGAACGCAAGGATTAGAAAGAGAACTCGGATGGTAGAGAAACATCATTTTGGCACGATAGATGGATCAGAGAGGTGCCATTGAAATCCAGCTTCAGTAGATTTTTTTCTATTGCTTTTAAGAAAGACGCTTCAGTTGAGGAAATGTGAGTTTAGAATGATGGCATGAGGAGGTGAAAGTGGGGGTGGCGTAGAGAAACGTTTTCATAGAGACAAGAGAAAATTGTTGAACTTGAACTTTTATTGAAAAATGCTGCGTTTATAGTGAATCTAGCTATGTGTGGGATTGGACGAGTGACAATACCGGGCAATACTCGATTATATCACGTACAAAATGCTAAAGAGTAATGAATTGTGTGAAAGAGATCCACAAACTTAAAAGAGTTGTGGGATGTGAAAGCTCCTTGGAAGATCAAACTGTTTGCGTAGAAAATTTTGCGAGACAATCTGCCGACAAAAGAGAATTTAGCTCGTAGAGTAGTGATGGCCTAAAGATGAACATGTGTGTGGATTTTGTGAGGCTGAAATCGAAAATAGCTAACACATCTTTTGTGAATGCTCGTTCTCGGGGTTGATTTGGATGAATATCTTGAAGTGGCTTGTTGGAGATGTTGCTACCCATCTTCGACAATTCCTTGGCCTTGTTTCGGAACATAATAACAAGGACGCATGATGTTGAATTTGGATGGCAACGGCGTCGACAATTTAGCTTTCAAGAAGCAAATTAACATTTGAGAATGTTAGATTCAACGTGGATATTGTGAAAATAATTAAACTTACAACCGAGGGTGGCTTAAAGAGTTTAGGTGTGATTTCAATTTTTCTTTTGCTAATTAGTTTATGAATTTTTATTTGTGTGTTGGATCTTCTGTCAGCGACTGTTTTGGTATTTTTTTTCACAAGTTATTCCTTGTACTTAGTCAATTTTAATTAAATCTCAATTTCCTATCAAAAAGAAAAAGAAAAAGCTTTGAGTACAGACCACAAGTAACATAGGACTTCTCGACTGGCCTACATGTCTCCACGACTTCTCGATTGAACCACATTTTGTGGTGTCTCTGTCAGGTAACTAATGCAAATAGAAGGTCGTGATAATTATGATTTAATTAAGTAAGCTATTATATATACAAACAATTTATAAAGAACTATCATCATACCTTATAACCACGCTAATCACGTTCTGCACATTTATTAATTTTGCATTATAAAAAAAATGGAAATATCTAGAGATAATGTTCATTTTGGATTTCCTTTTTTCTTTTCATCTATTATAAATGTACACACATTCAGTTAGTTCATCAATCATCATACATAACCTAAACACACACACATTCACAGACAGAAAAGGATATTAAATAAAAATGGGAGAAGAAGTGAAGAACACTCAGATTATACTGAAAGATTACGTAAAGGGTTTCCCTAAAGAATCTGACATGTTGCTAAAATTGTCCAATATTAAACTGAAGGTACCTAACGAGTGCAACAACGACGTTTTGGTGAAGAATCTGTACTTGTCGTGCGACCCGTACATAGGGCTGTGCAAAAAGAATCGAATCGATCGAATCGGGTGAAAATCGATCGAATGATCCGATCCGATGATCGGATCGAATATTTGATCCGACTTTTGATTTTTGCCTTAGGATCGAACCCCCATTTGATTCGATCCTCGATTTTAGAGGTTGAGAATCGGATCGGATTGAATGCTCGTCTTATTTTTTAAAAATAAAAAAATATATAATAGTATATATAATATTATATTTTTATCTATAAAGCTATGCCTATTAATGCTACTAAGATATTTATATATATAATGTTAATATTATATTTTTATATATACACATACCTAACATTTTTTTCTTGGTGCATTTGAAGGCTACGTTTCTGTCTTTGAGAAACATATACAATTGTAAATTTGTAACACTTTTCTCTCACCATATGAAAGTGAAGTTTGTAATTCAGTAACTCTGTTTGAATGTTGTGGTTGGTCACATTGATATTAAATTAAATAAAAAAAAAAAGGATCGAAATCGAATCGAATCGGATCGAAATCGAATGATTTTGGATCGAATCGGATCGTTTTAAATTGATTCGATTTCGATCCTCATTTCTCCAGGATCGAAATCGACTTCCAGTCTCGATTCGATCCGATTCGATCCAAATGCACACCCCTAAATGCGTGGTCGCATGAGCAAAGTCGAGGGTAGTTATGTCGATTCATTTAACCCTGGTTCGGTAAGTACTTTTTATTATTTTTAAATCATGTGACTAAATTACTGTTTTTAATTAGGACGATTATTTTAATAATAAAACAACCTTTTTCTTTTTTGTCTTACCTGTGTTTCAATCGATTGTAAATACGATGGTTTATTCGACATTAGGTTTTTTTTTATTTAATTTTATTGCTACTGTTGTGAGTGTAACTGAAAAGTTATATAATTGGCCTTTTTTCTGTAAAGGAGTTCTTAACAGAATTAGGATTATTCTTGGTCCTAATCATGCGATTAAATTAAGCAGGGATTGCTTTAGCAGAGTACGATGAACCAGAGGATTATCTTAGGTTTTTTTATTTTTGGATAGAAAGGTTATATTTTTTTTCTGACCTAGGAATCTATAGCGGCTACCTTTTGGGTATGCACTCGATAAACCCACGTGTTGGCACAATAGAATGCTAATCCCGTCAATCGGGCAAACCACACTAGGTTATCCATTAGTTGGTATGCACAGACCTAAAAAGCACAACATCAATTCATCCTTGTGGGAATTGAACTCGAAACCAATGAGAAAGCTGGTTCCTCTTTAATTCAAGAAAAAACAAAAAAAAATAGAGCCCCCCCAAAACACCCCCCCCCCCCCCCCTCGCCCCGTTGCACTTGCGAGTTGCAGGCGTCGATTGACGCCACCACCGCTGCAACCCGCGGGTGCAGCGGGGGTGGGGGGGGGGGGGTGGGTGGTTGGGGGGTCTATTTTTTTTGTTTTTTAAAAATTTTCAGTAATAAAAAATTGTATTTATGATTTTTCTTTTTTTAATATATTTAAATCATAAAGATATTTTTATATATATATTTATATATAAAGGATATTAATATATTTTTGTTTATATATTAATATATATAAAGGATATAAATACATTTTCGTTTTAAATATATTCCATGTTGCAGCCATGGCGTGTGCATTGACATCCACATTGGCTGTCACGTCTGCGATTTTTCTGATGTGGCAGCGGGTGGGCATTTTTTTAAAGAAAAGAGCATAAGTCAGGGCATTTTTAAAAACTCGATAGATAATCGGCATTTGCTTAAAAAACGTAAACTTATAGGCCACAAATATTGATTTGTCCTATATATATATATGTTTTTAATATTTCTGTCTAGTTGTCAGGTTGGAGTAATTATGATGTAATGTACATACTTAAATTTTATATAATGTGCTTTATAGTAGTATTCATGTATATTTGTGATTACAATATTAAATTAATTGACATCTCTAAATTACTGTAATAGTTAGACGATAAAACAATTTCTTAACCGTTATCAGATTATTGAATTAAAGTTATATATTAATAACAAATGTATAGTTTTAGTAACAATTGAAGTGCCTTATACTATAAAAATATTGGTAATGAATATACTTTGGTAACAAGTTAGAATAACGACTTACACTAACAAATTGTTAGTTACTAATACATATGAGTGGTAACAAAAGTGAGATTTGTTGCTAAAGTAATGGTAATGCACGAGTCTCGTTACTAAAATTTTCCGTGACGAATTTTAATTAAAGCACTAAATTTAGTAACAAAATATTCGATACCATTGGTTTTGGTAACAACTTTTTTCGTTACAAGAAGCACATTTTCTTGTAATTATCTCAACTTGAGTAGGCCAAATCACACCATGAGTAACAAAGAACTTTGCGATTGGACAACGTGTATATGCACAAATACTTATGATATGGTTCAAGCAATAATTGAGATTAAAAATATTTGCTAAATTATCGGCAATAACCATTCACGGTCTTATATGTGCCGTGTATTGGTACAAATGATCAACTAGATGTACCACCTTACCGTGCAACACTGTAACTAATAGTTTCTCCTAAGGAAATAACCCAGTTCCAATGAAAACCACACAATTGAAGAAAATGCCCGAATTTCCTATATATATGATCAATAAACTAAGGTTTTTTTTGTTCTAGACCGTCGGATTCGACCGAAGTAATGATAAATAGATATAAATAGAAAAAAAAAGTGGGGGACCAAAAAAACATACGCAAAGGTTTTCTAACGTCCATGTAATGGTAAAAACATGATAATTATACTTTTTATTGTGTAAGCTATTATATTGCCGATTTGTAAATTCCATGATGAAACGTAAATTCATATCATGAGACACTGCAAGACAATTCAAGGAGTTTGGATGAACATCTTATCGGGTCGAGAACTTAACGAGCTCAATAGTGTTCCTGATGAGGATTGGTTGAGAAACAATATCGAAAACATTGAGCTGAAAAACGACAACAGTGCGAATGTTAGTTGGCAACAAATTTTCGTGGCAACGTTATGGATTATCTAGTAGCAACGTAATTCGAAGGTTTTTAAGGTAAGCCCAATACCCTCAACAACTATGTACACCTCCCAATTTGTCAGGTATACTACGAAGAATGGCATGGATCGGTAGGAAATACCATTCCTGCACAACATGAGGCGGGGTAGACATTTCCAAATTAAAATATTGAGGTGCAAACTACATAACACACAGAGAAAGAAAAAGACGAGCATCAAAGAGATGTTGGAAAAATCACCAAGTGGATGAGTGATGTGAAGTTGAACGTGGACGGTAGACTAAGGAAAATAATGGCGCGACAACGGGAGTCTGAGGTCTAAAGGAGGAGAATGGCTTTGGAATTCAAGCAGAGTATTTTGGTCTTATTTCATCCGGGTTACAACACACCAGTTACCGTTACAATGAGTCTCACAATGCCAAAATAATGCTAATCTATTACAAGGTATGGACTAGCTTGGTCCGGAACACCCAATGTATAATACAAGTATAAATTTAGTCTAGATAATATTATGAGATAAAGAAATGTATAGGTCGAATCACTGATGTTCGATCCACGAATCTCGAATCGCAAAGATTCGATACAACTTTAAGTCGAATAAGAAGAGCCTCGAAGGGTGTTGGTTCGACGCTGACGAGCCTCGAATGAGAAAGGTTCGATCGAGCCCTAAGTCGAATCGGGTCCTATATCGAATCAGAAGAAAGATCAAATTGGATGAGCGTCGAATCGAATGTGTATCGAATCGGTGAATTCGATTGACAAGATAACATGTCGAGTATATGACATGTCTAAAAACCCTGGGGAACAGGGCATTTATAGAACATGTCATGTGGGTCCCGCCTATAGGTCGAATTGGGTAGATCGAATGGGCTTGATTCGATCTAGCATCGGTCGAATGACCATCATTTGATATAGAATCTCCTGGGTCGGCCCAGAATAGCATTCTGGGCCTTCCTAAAATATTCCCATCATATAGTTCCCCCAATTTGGGAGTCGGTGTTGGTACAAGAGTGGGTCCCAAACTTTAACATTGGTTACGTTTTATCTAATCTTTCGTATCGTATTTCGTGTTCCGCCTGCGGACTTTATTGTTTGTCTTGGCAAAACGTATTCAAAAATACTCCCCCATTTGGTAACCGTAATCTCATATTTGGGTGGAAAAACTTACCAATCATTCCGATGGGTTAGAGAGTTTTTTTTTTGGTAACGAATTTTAGTCGTTCGATCTATCCCGAAAATGTAGATCGAATCCATTGAATTCGATATTGCAATATCGAATCTGATGAATTCGATCCCACAATATCGAATTCAGAGGAAAGGCGGTGGTGGGGCTATATAAAGGCCCACTTTCTACCTCATTTTCATTTTTCTTTTTGCGGAGAGCTTTTTGTCCGCTTTTCAGCATCAGTCGAATCGTCCGGATTCGATCTACTAACATCAAACGATATGAATTCGATATATCAGTTAGGGTCGAATACTGACGATTCGACATTGCCTTTAACTCAAATTAATTACTTTTAAGCTTATAACTTGCTAATGGCGCGAAAAAAAGTCTAAGAGCCGTAGTAGGCCAACTGTTTCCCTGAGAACATGTATGCTTCTAAAGTGAATGCCAACAGAGCTAGTTCTTTGAATGTAGGCCCGTCGGTGGATAACATTGCCCATGTCGAAGAGTCCGCGGGATTTGCCGCAAGAAGTCGACCTACTGTGAGGCCTTCCGAGAGCTTATCTGATAATTGAGGTGTTGGACATACCGTTCCGTCATCGCCAGATCGCTCTACTATCAGGCTGGGAGGAGTAAGCGCGGGCACTCGAGTTTCCTTAGTGAGCAATTTCGAGAGGCATGAAGACTTCGTCCCGCGAAGTTAGTCATGACTCCAACTGCCTCCGGAGGACGGGTTGGACGAGTTCCCAAATCAGAATGATGGAAGAGGCTGATGTCGTTGACAACATGATCGCTGCTAATCTAGCACAATTCGACGTCGAGAATTTGAATTTTAGGCGTCGGCCTAGGTTACCTGCCGAGGGCCCCTCTAACCTAAGAGGCAAAAATTGGTACACTGCTGCTAAGAGGTATGCTATGGAGACACGTGTTACCGCTGAGGCCGGAGAGATCCCACAACCTTCACGGAAATGACCTCGACCGTCTGGGAATCCTAGGCCAGTGCTACCTGGCGGCATTATTGATTACAAATTTTTTAATGACGAGAATTTAAAATCACTGAATATTAAGTTGATGGGATATCAATTGCGAGAAGAGCGGTCAATCGAGATCCTTAAAGGAATGTGGCCTTAGCTCGACCGCGTTGCAGTAGTGAATAGATTGGGTTATCTTGATTTGGCGCAATTCGGGCGTTTATTCTTCGCTTCTACCGAAATTGTAATGTACCGACTATGTCGGGATTATAGTGGTCTGATTGAAGTCCAAAACAAAGATAATGTCGTGGTCTACAAATTGAACGTGAGTCTCGTTGCATTACGATCACACATGCTTGGAATGCTGCCATGGTAAGTGCCAAAGCTGTTAAGAGTGCCCTTGAAGCTGGCGTTAATGCTAAAAAAGTTGAGGATAGCGTGGCGGCACTTTGTGCCGAAATTGCTGCTTTGAAAAGGGAAAAGGACTCCTTGAAACGGGAGAATGGTTATCTCAAGTCACTGAATGAGTAGGCCGATACTGCGATCGCTAGGTTTGGTGACAAGGTGCGATATTTGGAGTCAGAGGATTATCAGTGCGAGGTGTCTTGGTCTTTCATTAAGAGCGGTGTTTATTGTTGGCTCGAATTATGACAAGGCGATGTCGACGTGAAATATAGTATGGAACTCGGAGTTGATCAGGTTGATATCTTGGGTTCATGAAAAAGGGTTTCCGCAAAGATATGCTATATGTTAGCCGTGGTCCTCGAATGGAGACTCTCAGGGTTGATGAGGAAGATGTAAGGGAGTTTTCTGCCCCGAAGGTTAGTGACCCTTTCTTTTGGCTATAGGAGGAACGACGCGATAATTCTGTGCCTATTGCAGCTATGCTTGATCCTGTGCCGCCAACAAGGCAATAAACTGCAGATATTGGCGTTGTGAACGCAGCTCTGGTTTATCCCGTCGGAGTAACGGACGTCATTCATATTGCTCTTGGCAACAGTGACAACAAAATGAATCCGTCGTCACGAATTGAGGCACAATGATACTGATTTCTACAAGGACCACGTAGAGACTGACCCACCATTGTGTAGGAGGACAGAGGCGAAAATGAAACGTCATGTTGATCGCCTCCCTAAGGTCGGTTTTGGAGAAGGAAGGGGGACCATCCAATGGGATGGAACGAAGCACAACTGGTGTCGTAAGAGTATATTTTGGGAGCTCACTTACTGCTCAACAAACTTGATATGTCATAACCTAGACGTGATGCATTGCGAGAAGAACTTCTTCGACAACATAAAGAATACGGTCATAGATGACGCAGAAAAGACAAAAGACAACATGAATGCGCGTCTGGATTTGCAAGAGTTTACCAACCGAAGTGAGTTGTTTTTAGTGACGGGATCGGATCAACGTACCGACAAACCTCATGCAATATATTGTCTCACAAAGGATCAAAAGGGGCAAGTGTGCGAATGGTTGTGCAGTTTGAAGTTTCCCGACGGTTATGCTTCTGATATTGGCCGATGCGTGCAGGTGCATAATCTAAAAGTAATAGGAATGACGATTGTTATCTATTTTAAAGCAAAACTATAAAATATTGCACTACAAGAATCCAGGGTCATCCGTGACCGCCGTCTCGTGACCGCCGGGCGGTCACGGTAAACAATGCCGTGACCGCCCAACGGTCACGGATGCATCCGTGACCGCTCAGCGGTCACGGCCAACAATGTCGTGACCGCCCAGCGGTCACGGGAAACAACCCCGTGACCGCTGCGCAGTCACGCGATGCCATAGGCGGGAAACTTCCCGCCTATGGCTGCCCTAGTGGCATTCGTGACCGCTGGGCGAACACGAAAGAGGGGTCATTCGTGATCGTCGGGCGGTCACGAATGATATTCATAAAAAAATGCTTTTATGGATCCATCTTGATGTGTTTATGATTTTTAACAATAAGTCTAATTACTACATGTGAATTGAATAAAAAAATTAGTACAACATTAGTAATTAACATATTAAACTAGCAAATTCGATGTGATTAGGCGAGTTATGAACGAATAACCTATTTTATGTTATACAACTAATTATCATATACACCATGTTGTTTTAGATGTAATGTGTCATTTTGTGATAAAATCTCTTTTAATTTACTTAGTAGTAACTATTTTATCAATTTAACAAACATCACACCTTAATTAAACAAACGAAAATCAAAAAACGTTGAATGAAGGTTATTCGTGACCGCTGGGCGGTCACGAAACAAGTTCGTGACCACCCAGCGGTCGAGAACTCTTTCGTGACCGCCCAGCGGTCGCGACATGCTTTGTGACCGCCGAGCGGTCGCGACATGCTTCGTGACCGCCGAGCGGTCGCGACATGCTTCGCGACCGCTGGGCGGTCACGAATAATATTCATAAAAAAAATTGATTTTATGGATTCATCTTGATGTGTTTATGATTTTTAACAATAAGTCTCATTACTACATGTGAATTGAAGTAATAAATTAGTACAACATTTGTTATTAACATATTAAAATAGCGAATTCGATGTGATTAGGCGAGTTATGAACGAATAACTTATTTTCTGTTCTACAACTAATTATCATATACACCATGTTGTTTTATATGTAATGTGTGATTTTGTGATAAAATCCCTTTAATTTACTTAGTAGTAACTATTTTATCAATTTAACAAACAACACACCTTTAATAAACAAACGAAAATCAAAAAACGTCGAATGAAGGTTATTCGTGACCGCTCGGCGGTCACGAAAGACCCCTCATTCGTGACCGCCCAGCGGTCGCGAACTCTTTTGTGACCGCCCAGCGGTCGCGACATGCTTCGTGACCGCTGGACGGTCACGAAAGAGGGGTCATTCGTGACCGCCCGGCGGTCACGAATAATATTCATAAAAAAAAATTAATTTTATGGATTTATCTTGATGTGTTTATGATTTTTAACAATAAGTCTCATTACTACATGTGAATTGAAGTAATAAATTAGTACAACATTTGTAATTAACATATTAAAATAGCGAATTCGATGTGATTAGGCGAGTTATGAACGAATAAATTATTTTATGTTCTACAACTAATTATCATATACACCATGTTGTTTTAGATGTAATGTGTGATTTTGTGATAAAATCACTTTAATTTACTTAGTAGTAACTATTTTATCAATTTAACAAACAACGCACCTTAAATAAACAAACGAAAATCAAAAAACGTCGAATGAAGGTTATTCGTGACCACTCGGTGGTCACGAAAGACCCCTAATTCGTGACCGCCCAGCGGTCGCGACATGCTTCGTGACCGCTGGGCGGTCACGAAAGAGGGGTCATTCGTGACCGCCTCGGTCACGAATAATATTCATAAAAAAAAATTGATTTTATGGATTCATCTTGATGTGTTTATGATTTTTAACAATAAGTCTCATTACTACATGTAAATTGAAGTAATAAATTAGTACAACATTAGTAATTAACTGATTAAAATAGCGAATTCGATGTGATTAGGCGAGTTATGAACGAATAACTTATTTTATGTTCTACAACTAATTATCATATACACCATGTTGTTTTAGATGTAATGTGTGATTTTGTGATAAAATCCCTTTTAATTTACTTAGTAGTAATAATTTTATCAATATAACAAACATCGCACCTTAATTAAACAAACGAAAATCAAAAATTTCGAATGAAAATTATTCGTGACCGCTGGGCGGTCGCGAAGAAATTGGGGCGACCGCCAGGTGGTCACGAAAGACCCCTCGTGACCGCCGAGCTGTCGCGAAAGACCTTGGAATTTGGGGGAAATTTAAATTTTTTGAAAATTCAAAAATTTCACCCAAATTCTATATATACCCACCATTCCTCCCATTAATTTTCACTACACTCAAATTATCTTCTCTAAAAAAACCCAACACTTTTCCTCCTTTCCTCATTTCCCAATCCAAAACATAAACACCAACAATTTTGCTTCTCCTCTTTCCTTATATCTCCAAAAAACAAAACACCAACTATTTTTCTTCTCATCTTTCCTTATATCTCCAAAAAATAAAACACCAACTCTCTTATTTTCTTGTTTTCTTTACTTATAACACAAATCATTCTCTTAAATGATGTTTATATAAAACAATCGTCCAACCATAAATTCTATTCTCAAAAAACAAATATATATTCCGGTATTTTGCCGGAATTTTTTTTTATTTCGTTGAATATCATCCGTGACCGCCGGGCGGTCACGGATGGCTTGAATATTATCCGTGACCGCCGATGACCGTTGGCGTCATCCGTGACGGCTGAGCGGTCGCGGTGTTGCCCGCGACCGCCAAGCGGTCACGGATGACCCTGGGGTCATCCATGACTGTTGAACGGTCGCGAATGACTGCCGTGACCGCTCGGTGGTCGCGGATGACCCCGGGGGCATCCGTGACCGCTGGGCGGTCGCGGAAGACTGCCGTGACCGCTCGGCGGTCGTGGATGACCCCGGGGGCATCCGTGACCGCTGGGCGGTCGCGGATGACTGCCGTGACCGCTGGGCAGTCGCGGATGACTGTCGTGACCGCCCAGCGGTCACGGATGACCTCCACGACCGAGGTCTTCCGCGACCGGTCATCCGTGACCGGAAGAGGGTCATTCGCGACCGCCCGGGCGGTCGCGAATGACCCTTTTTCCTTGTAGTGTTGGTTACATTCGAAAAAGAATGAAGCTGAAATGCTGAATGCATGCACACCACATGCATGCATATAATGCTGCCGAAGTTAGAGATTAGCTTAAAACTTAAGAACTTATCTCTAAAACCTACGCACTAACTAAGAAACTCTAAGTGATGTGCTTATACATATTATCGTATAATTTGTTCATTGTATATGTGTCATAAGAGCCTTCAATAAACAACGAGTAAAAGAATACGTTTGGTCCCATAAGTTGACACTTTCACGCATTTGATCTGTAATTTGTCATCTCACTCTTTTAGTTCAAGAAGAAGTTTTTAAAATTTAGTTCCAGGTTGACTTAAAAGGCTAGGGATTTTGACTCAGAAAAAACCCATTTAGATGATACGCCATCGGGACAATTACATGGCACGCTGACCTAAATAATTGTTTTTTTTCTTAAATTATTTGATTACATGGCATCCATGTGACGTGCCTTGTAATTAAGTTTTTTTTTAGATCAAAATTTCTAGCTTTTAAGTCAACGGGGTGTTACATCAACAAAAATCGTCGAGTTTAGGGAACTCCAACTGACCTGTGACTAAAATTGAGTGTTTTAGTTGACTTACGGGATTAACAGTGTGGAATAACAAATTTCGGATTCAAATGCGGGTGTCAACTTATGGACCAAATGTATTTTTTCACCGATAAACAACTCTCGTACAAACATACCATATAAGTATTATTTGAAGGCAAATATAACAAATCACGTTCCACACATTTATCAGTTATCCATAAAAAAGTGGAAACATCTAGCGACAATGTAATATGTATATTGCACATCACGCCACCGATTTAGATATACGTACGCCATTTTTTCTTCTTCCTGTTATATAAATGCACACAGCCACACAATCAGTTCATCACACCCACAAAAAACAGAGCAGCGAAATTGGAAAAAAAAAAAAAAGAAAACATAAAAATGGGAGAGGAAGTGAAGAACGATCAGATAATATTGAAAGATTACGTAAAGGGTTTTCCTAAAGAATCCGACATGTTGTTAAAATCGTCGAATATTAAACTGAAGGTCCCTAACGAATGCAACGACGCCGTTTTAGTGAAGAATCTGTACTTGTCGTGCGACCCGTACATGCGAGGTCGAATGAGCAAAGTTGAGGGTAGTTACATCGATTCCTTTACCCCTGGTTCGGTGAGTGCTTTTTTATTTTTTTAATTATGTGACTGACTTACTGTTTTATTAGACCGATTATTATTTTAATAATAAAACCATTTTTTTTTTCTGTTTTTCAATTGATTTTCTATGTGGGGTTGTCAGAGTTTGTACAATGATTGTTTTATTGGTCATGGGTGTATTTGTTTATTGTGACTGTTGTGAGTGGAACTGAAGAGTAGATTCTGTGATGTGGAATCTGAAATATTTTAATGAATATTCCTCATGTACAATACCTACATGAATATTGACATATATATAAAAGTTACATAATAGCTTTTTCTAAAAAAGGGATTCTTGGCAAAAGTAAGATAATTATTGGTTTGGTCCTAATCATGGAATTAAATTGAGCAGGTACTGATTTAGCAGAGTACGATGAAACAGAGGATTTTTTAGCTGATAATAGAAAAGTTATATAGTTACTGGTTTAGTTCTCCGTTAAAAGGGGAGATTATGTCATGCAACCTTTACCGTTGGATTGTTGACGTGGAGATTTTTTTCATGTAATTATTTAATCTAATTAAGTATCAACTTATTAGTCAAACTAAGCTAAGAGAAAGAAAAAAAAAGTTAATCTTTTCACTAGGTATGATCTGCATATGTAGTATAAATATTAGACATTAACAACTCTGTTAATAGTTAAAAGCAATGATATAATAAAGCTATGAGTTTCTTGAACTGCATTTTAGATTCTTGTTGGTCTTTCTCATGTATGCATTTGATTTATTGTGTAGCCTTTAACGGGATATGGAGTCGCCAGAGTAGTCGATTCTTCCAATCCGAAATTCAAGAAAGGTGATCTGATATGGGGCATGACTGGTTGGGAGGAATACAGCCTTATTAAATCGACTAACGGTCTTTTCAAAATTGAGCACACGGATGTTCCTCTCTCGTACTATACTGGGATTCTCGGTGAGTAATTTATTCATCTCCAATACTCTTGCATTGTATTGCGAGAAATGCAGTTAGTGAATATTTTTCTGTTTGTTTTTCTATGTGCAGGTATGCCTGGCATGACTGCTTATGCTGGTTTTTACGAAGTATTGGCTCCGAAAAAAGGAGAAACCATCTTCATTTCAGCTGCATCTGGAGCTGTCGGACAGCTTGTTGGACAGTTCGCAAAGTTGTTCGGGTGCTATGTTGTTGGAAGTGCAGGAACCAAAGATAAGGTTTAATTTCTATGCTGTCTCAAGATTTGGTGTTCTTTCTATAGCTTTTCGCATTGATCCCGCTCAATGTAAAAGCAATGAACTCTCCTGGTATACTGCAAGTAGCAATATGCCTCTCTTTATGATTTCGGTGTGTAGAAAGGACGATTCTTGCACATGTCATTCGAAAAAATGAAATGTTAGTTGTTATGTCTACTCAAAATGGAAAAAAAAAACACTTCCAACCATATACAGAATCTATTTTACGCTGGGTAGTTTCCTTCACATTTGTAGGTAGAACAATGTTGTTGATTTTATATAGTGTTTTAGCTTGGGTACAATTACTATATCGAAACATATAAGTTATTTCATTGAATTGATTTATTCTGTGTGGTACATTTTGAATGATTATGCTGATTATATCTCTTGTGTGAAGAATGGTTAACCTTATTATTTTCATTATCTATTGCAGGTGGAGCTTTTGAAGAATAAATTTGGGTTTGATGATGCATTTAATTACAAAGAGGAACAAGATCTGAGTGCAGCTCTGAAAAGGTTAGTCATTTTCCATAATATTTGTGCTTAAAAAAAGGGTGCTTGCTCTGGAATTGGTTACAACTGAACCTAAACGTGAATTTTTGCTTAATTGTTGATGAGTAAAATTAGTATTGCCCTGTTGCTCAGGTGCTTTCCTGAAGGCGTCGACATGTACTTTGAAAATGTCGGTGGAAAAATGCTTGACGCGGTGCTCCTCAACATGAAACTCAATGGTCGTATCGCTGTATGTGGTATGATCTCGCAGTACAACCTTGAGAAACCCGAAGGCGTGGAAAACTTATTCATGCTTGTCACCAAACGAATTCGTATGGAAGGTTTTCTGGTATTCGATTACTACCACCTCTACCCAAAGTTTGTGGAGATGACTCTTCCGTTTATTAAAGAAGGCAAAATTACATATGTGGAAGACATCGTCCATGGCCTTGAAAGTGCACCGAGTGCTTTAGTCGGGCTATTCTCTGGTCGCAACGTTGGGAAGCAGGTCGTAGTTGTCGCTCGTGAGTAATGTTTATATCTGTATAAAGTGTATGTATAAAGTGTATGCTTGATATGCTAGTAATGTTTATATCTGAATAAAGTGTATGTATAAAGTGTATGTTTGAGTCATGCTAGTAATAATCTGTGTAATCGACTTTTCCGAAGGAGACCTCAAAGTTATTGTAACAGTCATGTATCGAAGATTTCAAATTGTTCCTTGCAGAGTACAAATTGCTTATGTTTTCGACTTAGTAGAAGCAAAACATATTAGTGCGCTGAACCCTGGTTCATATCGTTTGAACCGAGAATCATAGAATGTGATATAATTTCTACAAGTTGTAGGTTTTTAAGACGAATCATTCAAGAGAACTTTACTATGCACACATCACTAGTACTTAGTGAATTTTTCAAATCATAGTTTGTTGTTTCTCTCTGTTCAACTTTAGGTAAATGTCAAGTATTATCCAATAGGAGAGACAAAAATTTCAGAGCAATGGAATCCTAGATTGCTGCTCTAGTTCCTTAGTTCAAATAAAATGTAACAAGGTTAAGGAATTTCGATGCTTCAGGTGATTTAACATTTTTCCTCTAAGATGTTTTATTGAGATTGGTAAGACTTCTGACTAGTTGTTTTGTGATAATAATTTCACCAAATTTCAAGAGGAGTTTTAGCTAGCCTTTAGGAACATGAAACAATGTATGTTGACATTTCATTCATAAGCCTAATAACTATATATTGTGTATTAGGCTATCATCTAAATTCCGAGAAAGCTTGTGTAATTTTACCGAACTTTATAGCATGTCGTTGTCAAAGATTTTATAAAATTTATTATTTTCCTTGTAAGCTTATACAACTTTCTTTCCTTATAGCTCTATATAGATAGGGCCATAAGTATTAATATCTTTTGGCCGGCGATCTAGAACTCTTTAATAATGATCTGATTTTAGCTTAATAATTTGAACTCGAGTTAAATAGAAAAATAACAACCAAGTCTCTAATTTTAACTCATCGGGGTGAATTAAACAACTAAACGTGAATCACATTAATTGAGCTGAACACGTGATTTTTTGGTCCTTACTAATCTACTCATTGAGTCTTCATCATTAGGCTTTTAAGTTTTTTCTCGTTATGTATGACTTCTGCCTGCGTTTTCATTGGTCATTCATTTGCTTTTTCTGTTTGTCGTAAGTCCAGAGTTTCAACACGCCATGCATGACGTATGTGGGTATTCGTTTAGCATGACCTAACTATCGTAGACAATTTTCTAGCATATTATTGTCGATGACGATGGGTGCTAAACCTAACACTCATATCCTTAATAGCAAGGCACCCAAGCTATATAACAATGTATGCCTAAGTAGCCTAAACTTATAATAATAATATATGTTTAAATTAAGTTAGTGATTAAATAACAAAGCACGTTGTTTTTCCAGTTTCCTTACTACTTTTCTTATACACGTAAATGGAAATAATACAAACCATTTATGGTTCTCCTTTTCTTTTTTCATTTTAATTAAATGCACATTACTGGGTTCATCACATATTCACATCACACACAATAAACACACACAAACACAAACACAAACACACAGCAAAATAAAAAAAATGGGAGAAGAATTAGTGAAGAACGATCAGATAATATTGAAAGATTACGTAAAGGGTTTTCCAAAAGAATCCGACATGTTGCTAAAATCATCGAATATCAAACTGAAGCTCCCGAACGAGTGCAACGACGCCGTATTGGTGAAGAATCTGTACTTATCGTGTGACCCGTACATGCGAGGTCGAATGAGCAAAGTCGAGGGGAGTTACGTCGATTCATTTACCCCTGGTTCAGTAAGTACTTTTGTTATTATTATTATTTAATTATGCCGATTATTTTAATAATAAATTAAAACCTTTTTTAGTTAATAATAAAAGAATTGATTTTCTAAGTGGGTAATCACTGTTCCCCGGAGGTTGTTGTAGATCGAGGTACGATGATTGTTTATTCGACATGGGTTTTTTTTTTATTAGTTTGTTTGATTCAGAGTGTTGTGATTTGTGGGTGGAATTGAATAATCAGTTAATTAATTATGATGTGGAAAATCAGAAAAAATATTTTAATGGGGCACATGAAATTGACATATAAAAGTCAGAGAAATGAGCTTTTTTCTGAAAAGGGGTTTTAGCAATATTGATGAATAATTAGCTACTAGTGTAGTTACTGCTCACCAATGGACAATCCATGAATTCATTATTGGAATCAGAAAAAAGATGGTACATTTCTTATTTGTAGAATATAAAATGCTGTTATTATAGTTAAATGGCAACGTAAAATTTGCGGTTCGCGATACAAAAGAAGTAGAGAGGCCTCCTTTTTAATGGCTTTGGTTTTATCTTTTTCCTGGTCAATTTTGTTGTGATTTAGTTCAATCTCCCTTTATTAGTTTTAAGTGAACTTATCTTGTTTATTACGTTGATTCATCGAGTCCAAATTGTGTATTGCTATATTGGAAGTGCCATGTATATATGATCTGATGAACTACTCTTTATACTTCTGTAATTAACAAGAAAGATGGTGACATGCTAGCTATAATCAACATATACACTTGCATTGTAGTGACTTTAAATTTCGTTGTGGATGTAAGCTTTGATTTGCTATGTATTAAAACGACCTCACACGTTTTCGAGTGTCTTTGAATTCTTTCGAAAATAGTTTCTGTAATATTTCCTATTTTTGAACTGATATGAGCTACGATGGAAATATGTTGGAGTATTCATTCAGCCAAATCAGAAACATTGTTTCTATGTTTTAGATGGAACTTCTAGAACATTATCCATGATATGAGCTAAGAATGTTTTTAACTGTACGTCATAGCCTATAACGGGATATGGAGTTTCCAGAGTTCTCGATTCTTCCAATCCGAAATTCAAAAAAGGTGATCTTATATGGGGCATGACTGGTTGGGAGGAGTACAGCCTTATTAAGTCGACAATGGGTCTTTTCAAAATTGAGCACAAAGATGTTCCCCTGTCGTACTATACTGGCATTCTCGGTGAGTTACTTCTTTAGGAAATTCATTTCCAATACTCTGCGTTGTGAAAACTGTGAATTAGTGTGTACGGGAACGGAATGAGTGACTTTAAGTACGTATATATCCTTCTGTGTTTTTATGTGCAGGTATGCCTGGCATGACTGCTTATGCTGGTTTTTACGAAGTATTGGCTCCGAAAAAAGGAGAAACTATCTTCATTTCAGCTGCATCTGGAGCTGTCGGACAGCTTGTTGGACAGTTCGCAAAGTTGTTCGGGTGCTATGTTGTTGGGAGTGCAGGAACTAAAGATAAGGTTTACTATATATTATCTATAATGGCGAATATTTTTCTACTGATTTTGCATTGATCCCACTCATTACACAGCATAAATGCAAAAAACTTCCATGGTATTTTACAAGCAGCAATATGCCTCTTTATGTGATTTTGTATGTATAAATTGGACAGGTCTTGGCCTACGTCTAGCACAGAAATAAAGCTATTAGCTGTTATAAAGAACGTAAATCTTAACGAGTGCCTACCATACAGAGTCTAAAAATATGCTAGGTAGATTCCTTCCATTTTGCAGTAAGGTAGAACAGCGGCTTTGATTTTAGTATGCATCAAAAGTCTTATGTCTTGTTTTAAGTTGGATACTATTAGTAATGGGTTTATGTAGAGATTTATTTTTTGTCATAGGATTTTTTTCTTGTGTAATTGATTTATGTCTATCTTGTATCTTTTGAATGACTATGTTGATTACATCGTTTGTGAAGAATGGATAACCTTACGTCTCCATTGACTGTTGAAAGGTGGAGCTTTTGAAGAATAAATTTGGGTTTGATGACGCCTTTAATTACAAAGAAGAACAAGATTTGAATGCAGCTCTCAAAAGGTTAGTCTTTTGCCATAATGCTTTGGCTCAAAAAAAGTATGCTTGATCTGAACCTGTGTTAAATTTTTCTGAACGTGAATTTTGGCCTAAAATGTTGATGAGTGATGAATATTGTCTTTCCCTTGCTCAGGTGCTTCCCTGAAGGTATTGACATGTACTTTGAAAATGTTGGTGGCAAAATGCTCGACGCGGTGCTCCTCAACATGAGAGTCCATGGTCGTATTGCTGTATGTGGTATGATCTCGCAGTACAACCTCGAGAAACAAGAAGGGGTTCAAAACTTGTTCATGCTTATCATGAAACAAATCCGTATGGAAGGCTTTCTGGTTTTCGGTTACTACCACCTCTACCCAAAGTTTGTGGAGATGACTCTTCCGCTTATTAAAGAAGGGAAAATTACATATGTTGAAGACACCGCTGATGGTCTTGAAAGCGCACCAAGTGCTTTAGTCGGGCTATTCTCTGGTCGCAATGTTGGGAAGCAGGTCATAGTTGTTGCTCGCGAGTAAGGTTTATATCTGTATCAAAAGCACATGATTGAGTTGTGCTAGTAATAATCTGTGTAATCGACTTTTCTGCAAGAGATTCGGAGTTGTCGTAATAAGTCAAAGTATGTAAATGGTTCCTCATAAGTACTAAAACGCTTATGTTTTTAACTTAGACAAAGAAACCATGAGAGTATAATTGTTAGAAATCGTTTGAAATTTGACGAAAAGTATTCTTTGTAATCATATATATATCTTTTTAGGCTACAACAATTTAGACAACTAAAATATTTGGCTCCGTATCAGTATAATGTGAAAGGGAATTGAGCATTTTCTTTTCTACGTTACATAATAGTGTCTATTAGTTTCCATGTTTTTTTGTTTCATGCATGAGAAAGGACATATCAATCAGGCCTGCAGCTTTGTAAGTTGACGGAGTAAGCAAATTGTGTGAGTAACTATCAATTTTGATTCTTCTGATTAATATGAACGGCAAATTTTGATTCCCTTTGTAATTATAAATTAAATGTACACATATAGCACACTATTCAGTTCATCAATTATAACTTAACAAACACACATACATAGAAACAGAAATAGACACCAAATTAGGAGGAAAAGAAAGTATGGGAGAGGAAGTGAAGAACAATCAGATTGTATTGAAAGACTACGTAAAGGGTTTTCCTAAAGAATCCGATATGTTGTTAAAATCGTCGAATATCAAACTGAAGCTCCCAAACGAATGCAACAACGCGGTTTTGGTGAAAAATCTGTACTTGTCGTGCGACCCTTATATGCGACGTCGCATGAGCGAATTTGACTGTAGGTATGGCAACTCATTTACCCTTGGTTCGGTAAGTCTTTTTCTCACTGAATTTTATTTTATTTTAATCTCTGTTTTGATGCTGCTAAATGTTTCATCACTGTATTTTTCGGAGTTGGAAGAAGATAAACGTGTGTTGATGAGGAATCAGAAATATCGTAATGAATACCCAAAGTTTACACGATCATAAAATCGCCTGATGTGAGGCACGTAATTAGCTTTTGTAAGGTGATCGAGGTTTAGCAAAACTATGATTATCATTCATCATAAGCAATTCCTTAACAAGAATTATCTGATCTAAAGGCTATTGAGAAGAGCATGAAGCCCTGTAATTTATACGGGATTTGATTTACATGTTAAATCTGTTTGTTGTGTTATTACTGCTGTCATGTTTTACTTTCTTTGTTCCCACTCATTACACAATGTGCGTATTGCTTGGTCGTTTTGATGTATGTATTGAATTTTATACGTAGCCTATCGCGGGATTTGGAGTGGCCAGAGTAGTCAATTCTTCCCATCAAAAATACAAGAAGGGTGATCTAGTCTGGGGCTTAACTGGTTGGGAAGAGTACAGTCTTATTAAATCAACTACCGGTCTTTTCAAAATTGAGCACACAGATGTTCCTCTCTCGTACTATACCGGGATTCTCGGTAAGTAACTTCTTTGCACAATTCATAGCCGATAGTATTCTGCCTCTGAAAGCTGTGAATTAATGCTTACGAGAATGAAACGAGTCACTTTATGTATATTATTTTGCTTTATACAGGTATGCCTGGAATGACTGCTTATGCTGGTTTTTATGAAGTATTGGCTCCAAAGAAAGGAGAATCTATCTTTATTTCAGCTGCATCTGGTGCTGTGGGACAGCTTGTCGGACAGTTTGCGAAGTTGTTTGGGTGCTATGTTGTTGGAAGTGCAGGAACCAGAGACAAGGTTCACTAAAATATTTATACTTCGATCCTAGTCGTTACACAACGTAAATTCAATAAACTCTATATTACAAGTAACAATAAGTTAATCAAAAAAAATATATTACAAGTAACAATATGAATGACTCTCTCTGCAATTTGAGGTAGGGAATAGCATTCGTTACAAGGATGCATAGAAAATCTTGTAACACGTTATTCAGCTTCTGTATACAATTAGAGCCAGTCTCGTTTTTTCTTAGATTTATCTAAAATTAATATTTTTATAATTTATTCATAACTGTATTATATGCTTTGAATGATTACCTTATTTTGTTTTACCTGTTGCAGGTGGAGCTTTTGAAGAATAAATTTGGGTTTGATGATGCATTTAATTACAAAGAAGAACCAGATTTGAATGCAGCTCTGAAAAGGTTAGTCTTTTGCCATAATATATTGGTTTAAAGGAATTGTGCGTTGCTCTGAAATTGGCTTAAATTGTTGTTGGGGCTAAATTTGGTCATATTATAAGAATTTTTGCAGAGTTAAGGAACATTAAGAGTGAATATTGTCTTTATGTTGCTCAGGTGCCTCCCTGACGGCATCGACATGTACTTTGAAAATGTTGGTGGAAAAATGCTCGACGCCGTGCTCCTCAACATGAGAGTCCATGGACGTATCGCTGTATGTGGTATGATCTCGCAGTACAACCTTGAGGAATACGAAGGCGTGCACAACTTGCTCAACCTCCTCATGAACCAAATTCGTATGGAAGGTTTTCGTGTATTTAGTTACTTCCACCTCTACCCAAAGTTCGTAGAAACGACTCTTCCGCTTATTAAAGAAGGGAAAATCACGTACGTGGAAGACATCGTTGATGGACTTGAAAGCGCACCAAGTGCTTTGGTCGGGCTATTCTCTGGTCGAAACATTGGGAAGCAGGTCGTAGTTGTCGCTCGCGAGTAAGGTTTATGTTTTATGTATATGAAAAGTGTACACTTGATCAATTTACCTTCGTTATAGCATGACAAGTTCTTGTAATAATTCTTATTTTGCAAGTCTGTATAATCGAATTTTTTAAGCTGCAGTAGATCTCAGAGTTATCGTGATAAGTAAGCGATCCGTTGTCACAAAATATATTAATCTGGTCAAAGCTGATAACATTCATGAAGGAAGCCATGATCTTACAAGACAAAGATGAATCTTACAAAGATATTACAAGACAAAGAGGAATCTTATATTCTTGAAGCAAGCCATGATCTTACAATATATATATATATATATATATATATATATATATATATATCATGTGTTTATGAGAAATTAGTTATTTTTGCATATAAATTGTTAAGAAATTTACAAGATTTTATAATTATATAATATGTTTAGGCTATCAGGTTGTTAATTTGTTACCTTTGTCTTTTTTTGAATATAAGTATTTATTCGTGATTTATTCTTCACTAAAATTAAATTATAATCACAATCCTTGTTTATTCTTTAATCAAATTTACTACCAATTACTAAAAAATGTAATAACGAATAACGATAACAATAAAGGACGTCGAACAATTAAAATTTAACGTGCCTGTGATACTAGTCTACTACTATCTATAAAAGGGAATAATTTTAGCACTTGATTATTTGCAAATCAGTCCATATATTTTGAATTTTTTATTTTGGCCCCTAAAGTTATCTTATTTACTTTTGAGCCCCATGATAAATTGTAACACACCCCTTCAAATTTTAAATTTTCTTATTTTTGCCTCCAAAGGTTTTTATTATTTGACTTGTAAATTTCATAAATACCCATGCGCCTTTGAAGCCTTTCACTTTCGCTCTTAAATTTTTTTATTATTTGCTTTTGTGCTCCCCGGTAAATTACAGAACAATCATTATGGTTTTTAACTATTTTACTTTTGCCCTAAAGTTTTCTGTTATTTGCTATTGGGCTCCATAGTAAATTGTAACACAGTCCTTCAAGTTTTAATTTTTTAAATTTTTGCACCAAAAGTTTTTGTTATTTAGCTCATTTCGTCGTCCATCTTTCTTTGTTTCAAGTTTGCCATTGTAAGTTCAAATAATTACTATGTTATATTATATTATGTCTATCTATATGTATTATATCTATAAATTGCTACGCTTTAGTCGTGTAATTTGGTATGCCCCTATTTTGCCCATGTTATTTTATGTAATTATTTTCCATTATACTGAAACTCAAACACCAAGAAAAGGGGTGGCCGTAATTGTAGACTTTGTGGCGTAGCATGTGTTGATGGGCCTCGTCGAAGGAGTGTGATGTGGTGGCGGTGATATGCGCAATCGGAGGGGCCGAATGTAGTAGTGGTTATGCGCGTCGCCGGGGGTATATGATGTGGTGGTGGGAACTTGGTTGCGACGTGCTGGAAGAAAATTGATTCGACCTTTGGGGCAGAGGAAATTTGGCGTCGAAGTGGGATTTCAGCGAAAAAATGGGTGGTGGGGCGGCCAGGGCGGGGGTGCAGCGGTAGAATCGAAACCATGAGAAGTGGTGGTGTCGTGTGTGGCGATGTTTAATAATTTATGATTATTCACATAAATACAGTCAACCATAGTAAAATAATTTATGATTTCTTATTGCTTTATATGAAGATAATACATAGAAAACAGTTTTTTGGGTTTTTATCTTATTAATTAGCCATCGAATAATACTAATTAAAATATTAATAAAAATTTGTACATGCCCGTGCTGACCCCATTTTTTGTATTATTTACTTTTTACCAGTGTCCTTTTATTTTTGAATTATTTGATTTATGCGCCCAAAGTTTGTTATTTAACTTAGTATACTGTTGTCAATTGCAGAATAGTCCTTTTACTTGTTGATTTATTTATTTCCCCCCAATATTATGTTTTTTAACTTAGTGGCCAGCTGTAAAATGTTGAATGGTCCTTTTAGTTTAAACTTCTTTTATTTTTGCCCACACATTTATGTCATTTTATTGGTATATCTATATACTAAATAATAAAGGAAACTTTAGTCATGTAGTTTTTTGTTTCTATTTTGCCCCTATTATTTCATCGAATTACTTTTCAATATGTTGCAGCTCAAAAAAGAAAAAAAAAAGAGCAGCCGTAATTTTGGATTTTGTCGCGTGGGATGTGGTGGTGCACGTCGTTGGAGGCGTGGGGTGTGGTGGTGGCAATGCGTGTCGTCGGGGGTGTGTGGTGGCAATGCGCGTCGTCGAGAGCGTTGGATGTGGTGGCGGTGGTGCGCTCGCCGAAGAAGTGGGATGTGGTGGTGGCAATGCATGTCGTCGGGGGCGTAGAATGTGGTGGTGGTGTTGCACATCGTCGAAGGCGTAGAATGTGGTGGCGGTGGTGCGCGTTGCCAAAGGACTGGAATGTGTTGGCGGTAGTACGTGTCGCTGGAGGAGTGGGATATGGTGGTGATGGTGCGTGTCGTTGAGAGAAGGGCGGGTTGCGCTGGCGGTGGTGCGCGTCTTCACAGGGATGAGATGTGGTGGTGATGGTGCGGTCGTCGAAGGGGCCGGATGTGGTGTGGTGGTTGTGCACGTTGCCAGCGGCTTGGGATGTGGTGGTGATGGTGTGCAGTAGAGTAGGTAATGCATCGGGGATGTCGATGAGGAACTTGGTGGTGGAGGTGGAGGGGGCGACGAAAGCCGCGGTAGTGAGAGGGTGGAGAAAGGACGACATTTTTTGAGTTCTAATATTGCCCCTACTTAAACTTTAATTTCCCTGTTTTGCTTTTTTTTTTTTACTGTTGTGACTGATATACTTTGTTCTTTGCCGCTTTCGCTGACTATCATTAATAAAGGTATATTTATATATCAAAGAACTGCAGGTTTAAACTACACACAAAATTGCAAAAATATTTTAAAATTTGTCAAACAAGTTTAATTATTTAACGAAGACCACCAAGAAGGATCATTTTATTGATAAGGCAAAATTTATTCGAATATTATGTTAAAGTCCAGATATAAAGTATTTACACCATAATATTAATAATATCAACAATGCCTACATACATCGCACGTGCCATTTTTCCTAGTATATATATATAAGAGGGAATAGTGTAGTTAAGGTAAATTGCAAAATAGTCATTGTGGTATCTTCTTACTATATATAAGAGGGAATAGTGTTGTCAAAGTAAATTGCAAAATAGTCTTTGTGGTTTTGAACTCTTCCATGTTTGTCCCTAAAGTTTTTTATAAATTACTTTTGGGCCTCATGGTAAATTGTAACACAACCCTTCAAATTTTAGATTTTCTTATTTTTGTCCCCAAAGGTTTTTATTATTTGACTTGTAAATTTTAGAACAACCATTGCGCCTTTGAACTCTTTCACTTTTGCCCCTAAAGTTTCCTATTATTTGCTTTTGGGCTCCATGGTAAATTGCAGAACAATCATTATGGTTTTTACCTCTTTTACTTTTGCCCCTAAATTTTTTTGTTATTTGCTATTGGAGCCCCATAGTAAATTGTAACACAGTCCTTCAAGTTTTAACTTTTTTGATTTTTGCATCTAAAGTTTTTGTTATTTAGCTCATTTCGTTGTCCATCTTTCTTTGTTTCAATTTTGCGCTTGTAAGTTCTACTAATTAATATGTTCTGTTATATTATGTCTATCTATGTAACGCCCCAAAAATTAGGAAGCAAATAAATTTATACTTTAGTACCTGGACTTTTGAAAATTTCGATTTTGACCCTAAATGTTTAGAAAAATTTGCATTTTAATCCCTAAACTTAAAATTTAGTCTTTTATTATTTTTATAGGTCTCTAATCCTAAAACATATATTTCAATTTCAAATCTTAACCAAGATGATCGAATTATCTAGAAAAACTACATAAATAAATATCTATGTAACAAAGAAATCTATATATACCTATTTAAATTTTAATTATAAATAATTGAGGGACTTGATATGCAATTAACTAATTGATGAAGTAAGCCATGACATCTTTTTGATGAGGTAAGCCATGACATCTTTAAGAGCATGATTAAATTTAGATTTTTTGTGATTTATTATAAAATAATCAAGGTGGGGCCTAAATAAGTATGATTAAACTACTATTTTCGCCTATAAATACTCACCATTCTTCACCATTTTTTACAGCCCAAAATAATCCGATTCTGCAAAAGTCACTAGAAATAAAAGTTGTTCCTTTTTTGTGTTTTCGTTCAGAAAATAATTTTTCCATATTTATTTCTTGCCATTTTCTACCCAAAAAGACGCCAAAACTTTTATTGCGCAGGAAATGCCGATTCTGCACCTTAGAAAAATCATATCAAAAAGTAGAAACATTATTTTACTACCAATTTTTGGCTGCATACTCTCCTTGGTGTCTTCTATCTTTTGTATGAATATATCTATCTCAAATAATATGATATAGGAGGGCATAATCCATAAACCTTAAACTCTTGCCAGAAAATCCGATAGCAACTCTTATGTTGCAAGAATTATTTAGGATAGCAAACCTTTGTGTTTTCACAAAATCTTGGATTTCCACATCTCTCATGATGCTAGAAACCATAAACGATAAAAGGGTTTGAAAACCAAGTTCATTTGGATGTCCGATCAAAGGTAAAACCAAAACTGCGATGATTTTTCAGTTTATTTGGCACAACCTTTGTTTTCTTAATTTATAAGTTTAATCGCCATCATAATTCAAGTATTTATCACACACATAAATTTAACATGATATAGTATTAGTTATAAATAGATTATTATGATTTATAATCATGAATTGACATTTTTGTGATTTTATTTATAGCATTTAAATTGTATATTTATCATGTTTAAAATACTAATATTTATTGTAGAAAAATTATAAATTCAGTTGATTAATATTAATTAAATTTGTTAAAGATTTGACGAACTAATCAACGACATCAAGGTTTCCCGTACGAGTAAAGGTGAGGTTCCATTTCTGATTTGTTCTAGCCCCGTTTGGCATCCGGCCCTGAGGAACTTGGACAGAAAAGTCACTACTCCATTATCAAATCTCGAACAACCTATATTTCATCATATTTCTGTTTTTGTGTCTCATTTCATAACATTATTTTCTTACTCGTCCTTAAATCATATCCAATCATTTATTAATCATATTGATTCATACTCATGGTAATTCTCTAATATAATATCATATGTTGGTTCTTGAACTGTGCAAAGAGCAACGAACTATGTTCGAGACATGTAGCTCATAGAGCAACGGATATTATCCGATTTACTAGCTTATTTGTTTGTCTGTTATATCCATTGGGACGCCTTTGGGAAGTTGGGCCCAGGGATTGAGTCGAGTTAGTGCTGGGCAGTAAGGACTGTCGGTTTAAGTAAATTTTCTTGATACCCATCTATCTAGGCGCCACTTGCGGTCAGGAGTTGGTTGTAACCCGCGTGCTGGATCGACATGTACTCAAGCTTGTCTTTTGATTGTTTGCAAGGTAGCTCCTCGTCGGGAGGTATAAGGTAGAATAGTAGAAGTCATAAGGCTAGATTTGTTTATTATTAAGCACAAGTTCATTAACTATTCTATGAAAACTCCAGTACCATTGCTACATCAAATTGTCTAGTTGAACTGTTTCTACCGGTAAGATCACTCCCGAAATGTATCTAGTAGACATGGCAGCATGGACCAAATGAATAATTGTTCAAACATGCATTTGGAATATTCGTGTTTTGTTGCTAGTGCATAACCATTAAAATAGTCATATTATTTGTAATACCAAGACTTCTGTTGTATATATATATATATATATATATATATATATATATATATATCAAAATATAATTTATAAAACGTGCATGGTTTTGATCCTGAACAAGTGAGACCCCTTATTATGAGTTGCGCTTTAGTCTGGATTGGGTAAAGTGGCTGACCACCACTAAACCAACTCGGATCGGAGCATGGCTCATGAGGCGCGGTCATCATATGTACTATATCTATAAATTGCTAAGATTTTAGTCCTTTAATTTGGTATGCCCCTATTTTTCTCATGTTATTTCATGTAATTACTTTCCAATACACTGAAGGTCAAACACCAAGAATGTGGTGGCCGCAATTGTAGAGTTTGTGGGTAGAATGTGATGGTGGGCCTCGTCATAGGTGTGTGATGCGGTGCTGATGATATGTGCAGTCGGAGGGGTCAAATGTAGTGCTGGTTGTACGCATCATCGAGGGCGTATGATGTAGTGGTGGGAGCTTGGTGGCAACGTGCTGGAAATTGATTATGCCGCTGGAACAGAGGAAGCTAGGCGTTAGACTGGGATTGCAGCGAAAAAACGGGTGGTGGTGCGGCCAGGGCGGGGGTGCAGTGCAGCTGTAGAATCGGAACCACGGGAACATGTGGTGTCGTGCGTGGTGATTTACATAAATACGGTAGTCAACCATAGTAGATTAATTTATGATTTATTATTACTTTATATAAAATAATACATGGAAAATAATTTTTTGGGTTTTAATCTTATTCATTAGCCATCGAATAATACTAATTAAAACATTAATAAAAATTTGTACGTAGCACGGGCTTATATATTTACTATTATATAAAAATATAACTTAAATTTGTTGCAATTTGAGATATAATTCAATAGGTCACATCACGCCACTGCCAAAAATAGTATCATACGCATTAGTAAAAGTCTATGAACCACTTCAAAGGACGTTGATACCAGATTCAATTTTAACCCTCTTATATTTCTCACTAAAATGCCTTGAAATTGCGGAAAAGTTGACAAATTATTATTAATATACATAAGCTCAAATTTGCTTCGAGCTGATGGGGATGATTTAAGGTAGGCCCAAATCCAAGATTGGGCCGGCCCAGCAGCAAGGCCCATTTGATACTAGAGCATCGAACGGAAGAGATTCGATGCGGGTTCGGCATCGAACCACACCTGTTTGATGCTGACTCTCCTGCGTTTGGAGGGTCCCACGGGACGGGGTCTACAAATACCCCGTCCCTTGACCTTCTAGGAGAGAGAACACACACGACACCAATCGCTACCACGTCGAACGCCTTGATTCGACTTACTTTACTGTTCGATACTACTCACTGTTCGACATTGACCTCACTAATCCTAACTAAGATCGAATCAGTCCCCATTCGAGGTTCAGCAGTGTCTAATTATTACAGTTCGACACAACCACATTGAACCAGAACCATTCGACATTTCTTCAATTCGACCATCCACGCTCTCGAACCAATCAAGTTCGATTTACAACAGCATCGAACGTCCCCAATTCGATCTACACGTTTATTTGTCTTATTAGGATATCTAGAGCAATTCAATACTTGTAATAGACAGTAGGTGTTTCGGACCAAGTTAGTCCGTTTATTATATTGGATTAGCATTATTTTGACATTGTTAGGCCCGTTTGTAATTATCTTTGGTGTATTGTAACTCGGACGAAATAAGATTAAAATACGAGCGATGCGAGATAGAATTCTAACATGTGAGAAAATGTGATTTACCCCATTTCTCTTATGTAGCTCCAATATTCAAATAATATTTCAACTAAAAATTTACTAAATAGCTATTTAATAATAATATGTGAAATTTACTATAATATTTCTTTGTAATTGGAATCACTCATCCGTGTGAGGTGAAAGTCATTTTCTTTTAAATTTTATTGAATGACTAATTACTTATTCAAAAAATCATCTACCATTTTTATATAATGGAATATTTATATGGATTGAGTTTCTATAGTTATGTAATATAAAATGTTATTGAAATGGAAAATGAGTTGTACAATCAATTAAAAAAGACTAAAATAGTAAATAATGTAAATTTGCTCTGTATTGAGGGATTTTGCTTGTATATATCATTTTCCAATTCCAATAGTCAAATAATATTTCAACTAAAAAATTACTAAACATGTGAAATTATTTTTAGATCACGTTGAATCTTCTTTAGGGTGTCCTTTACATTTTTAAAGAAGAAAAAGAGTAACACCAAACCAAACAAAAGTTCAATTACCACAAGAAAGTTCAACCTTTTTAATTGGTTAGCTGCACTCGGACAGTGTATCTGTTCGATTTTATCATAGTTTCCAACGTCAAAATAGTATCTTGGTCAAGGCTTTTTTGCATTGCATGTGTCTTCTTTACGAAATTTAAGAATTGTCTCTTTTGTATAATTCCGCCAAACACACATTCACACTATACCGAATTTTGGGTAAGCTTATCTTCTTTTTTCTTTGAATCATCAATCATTTCATCGAATATTCAATTGAATGAAAAGGGTCTGTTTTTTTTTTTAAGAATCCCCTGTTCCTTTTTGTTTCTGATTCGAATATTGTTACATTCTTTTTCTCTAAATTTGTCTTTTCATAGGGTTTTTAGTATTTTCTTGTCTTGTATTTATTGTTAATATTCTCTTTAGAGTCATAAAAATGGTGTCTTTATTTACTTCGTTAGGTGATTGAAGGAATTTGTGTTTTTTTATGGTAACCTGGCTTCTTGATTTGCTCTGTTTCTATGTAAATTACGCTGTACTATGTTCTGTTGGGTTATTCTTGAATTGGGGTTTACTTTCTTAATTAGTTTCATCTGCTGGCTTTTAGAAAAATACAAAATATGTTGGTTTCTACTTTCTCGTTGAAAAGGGTAACTGGATTGAGGTTATACCTTATGTATGTAGACAAATGCTAATTCATGGCATTTTTGTGTAATAAACTTATATGAATGTGTTTTTGATTGCTAATTATGCTATTTTTGTCTTTCTACAGTAGGGCAAATCTGGGGAGAAAGATGGATAAACCACGGTGGCTGCTTTACCCGACAATCCTACTTTTGTTGTTCATAGTTCAAACTTCACAAGCTCATCTAAGTGTCGAAAATGGGGTGAAAACCGAAGTGTTTCTATCGCCTAAAATCGCCTTGGAAGCAGGATCAGTTTCCAATAAAATTTACTACAACATAGATTTTTCTCGAGGTCATATTGCAATCAAGGACTTTTATGCCGAGGTAGTTGATGAAAACGGGAACCCGGTTCCACTTCACGAGACTTATCTTCACCACTGGGTTGTTTATAGGTATTATCAGCGTAAAGGTTTTGATGCTACAAGTGTCGATGGCAACCTGGGACTCCTTCGATCCGATAATATAATCATTAAGAATAGCGGCATATGCGATGGTGGCCTTTACCAGTATTTTGGGCTGGGGTCAGAAACTCGTGGGACGGCCACTTATGTTCCCGATCCTTATGGTATAGAAGTTGGGAATCCGACAGAAGTTCCTGAAGGTTTTGAGGAACGTTGGTTGCTTAACGTGCATGCTATTGATACTAGAGGGGCTGAAGATAAGTTGGGATGCATCGAGTGTAGATGTAATTTGTATAACGTTACTGTCGATGAATATGACCGTGTCTTGCCCCCGGACTATGTTGGTGGCTTGAGATGTTGTTATAATGACTTGAGATGCAAGGTGAAAAAAGGGTTTGAAGGTATGAAGAGAAACATCTACTTGAGGTATACGGTGAAGTATGTTGATTGGGATACCTCGATCGTGCCTGTTAAAATCTATATACTTGACATCACCGATACGTGGAAAAAGTCCGATGAATCTAAAGGGCCCAAAAGTAGGCATCATTGCCTGGTAATAAAAGCCTATTTCTTGTTAAATTGAATTTCTCTTTTCATAATTCATAGCATATAGTCTTGCTTGACTGGTTTTCAACGATGTTGAGTGATGAAGTCGAAGAGATTTGATATGTTTTTATCTAATTGGAAGACTATTTTTAAGTTAATCTGATTGAAATTTTGATGTTATAGGTTGAGTATGATGTTGAGGCTTGTCCTGTTGGAGTGGCCAATGATGATTGCATCCATAAAAAATCAGTAAGTGTCACTTTGCCGACAGGCGGTGATGTAATCTACGGGGTAGCACACCAGCATTCGGGAGGCGTCGGTTCAACTCTTTATGGAGAGGTATTCGAACATCTTATACCTTTTTATTCGAGTCAACTAGTTGTAAATCTTCTTTGCCATCTTACCCGTCTTCTTGTCATTGTTGCTGTTGTTGAATATTCAGCCCTTGTTAAATGGTTATTAAATGGTTCTGGTCCAATGAACTGTTTCAGAGAGGAAGAGAGATATGCTCGTCCAATCCAACCTATGGGAAAGGAAACGAAGTTGGAAACGAGGCTGGCTATATTGTGGGAATGTCAACTTGTTACCCATCCCCTGGTTCCATCAAGATTTCAGCTGGGGAGATGTTGACTTTTGTATCAAAATATTCGAGTACAAAGATGCACACGGGAGTCATGGGGCTGTTTTACCTTTTGATTGCCGATTCACCACCAAGTTCCAACGGTATTCTGGATGCTCTTTCTGAAGTAAGACTCCATGTCCTCGTCGTTAGCGTTCGTTTTCTTTTTTATACGATCAATCAATCGTTCAAAAACGCGTGCCACTTTTTGTATTTGTCAGGACTAACATATTTCCAACTTTTATGAGCTGATTAATGATGTTCTAATCTGTTTCTTTCCTTGTGCAGACTCATGAGAGTATGATCATGTCCAATTATGGTTGGGTTGTCGCTCTATTTGGAGCTGCTTTTGTTGCGGTTATTGTGCTTGTGATCAAGAGTACGAGTGGAAGAGTAAAAGGCTATGAAGCAATAACAGCGTGAGCTTGCGCTTTCCAAGTAATTTGGCTTAATTTACGCAACTCTTTGTGCATTGTGCCTCAATGAACTTGCAGTATACGTTATTGTACTATAAGCATTTCAATTCATCAATCGTCTCGGGCTGTCGCTCTATGAGTTAAAGTTTGCTTCTTCTGATCTGTACAACGTCATAAACAGGAGATCTTGTGATCAAAAGATACAATGCATTTGTGTTGTCGAATAATTGAGTGTGTATGTAATGTGATTTACAGAAAGAATATGATGCTTATGGCTTAGTTCTTCAGCCTCTTCTATATCTCCTATAGTTCATAAGAAGTGATACTTGTGAAATTGAAAACCAAGCTATCTTGGTACAACCTAGAATAGAAATGTTTGTAAATCATTATCAATAATGCGAGACTCAATCTAAGTAGGATGTACTACATCTCTCTCACAAACATATGGGGCCCACCCTACACGTATTTATGGGGTCCACCCTAAAGGGGCCAAGGAACCAACGTATTTGTGATGGACATAGTCCTTAGAATGAGCATGTCATTGAGAAATTAGATGGGCACAAATATCAAGATTTGTAGCAATGAAATTTGGAGTCCTTAAAATAAGAAAAATTAATACAAATAAACTTTATATAATTTAAACAAATATGAGTTACAATCTTTATTATCCTATGATTCTTTTTCGAAAGAACAATGCTCTTGAATGATTAAAGACTCGTGGTGGAAATCTTCAATTTGATCTTCACTTAAATGGTTTGGATTTGGAGAAATGTTAATTCGAGGGCACTTGGACCTGATCTCGAATTGAACGGCGATTTGATTTGAGGATTAGAAGATTGGTATGGTCTTCGTTTTCAGTTCTTTGAATTTGTTGGGTTTTGATTTTCTTTTAAGGGATCTCAATCTTCAAAAACAATTTTTCGAGGGTCTTGTGACTTGATCTCTAATCAAACGGATTTTGATTTGAAGATTGTTGAACAACGGTATGACCTTGATTTTGGATTTGTTGAATTTCTTAAAGCTTGTCTTCTTCGTGAGAAGTGCTATCTTCAAAAACGGTTATTTGATGACTTGGAGTTGGAGCTGGATGCCGGATTGAAATGAGCTTTTCGTGAAGAAAGCCTTAAATCTCGCGAAGAACGCTTTGAAGATTGATGGACTTGATTATTGAATTCTCTATCCCGCATCGCTTGGGGAATGATCTTGGCTACTGTTTATCTATACCCTGCCCCTCTCCCTCTAATAAGGCCTTTTAGAGGGAAATATGGGGGGATCTAAATTCTAATATGGTATCAGTCGCTCAGGTTAACCGGTCTACTCTTCCTCTAACGCTTCCGCTCATATAAATCCCCCTTCCCGATGTCTTCTTCGGCGTCACAATCCTCCTCCTCCACTGCAACAGTCAAAAATCCTTGTGAAGACTCCGGCTTCGTCTACTTTCTCGGATCTCACGACTTCACAGGCTCATCCATCGTCGCCGACAAGCTCAACGGCACTAACTACCTCTCCTGGTGCCGGGGGATCGAAATGGCGCTGAATATCAAAAACAAGATGCGCTTCATCGACGGCACCCTTCCGATCCCCTCTGATGTCAATCTTGTCGACTGCACCTGCTGGATCCGCGCCAACAACCTCGTGCTCTCTTGGCTCCTCAACTCGGTGGTTTTCGAGATCCGCCAGACGCTCTTGTCTTACTCCTCTGCCATTGGCGTATGGAACGAATTACGCACTCGCTTCGCCCGCACTGATGGATCTAGGGTTTTCCAATTGCGCCGCTCTCTTGCGACCATCTCTCAAGGTACCCAATCCATAACGGCCTTCTACAATTAGTTTCGCACTCTTTGGGATGAGTACATAGGTCAGCGTCCCCTGGTTTCTTGCACTTGTGGTCTCTGTACTTGTGATTTAGCGAGAACTGGTTTACTTCACCAACAATCCTATTGTGTTCTTTCCTTTCTTGTTGGTGTAAACGAGTCTTATGCCACCTTACGTAGTCATATCCTTATCATTACCCCCTTGCCCTCTCTTTCACGGGTATACTCCATGCTACTGCAGGAGGAACAACAACGCTCCCTTCAGAACCCTAACCCCACTGTCTCTGACCCTCTGGCCATGTTTTCCCAATCCACTCCCAACCAACAACCCAACTCTCGACCCCCTTTCTCCCAGCCCTCTTCTTCTTCCCGGTTCAACAAAGCCCCTGGTCCCAAGAACAAGAAGAAGGCTCGATGTGCTCACTGTGGTTTTGATGGTCATATGATTGACTCATGTTTTCAATTAATTGGGTATCCCCCTGGCTGGGATGGCCCAAGAGGTAAGCGTCAGGCACCCCTGGTTACTAGTTCCTCTGCAAATTCTGCTGCTATACCGGATGGGCTCCCCTCTCAGCCCCGCACTGTCTCTGCTCCCTTGGATTACTCAAACCAGGCACTTTTCCAGCAATTCCTTGCCTTCACTCAACATCAATCCTCTGGTTCTGCTGGCTCACACTCTTCCTCAGCCCCACACTATGCAGGCTCTGCAACCTCTCTCATTAGTGACTCCAATGGTGGTAACTCCCTCTCCCAATCTATTGCTTTTTCATCTAAACCTTGGATATTGGACACTGGGGCCACAGACCATATGGTTTGTGAGCCGCAGTTCTTTGTGCATTCTGTGCCTGTATCTGTTCCCATTCAACTTCCAAATAAGCATGTTACCCTTGCCACTGCCCAAGCTGACATCAAATTGACTGATTTTTTGTTTTTAAAAGATGTTTTTTATGTACCAGCTTTTAACTATAATCTAATTTTTGTTTCAAAACTGCTTAAAAGTTCCAACATCTCCCTGTTTTTCTTTTCTTCCTTCTGCATTATGCAGGATTTTTTCATGGGGAAGATGATTGGTTCTGCTAAGGCCGAAAATGGGCTTTACTTCCTGGATTTCAAAGATTTTTTGAATAAATCTTGCAATTCTACTGTTTCTCTTTCAAAAACAGACTCTGATGTAAACTTGTGGCACATGAGGCTTGGTCACCCATCTGTTCAAAAGCTTTCTTCTATTTCTGCATTACATTTATCATATTGTCATAAACTGTCTATCTGTGATGTATGCCACTTTGCCAAACAGAAGAAACTGCCCTTCCCTATTAGTTTATCTAAATCTGTTGAGGCTTTTGACATGTTGCACTGTGATGTTTGGGGTCCTTTCTCTGCTCCCTATTATGATGGTTCTAAGTTTTTTCTCACCATAGTTGATGATTTCACTAGGTGTACTTGGATTGTTTTACTCAGGTTTAAGTCTGAAGTCAAAACTCATTTAACTACCTTTTACAACTATATTCTTACTTAGTTTTCAAAGAAAATTAAAATTCTTAGAACTGATAATGGCACATAATTTATTTTGAAGGATTTTTACTCTTCTAATGGCATCATTCACCAACTGTCTTGTGTTGAGTCTCCCCAGCAAAATGGGGTTGTTGAAAGAAAACACCAGCACCTCTTGCAAATTGCAAGAGCCCTCAAGTTTCAGTCCAACATTCCCCTTCTGTATTGGTCTGCCTCTGTGTCCACTGCTGCTTTTTTGATTAACAGGCTCCCTTCCCCTGTTTTACAAAATAAATCTCCCTTTGAAATGATTTATGGTCATCCCCCTAACTACTCTCTTCTTAAAGTTTTTGGTTGCCTCTGTTTTGCTTCCACTTTAAGTGTTAACAGGTTAAAATTTGACCCCAGGGTACTAAGGGTTACCTTTTATTAAACTTGGATTCCCATAAAATTTTTATCTCCAGGAATGTTCTGTTTTATGAGCCCATTTTTCCTTTTCATTCTGCTTCTACACTAACAGGACTCACCCTGATTCTCCTAAGGAGAATACAACAATTTGCACAGATCCCTTTGTCTTGCAGGTACCATTTACTCCACCAGATGCCCATCCAGCTCCTCCTGACCCTGCTAATCCTGGACATGCACCACCTTCACCTGGATTGTCTGATGCTGCCAGCCCCTCCCTTCCTGGCCTCATTGATCATCATCCAACTCATTCTATCACTGACTTATCTGAGTCCTCCCCTGCCTCCCATGACAATGCTCATTTGTCTGACAGTGAAGTTACTTATGTCCCCTCTACTACTTGTGATGTATTGCCTTTATTGTCTCCTTCTGTGGCATCTGATGTTATTCTTAGAAAATCTGATAGGACAGTTAGACCTCCTGCTTATTTGACTGCCTATGAATGTGATCTACCTGCCTCTCTATCTCCATCTGATACTCCTGCTTGCAACTCTGTTAGATATCACATTGCTTCATTTCTTAGCACTGCTCATTTAGGGCACTCTCATAAGGTTTTTACTGCTGCCATCTCTTTAACTTGTGAACCAACATCCTATTCACAGGCCATTAAATCTCAAGAGTGGCAGGCAGCTATGCAGAAAGAACTTTCTGCTTTAGTTGACACACATACATGGGTCTTGTGTGATTTACCTGTTGGTCATCATTGCATTGGTTCAAAATGGGTTTATAAAATTAAACATAAATCTGATGGTTCTATAGAACGTTTTAAGGCTAGATTAGTGGCCAAGGGTTACACCCAAGAAGAGGGTTTGGATTATTTTGACACGTTTTCACCTGTTGCTAAGATTACTACTGTTCGAGTCTTGCTTGCTTTAGCTGGTATTAATAATTGGTTTCTACATCAGTTAGACGTTAATAACGCCTTTTTACATGGTGATTTAGATGAGGTCATTTACATGAAACCCCCTCCTGGATATTTACCCAAAACTGACACTCGTGTTTGTCTTTTGAAAAAGAGTATCTATGGTTTAAAACAGGCCTCTCGTCAATGGTTTCATAAATTGACTCAATGTTTACTTTCCTTTGGTTATACTCAAACTGTCTCTGACACTTCACTGTTTGTTAAGAAATCTGCTAAGTCCTTTACTGCCCTTTGTGTTTACGTAGATGACATTATTTTGACTGGCAGTGACATGCATGAAATCGAGTCCATTAAACGGCAGTTAGATTCTGCATTTACGATTAAGGATCTAGGTCCACTTAAGTACATTTTAGGTATAGAAATTGCTCGTTCGAATAAGGGTATCTCCTTATGCCAAAGAAAATACGCCCTTGATATCCTATCGGATTCAGGGTACATTGGCTGTAAGCTGGCCACCACCCCCATGGATCCCTCTACCAAATTGAAGTCTTCTTCTGAACTACTTCTTTCTGATCCTACTGTTTACCGTCGGTTGGTTGGCCGCTTATTATACCTAACTCTCACTCGCCCAGATCTGTCTTTCAGTGTCCAATATCTCTCGCAACATATGGCGCACCCAACTGTTGCTCATCTCACTACAGCTCATCGGGTTCTCCGATTTATCAAAAATAACCCAGGTAAAGGACTTTTTTACCCAGCCGCCTCTGTCACTAACTTAACTTCTTTTTTGTGACAGCGACTGGGCAGGATGCGTCGACACCAGGCGCAGCGTCACTGGCTATGCTGTCTATATCGGGCACTCTCTTATCTCGTGGAAATCAAAGAAGCAGGCTACTGTCAGCCGCTCGTCGACGGAAGCAGAATATAGAGATGTTGCGTCCACTACTTGCGAACTCCTTTGGATCAAACAGTTACTCTTGGATCTCTCGGTTCCGCTCGTCAAAACGCCTCTCCTCTTCACGGATAACAGAAGTGCGGCATGCATCGCTTCCAATCATGTGCACCATGAGCGTACGAAACATCTCCAAATCGACTGCCATTTTGTCCGTGAAAAAGTCAGTCTCGGCCTCTTAAAGATTATCCACATAAGCAACGAACACCAGGTCGCGGACATACTTACTAAAGCTCTTTCTCTGTCACCTTTCCACGCCATGACACGCAAGTTGGGCTTAATTGATATTCACGCCCCACTTGAGGGGGGTCTCAAATATCATAGATTAGTCTATTGGGCCATAGATTAGTCTATTGGGCCTCACAGCTCTCTATTATTTCCGTCTTTATTTTATAATGGGCTGCGATCCTATTCTTTTACTGTAAATATAAATAGTTGTTTTGTAATATTTTCTATTAATTCAATTCATTATGTTTTTATCACAAACCCTAATTTGCTTCATCTCTCTCTGGCGATTTCATCTCCGCCACAACTCCGCCGCTCTCTCTCTCACACAAACCCTAAACCTAACCACAAATATAACAACGTTCATGGTATCAGAGCCAGGTTGATGTGGGTCTTGCCCACTATCTAACCCATGTGTTAGGATCCGATGCTCATTCTGGCCTACACGTGAGGGGGCGTCTTGAATTCTCTATCCCACATCGCTTGGGGAATGATCTTGGCTACTGTTTATCTATACCCTACCCCTCTCCCTCTAATAAGGCCTTTTAGAGGGAAATATGGGGGGATCTAAATTCTAATATTGATGAAGAGGATTTGTAGAACCTCTTTGCTCCAAGACTTCTTGCTTGTTGATTGTGATTTTTCTTCTTCAAGAGCACCTCTATTTATAGTTGTGGAGAGAATCTAAATCAGAATCTTCTAATGAGATGAATGGTTGTGACCGTGTCTACAATTTCTTGATTTGGAAGACATATCTAAGAGAATATTCTTTCTATCTCTTTAAGATTGAGACTTGGTGAGAAACCATTTCCTTGTCTTGACACTTAATGTTGAAACATCTTCTTTTCTTGAAAATTGATGAATATATATTTATTTTAATCATTGAATATTGGGATAAAATAATATATTTTTATATTTCTTGCATCTTCAGACTAATCTTCATTTAATTTAATTAGACACAAAATTAATGTGTCTGCAAATTTTTCCCTCGAGACTTGACCACGACTTGTGGTTAAACGCGCTAGTGAATGGATAAGTTTCGACATCTTTCTCTTTTTGGTTGGTTTGGTGCTTCAATTCAACCACCACAAATCCACTTCATGATTTTGGATCTTTTGTGAGCTTCAACATTAGATCCATCAACTTGAATGTTGCATTGGCATTTTTGTTTTTTTGGGATATGATTGGGCTAAGAATAAACTCTAGCGGCCTACGTATCCAATGAAAGAATCAGGTTATGTCGTAGTTCAAAAGAAATCAAGATTGATTTGAAGGAGGTGACGTACACAGTTAATACTCATGCCTGCCATGAGTAATGTACAACATAAGCTCGTGCGCAATGGAGCATTTGATTTGGACATTGGTAGACAGTTTTATCTCATATCGAGGAGGCATTGGCTTGAAGAATTCGTAGACTTTTTTGCTCTTGTCTAGCATATTTGAAAATATGAAGGATTTGAATGATTTGTAGAGCTTTTGGCTCATGTTTAGGAGACTTGAAGATTTGAATGATTTGTAGACCTTTTGGCTCGTGTCTAGGAGACTTGAAGATTTGAAGGATTTGTGGACATTTTGGCTCGTGTCCATGAGACTTGAAAAATTGGATGTTTACTTTGAAGACTTAAAGAATTTTATTTGAGTTCAAATATGAAAACAATTTATACTCGTATTAAGGAATTTTTGATTCAGACATTTGCAGACAGTTTTGCCTTTTGTCAAGGAGTCTTGATTTGATTTTGCAGATTTTGTAGATAGTTTAAGCTCTTGTGTAAGCGCACTTCAATATGACTCTTCACTTTTGTCAACTTCATATTTATATTCCTCTTCATCGCCTTCTTCAATATCACGAGCATGGACGAGTATTCGTCTTCCTCAAAGTTTACACTCATTTCCATAGCATGTGCACAAGTTGCTATTCTTCAAAGGTTTTTGTCTTGATTCCTTGGAGTATGTACAAAAGGCTCCAGTGCATACATTGAGAGCATATCTCAATGGTTGAAGTCTCAGGCAATTTTTCTTTGCAGCTTAAGGACAAATGTATCCATCTAGTAATGTACCCGTTCACTAGCTCGTCTTCTTGTTGATGGGAGCTTGCAAGTTCAATCATGTTGATGTACGTCGACTCTATAAAATTGATTGAAGAACTTACTTTGTAAATCATTGCAACAATCGATGGAGTTGGGTTCGAGATTTATATACCAATCGAATGCAAAATCTTCTAAGGATCAAACAAACTGCTTGACTAGAAGATCTCCATCAGTTCTAGCACTATTGCACGTTTCAATGAAGTGAGCAACATGTTGTCTTGGGTTACCACTCCCATTAAATCTTTGAAACTTCGGTTGCTTCGGATCGAGCATGTTGCTATTGCTTGATTCTTTGAGCGTAGGGCTTCGTGCAAGATTTGAAGCTTCTCTGATGAGAAAAAAGACAAACTAGACCCATCATTTGCCCGTTTTCGCGAAACTATACCCATCCTTTCAATTTTTGCAAAACTAGGCATGACCTTTTCATTTCGGAAAAACTATACCCCAACTTATGCATGTATATAACATAAGACCCCACATGTAATATAGGTGATAAACTTGTTATCTTTTTTGTAAATTTAAGATATGCAATTATGCGTTATGTTGAGTAAGACACAATCCGTCATAAGTTAAAATGATTAAATATTCGAGAAATTAAAATTAATAGAAGAGAAATAAATTTATGTTAAATTATAAAATATTAAACACTTGCGAGGTCCAAAAATGAACTAACCAGGGATTTGATATGTACTTATTCATAGTATTACAATGGTAACATCAACATTGTATTTTTATGGGATTTATCTGTATTAACATCAAAAATCATATTTTGCATTAAATTCCTAAGATATCTAAAAGATCTTGTAATATTTGCATGTGTTGAGATTATCGATAAAATATGATCATTTTTTAATTTGTTGTTGTCTTATATATACGAAGGTAATGTTATCGTAATTATTATTAATTTTATCAATACTGATACATTGAAAATGACACACCGATAAACAATATTAGATTATATAATTTGTGAAAAGTGCACGAGCGAGCTTCCTATGTGCAGTTGTCCAATCATCTATTCAATGGCAGAATTAAATCATAATTTTTCCTGATACCGACGTGACAAGGATATTATGAACAAAATTCACGCGACTATTGTCATATATAGTCATATCTACTCATACAACCATTCTTAGTAAACTATGCTGATAATTAAGTAGTACCATGCAACACGAATGACAAATAAAACACTGTGACAACTGCACATGCTTCTCCTTTAATTTTATTCTATCTTTTTTGGAGGAGTCGTATCTTTTTATTCAAGTACACGCATTGGGTATACATTTGAAGATTAAAGATATTAAAATCCGGCCAGATTAGAATAAATTGCAACTCTATATAGTTTACGTGATGTAACTAACAACTAAGATTACACCAATGATTAAGATGATAACAATTTTACAAATTATAGTTATTCTATAATCTAATCCCTTTTTGCAATAACACCATGTCATCGTTCAACAGTAACATAAAATTAAATAATCTCTCATAATCACAAAAAGTGTCTCAAAACCTTTTAAAATGAGAAAACAATTTCTCTACTATCAAAAGCATGATCCAAATGCAGCACATGAAGACTGGTCCATATGATCCAGAAGAAGAAGAATCAGAAGAAGAGAAGAAACAGAAGAAGAATCAGAAGAAGAGAAGAAACAGAAGAAGAGAAATCAGAAGAAGGAGAATATGGACTGCATGATTGACTGCATCTGATAAGAACATGGAATGCACATGATCCTGACAACAATGTGGAATGCACCTGATCTATGAGAAGCATCTTAGAACGTGGGGATCATCTGGAGAAGCTGATGCACAACCACTAAGCTGATAGAACATGAATGAGTTGGAAAGTTGTCAGAATGGATTCCTTTTAACATGTGTATCGTCTCCTTTCTTAGTTTCAATCCTATAAATGCAATGAGTTTCTGTAAGAGTAACATCATCAATAAAATTTCTTTCTTCTCCTGATGCAATGAGCATTTCATTATCTTTGCAATTAGTATATGTTTGCATTCAGTTTTTCTATATGGTATCAGAGCAGTGAGTCTTGTTCTCACTGCAAAGATCCATAACCACACTTCCGCACCACTCACATAGCAGATAAAAGAAGAACATAATCTCTTCTTTACTACTATAATGCCAGACACATCACTTTCACAACCCCCTCAAAATCAAACAGAGGGAGGAAACACTGGCACACAGTTGCCATCATTACTAAGAGCTGTGAATCTAGGAGAAGATCCAGCTCATCCACTCTACTTGCACCATGGAGAAAATCCAGGTCAAAAGCTGGTAAATCAGCACCTTACCTGTCAGAATGATCACAAATGGAGCAGAGCCATGAGCATAGCATTGTTGGCTAAAAACAAGTTAGGATTCATATATGGATCCATCAAGGAGCCAGCAACTTCAGACCCAACATACACACAATGGCTGAAATGCAACTGCATGGTATTATCCTGGATCACAAATAGCATTTCAGATGAGATTCCAGGTTATACTCAACATTCTGATTTAGCACAAAAGTTATGGAGTGGTTTAAGAAAACAATTTTCAAAGAGCAGTAACAACATACTCTATATGCTAGAACAACAATTGTCAGGTATGAAACAAGATGGTAGCACTATCAGTGTTTATTTCTCAAAAATGAAAGCCATATGGAATGAGATAAATGCATATGATGCACCATATACTTGTAACAACAAAGACTGTGGTGCTACTCATGCCATAAACACTAAGACTCAACACAGACACATCATGAACTTCTTAATTGGATTGGATGATAGATATAGTCAGGTAAGAAACCAAGTTTTATTGAAAGATCCACTACCTGGAATGGATTATGTGTTCAACTTTGCATTGCAGGAGGAAGCAAATCTTGAGTTATTCTCTGGATCCAGTCACAATATTGATACTTCAGCAATGCAAGTCAGAACTCAACAGGTTGTGCCACAAGCTGCTATGGTGAATCATAGTCAAAAATCTTCTTACAGACCATGGAACAAGTCAGCACTTGGAAAGAAACTGACATGCAACAAATGTGGGAAAGGAAACCACACTATAGATACTTGCTTTGAGATCTATGGTTATCCACCAGGACACAAGCTAGCTAGATTCAAGCCAGTTCATTCTTACAACAACAACAACCATAACAGGAACCCTTCAATCAATCAAGCTGCTTTGGGAACTGTTGTTTCAGAACCACAGTTGCTAATCACTCAAGAGCAATTTCAGCAGCTGTTTAGCTACTTTCATGGATCTAATCCTACATCAAATCAGGTTGCTCAAACCTCACAACCTTCCATAATCTCATCTCAAACCACAGGTAGATATTATGCACTCAGTTGTTCTCACTCAGCTCATCTCACAAAACACTCTTGGATATTAGACTCAGGAGCTACTGATCACATCATATGTGACTCCAATTTTTTTTATTGATAAACATACTCTACATAACACTGTGGTTAAACTTCCCACATGGAAAACAACTTCTGTCACTCATTCAGGAACTGTACTCTTAAGCAACAAACTCATCCTCAAAAATGTCTTATGTGTCCCCTCATTCACCTTCAATCTCATTTCTGCCAGTAAACTTGTTAAGGATCTGCATTGTTGTATTATCATCTGGGCTAATCTTTGTTTGATTCAGGAGCTAGCACATTGGGAGTTGATTAGGATTGCTGAGATGAAAGGAGGACTGTATCAGATATTCTTGAAGAACAATGGCACTGACTCTAGTAGAATTAGTCAAGTTCAAACTCATTATGTTCCTTTATCTTTCTCATTGTTGTGGTATTATAGACTTGGTCACCCTTCTGTCTCCAGACTGTCTTTGTTAAAATCAAGTAATGAGAAATTTCCTTTGAACTTTGGCTCTATTATCTGTGATGTATGTCACTTAGCTAAGCAACATAGAAAGCCTTTCAAGCTTGATCCTCACATGACTGATAACTGTTTTTGATCTTGTTCATATGGATATTTGGGGTCCTTTTAGCACTCCTTCACTCACTGGTTCAAAGTATTTCTTGACCATAGTTAATGATCATAGTAGGTTTACATGGGTGTATCTTATGAAATCTAAAAGTGAAGTAAGAGGACTTATTATTCAGTTCTTTCAGCTCATTGAAACACACTCTCATAAAGTTATCAAATCCATTAGAACAAATCAAGGTTTGGAATTTAACATGAAAGATTTGTTCACTTCCAAAGGAGTTATACATCAGCAAAGTTGCATTTATACTCCTCAACAAAATTCAGTTGTAGAGAGAAAGCATAGGCACCTGCTCAATGTAGCAAGGCCCTCAGACTTCATGCATCCTTACCTTACCTCTTAGCTTCTGGGGAGAATGCATTCAAACAGCAGCTTATCTCATCAAGAGAACCCCTACCCCATTACTACAAAATTCCACTTCTTTTCAGCTCCTATTTTCTAAAGAGCCTCATTGTTCTCATCTCAAAGTGTTTAGTTGCCTGTGTTTTGCTACTACATTGCCCAAACCTCATAACCAATTCACTGCCAGAGCAACAAAGTGCATTTTCATTGGATATCCAGCTCATATTAAAGGTTACAAACTGTATTACCTCACCACCAAAGAAACCTTTATTTCCAAAGATGTAGTTTTCTATGAAAATGTCTTTCCATTCTCTGAGAATACATTACCATCTCTTACTTCTCTCTTTCCATCACCTGACAGAATCTTATGATGACTTTTCCACAATTCATTCACCAACTCTTCTTGATAACATTCTACGACAAGATGGTGGTCATAACAATCCTCTATCAGACATTGACAAACCTCAGTCAGATACTACTCCAGTATCTCCCACCATTGATCATGTATCCTCTGATAATGATATTGTCTCGCATGTTCCTTCCTCTCCTCGTCATTCCACTAGAGTCAGGAAGACACCAGATCATCTCAAAGACTATGAGTACAGACTTGCTGCAGTAACAGCAATTCCATCACCTCACAATGATGCTTCTGGCTCACCTGTTTGTCCTAATGATTTTACTCTCAATCTATCCTACAACAGGTTATCTTCTTCACATCTACATTTTGTTTTATCTGTTGCTTCACATCCTGAACCTACTTCTTTTGATGAGGCTAACCTTGATCCTCTGTGGCAAGCTGCAATGTCTGCTGAACTCAATGCTCTCAGTGACAATAATACTTGATCACTTACAACTCTTCCTCCTGGTAAGACAGCTATTGGTTGTAAATTGGTTTACAAAGTCAAATATACTTCCACATGTGCTATTGAACGCCACAAAGCAAGACTTGTGGCTAAGGGTTATAATCAGAGGGAAGGTTATGACTATTTTGAGACCTTTTCTCCAGTAGCAAAGATCACTACAGTGAGATGCATGATTGCTTTTGCCTCTGCTAATGGTTGGTCACTTTCTCAGCTAGATGTAAACAATGCCTTCCTCTATGGCGATTTAGAAGAAGAAGTCTACATGACAGCTCCTCCAGGCCTTGCTACTGAGGGGGAGCAAGTTTGCAAACTGCACAAATCACTATATGGCCTCAAACAAGCTTTCAGACAGTGGAACCACAAGCTTACCACTGTCATATCCTCTCAAGGTTTCAAACAATCCTCTGCTGATCATTCCCTATTCATCAAAAGAATGTCTAACTCCATAACTGTCATCTTGATATATGTTGATGACATTATCATTGGAGAAAATGATGAGCAACAGATCACTCAACTAAAACAATTCCTCAAGGACAATTTCAAACTCAAAGATCTTGGTCCTTTGAAGCTTTTCCTTGCAATTGAAGTTGCAAGAAACAAGAGTGGAATATCTTTGAATCAAAGACAATACACTGGATATCATTAATGATTGTGGGCTGCCAAAAGGTAAATCTGTCACTACTCCAGTAGATCCTAACTTAAAGATAGTTCAAGATGATCAAGATCCTCTTGACAAACCTGCAACCTACAGAAGACTAATAGGGAGATTGTTGTATCTCACAATCACAAGGCATGATATTTCCCATGTGGTTCAAACTCTAAGTCAATTCTTGGCAAATCCAATGAAGTCTCACATGAACATAGCTCTCAGAGTTGTAAGGTATTTGAGAAATGCTCCAAGACAAGGATTGTTCTTTCCAAGTGGAAATGATATTCACCTCAAAGCTTACTGTGATGCAGATTGGGCTGCATGCACAGATACCAGGAGGTCAGTTATTGAATAATGTGTATTCATTGGCAATGCTTTAGTCTCATGGAGATCTAAGAAGCAACAGACTGTATCCAGATCTTCAGCTGAAGCTGAATATAGAGCAATGGCTTCTACAGTCTGTGAAATTGTTTGGATGAAGAACCTATTGGAGGATTTAGGTTTCAAGCATGATCAACCAGCTCTCTTGTTCTGTGATAATAAAGCTGCCATACACATAGCTTCAAATCCAGTCTACCATGAAAGGACTAAACACATAGAAATAGATTGCCATTGGTTAGGGAAAAGTTAATGCAGGGACTGTTTAAGATGTTTCATGTGTCTACAAATAAACAACTAGTTGATATATTCACCAAAGGATTGAGCATGAAACAGTTCAAAGTAATCATGAACAAGATTGGAATACATGACATGTATTCTTCTCTTGAGGGGGAGTATCAAAAGCATGATCCAAATGCAGCACATGAAGACTGATCCATATGATCCAGAAGAAGAAGAATCAGAAGAAGAGAAGAAATAGAAGAAGAGAAATCAGAAGAAGGAGAATGTGGGCTGCATGATCGACTGCATCTGATAAGAACATGGAATGCACATGACCCTGACAACAATGTGGAATGCACCTGATCTATGAGGAGCATCTGAGAACGTGGGGATCATCTGGAGAAGCTGATGCACAACCACTAAGCTGATAGAACACGAATGAGTTGTAAAGCTGTCAGAATAGATTCCTTTTAACACGTGTATATTGTCTCATTTCTTAGTTTTAATCCTATAAATGTAATGAGTTTCTGTAAGAGTAACATCATCAATAAAATTTCTTTCTTCTCCTGATGCAATGAGCATTTTATTTTCTTTGCAATTAGTATATGTTTGCATTTCATTATTTCTTTGAAATTTGTAGGGATTGTCCCTCGGTCAACTTTTCAAAAAAAAAAAAAAAAACTTGCGGAACTCGTCTCAATTTAACCTCATTTCAACAGAAGAGCCATATCTTATTTTCATTTATCAGTATCATTTCATGTACATTTATCGATAATTTATCTTTTTCTTTACAATGACTAATTTATAGGACAAACATAATAGTCAATTATCCCAAACATACAACAAGAAAATAAATATTGTTTGGTTGTTACACTTTAGTTGGGATCTTTACACCCACTACGTCCATTTTATTATATTTTATTATATTGGTTTTTTTAACAAATTTATATTGGATTATAGTGATATGCATACAGGTCGTAGGACCATATACTATTGTATGATTGTATCCATTAATTACATATATTTTGTTTTCTTTTTATGAATTTCATTAATCACTAGTCGTACAGAAGAAAAGTGAAATAATTGAAAAGGCCAGCTCATTCCCACTGATTTATATATCACTCTCATAGCCTCATGATCATAACATATGTATCAAAGTGACCAACCAAAAGATCAATTAATCAACCATGGCTATACTGTCACCAGTTCCAGCCATGCAAGACCTCAAAATCAAGTTCCAACTCTCAACCTTACTCTTCCCATCACAACAAACCGAAAATAAATCCATGTTCTTACCAAACTTAGACCAAATACTAAATTACCATATTCCGACAGCATATTTTTTCTCAAAACACCCTGATTTCCCACCTGAAATTGTGGTCCAAAAACTTAAATCGGCACTAGAGAAAGTGTTGGTACCGTACGATTTTATGGCTGGTAGATTGAAATTAAATCACAAATCTGGTAGCCTAGAGATCGAGTGCAATGGGGCTGGAGCTGGATTTGTGGTTGCTTGTACTGAATTTTCGTTAGAGGAAATAAGTGAGTGTTTGGCTAATCCAAACCTTGGATTCGGACAGCTTGCGGTCGGAAAATTGGACAACTTGGGCCCACAAGTTGATCAGCCACTGTGCATTTTTCAGGTATGCATGTGTTTGATGAGAAGTGTGACAGATCAATTTTGTGATGGATTGTTTTATTGCTGAATAATTGTTTTTTCCACGTAATTGTTTTTACAGACATTGCAGTTGTTAGAGTAATTTATGTTTGGCATCGACATTATAATACACATTCATTAAAATCTGAAATTTCAATGGGAGACTTTTTTTTTTCTTATGTTAAATATTTATATAGGCAAGTTTATGTAATTATTGGCATAAAGTAAAAAAAAAAATCATATATAAGAAGTACAATTATTAACCACGCACGAAAAGACTATGATTATGTTTGTGCTAGTGATTATAAGAAAAGAGGGGTCATTTTTGCAACTTACTTAGAGCTGATTCTTTTTTCTTTTTCCTTTTTCCTTTTTCCTTTTTCTTTTCTGTAAGTCACTTTCATTGATCAGACTGGATGTGTTGTGTTTTACCAACGATGAGAGACATAAGAAATTGATCCTCGTAATTTGATCAGATATGAGTAACTGTTCTTATATCCACCTTTAGATTAGTTCTAAAGTGCATTTTCAGAGAAAATTTGATCCATGTGCGCAGGTAACATCATTTAGTTGTGGTGGTTTTGCAATCGGCATGTCAATGAACCACATTTTGTTCGATGGCTTAGGCGCCAAAGCGTTCATGGACAACCTAGCTTCTCAAGCTTTTGACGACAAGCCTCTACCACTTACTCCATGCAATGACCGTCGTGTCCTAGCCGCTAGATCTCCTCCACGCGTTCAATTCCCGCACTCTGAATACCTAAAACTAGATCTTCCAACCGGAGAAGGATCAACCCCTGCAGTCTTCGACTGCATCCATGAGATATTAGAGTACAGAATCTTCAAGCTAAGCTCAACCGACATCAATAACTTAAAAACCAAAGCTAAAAACATCACAAATGCCAACAAAAAAGGCACAAAGATCACTACATATGGCGTTACAGCGGCTCTCTTGTGGCGATGCAAAGTGCTATCTTGCAATAACAGCGACAACAATGACAACAACAAAGACAGATTGTCTACTTTGCTTGTCCCTATCAACATAAAGCCTCGACTTAATCCGCCATTGCCACCTTCTTTCAGTGGAAATGCGGTGCTTCCAGTAGGGGCGTCAGTTACATACGAAGAGCTCGAAAATGGGCCGTTTTCCAAGCTCGTGGAGTCCATATCGGAAGGAGTTGCTAAAATGACAGACGAGTATGCAAGGTCGGCATTGGACTGGTTACAAGTACACCGAGGCGTTCCTCATGGGGACTATGTGGTTAGTTCGTGGTTGACATTGGGGTTCGAGGATGTGGTGTATCCGTGGGGAAAGGCGATTTATTGTTGTCCGGTGGTGAATCATAGGAAGGATATTTGTTGGGTTTTTAAGGGTGCTGGTGATGATGCGATCAATGCCTTGGTTGCTCTGCCAGCTGAGGAGATGGAGAGATTTGAGGCTTTGTTTCTGGAGTTCTTAGCATGAGCAGATTATGTGCATTTTTGTGGTTCAGTACTTCTGTTGGTGAATTGAGACGATACTTCGCTTGTTTTAGTTTCATACTTCTTGTTGTAGTTGATTTATAGATTAAAGAAAAGAACTTGTATGATGCAATAGCAATACAATCAACAGATGACTAAATTGTGTAAAATCACTTTCTTCATCCTTTCTAGGTTCTAGCAAACAATTTTAATTTTCTATCTATGTTGCACAAATATAAATATTACACAATACAAGTACGACACATTGTGTTGCACAAAAACAAATATGACAAAACAAGTGTGACACAATGCATTGCACAAATACGAATATAACACAATGCAAGTACGGCCCAATGCATGGTACAATTTTTTGAAAACAATTGATACGCATAGGGCATGAATATATACGACTAATTATTCTAGTATAAATACAAATATCCTGCATTTAGTCTAAAAATAATTAAACACTAATTCATCATACAATAGTAAAGTTTAAATACAAAATTAATTGAATTAAAATATTTTCAAACAACGTTGAAACATAAAGTATAGAATATATTTTGACAAGATTTTTGAATCATCCCCTCTATGTAAATTCTTATTTGTACATATTTTCTAAAGGGGATAATTCTATCAAACCCCCCAAACTATAGTACCTTTTACCGGACGAGGTCAGAACTTTTATTTTGGCATCAATGCCCCCTAAACTTTAGTCGTTTGTTCAATTTACTTTTGTGCGCGTTCCGGCCATATTTTTACCAGAACAGTGAAAAACGTGCACAACACATGTAATAGTTTAAGGGTATTTTTGTCTAAAAAATATTCGCCAAACACTCATACCCCCTAAACTATATTTTTTTTTACTTTTCCCCCTAAACTATGAAGTGTGCGATTTGCCCCCTAAACTACGGTATGCTTTTGAGGGTTGCCTCCTGAACTATGGTATGCTTTTGAGGAATGCCCCCTTAACTATGGTATGCTTATGAGGGTTGTCGTTTGAACTATTTTTTGTATTTCAGGATTGGCCCCTAAAGTGAGTATTTCAGGATCAAAACACCCAAAAAACAACATCAAAAAACCAAAAAAACATTCATAATGATAATTCACAACCCCATCATCACCATAATAAATAACCAAGGCTTAACAAAATAAGAAAGGGAGTAGCCACCATAATTAACAACAAAGGCTAACAAAGTCCAACAACATTTTGAAACTAAATAGATCTCAATTCTTCATAACAAAATAATAAAAGGCATAACATGGTTATCCCTCACAAAATAGTGGTCATAACCACTTCACTTCCTTAGAATTCTGTTCACTCTGTTGTTCCCCACTTTGCTCACTGTTTCCTTATTAGATGTCGGCATCAAAAACACAAGGAAATTAGATAATTAATTTGGGTGGTTCACGCAAATAGCAATAACAAAAAATTTAAAAAAATGGACTGCACATAAATAGAATTTCACCTCAGCAAGTGTTGGCTCAGGTTTGTCATCCTCTGTTGTGACCTTGGTCTTATTGGTTTTTTTGTTACCATTCTTCTTGGGCCCTTTCTTACCGCTGACATCCTCAACCAGTCTTGACACCTTCTTCCTATTTCTTAACTGCCTCTCCTCAATTTCCAAAACCTCTTCCTCAATTACTAACTTACTTTTTACATTTCTCCCTTTACCTCCATTATTTTTCTGAGGAGATATAATTTTCTGGCTTGAAACAGGTGGTGAAGAAGGGGGTTGACCTGACTTGTCAATCTTGGGCTTGTTCTAGTTGGAGTAAGTTGAGGGGTTTGCCTAACAAGAGTTTTGCCAGCACCCTTCTTCTTTCCCTTATTTGTCTGTAATACCTAAGAATTAGCTCATTTCATGGTTAAAATATTTGGATAGTAAATGAACTAAGAATTATTTACATGTCAGTTCCAGATTCCTGAGCATCATCATGATTAGAAATCACTTGATCATCTGTTGGAGCAGCATTTAAATCTCATGCTTGCTCCTCATGGGCACTAGCAGCACCAACATTTTCTCCATTTGCTTGCCCTTGTTGTTTTCCAGCATCACCACTAGTGGCTTCAATGTTAGCATTTGTCTTCTTGGCACTTTTCTTCCTCCCTTTCTTAGATGGCTGAAACAGAAGTTGTAATATACAATTAGTCCATGTTATGAGTGAGAATTTACAGTTTTAGGCAGTGATTTTGTATTTACCTTTGTAGTCTTAATTGCCTTTGGTGGAATATCAACTCCAGCAGTTTCTTCACTACCAACCATGGCTTTCCTTTTGGCACATGTCCTCTGATTATGCCTAGCTAAGTGACAGAACCCACAATCCATCCCAACACATTTCTTGCTCAGTTTTACTCTCTCTCCTTTTGAACCCTTCTTCTTCAATTCTTCTATTTCTTCTGGGGGCTTAATCCTTTCATGTTTTTTGGGCCTGCCTGGCAATTTTCTGGGATGGGTGGAAGGCATGGTGTTAGATCAGATTGTAGCCAATCCTCAGGACCTCTCAATGTATGCATGCAGTGCTTATAAGTCTCCATATAATCAAGGATCTTGAAACAATCCTTAACATGCTCAGATGGATTCTGCTCTTTAAAATACAATCCAGCCATGCCATGTGCACAAGGAATTCCACTTATCTGCCACTGCCTACATGTACATTTTCTTGTTGCAACATTGTAATTCATTTGTCCATCTGGACTACTCACTTCAAAGTCATCCTCCCCATTCCAAAAAGCCTTGCATTCACCCTGTTTCTCATGTGTATTGTCCAAGACCTTCTGAATATTTGGACAAACCTCCCCAATCCACTTTTTTGAGAGATCCCTCTTCACATACGTCTGCTTCATTAAAATGAGTCTAATGTGTTCCAAGCAATCAATTATGGGCTTAGGTCTGGCTTCCAATATCATGGCATTAAATGACTCACACATGTTGTTGAGCAAAACATCACACTTGTACCCCTCCTTGAAATATGACCTTGATCGGTACCTTGCAGGTCTTTTTGCAAGCCATTAGTAAGCCTCTAAATCCCTCTCTCTTATCTGTTTCATGTACCCCTCAAAATCTGTGACCCTTGTTGATTTTGCAGCCTGCCAGAGTAGTGTCTTCAATGATAGACCCTTGTGTGTTTGCTTAAAGTTACCATACATATGCATAACACAAAACCTGTGTTGTGCATGTCGCAACACCAACTCCACAACATCTATTAGTCTCTTATGTTTGTCTGATATCACCGAATACCCACCACTTCCATCCTCAGAAATACCTAAATCCTTTACTAGCAGATTCATGAACCAAACCCATGTTTCCCTCTTCTCTTTTTCCACCACAGCATATGATATGGGATACAAACAATTGTTGGCATCAATGCCAATAGCACTCAACAGTATCCCACCGTAGTAGCTCTTCAAATGACACACATCAAAAAACAAAATAGGCCCGCATCCTACCAAAAACCCCTTCTTCAGTTGCCCCCAACAAATATAGAACCTTTTGAAGATTGGACCATTCTCTATAGGCATTGTCTTTATCCTAACAGTATTGTCAGGGTCAATCCTTACTATCTAAGCTGCATACCTCCAAAGAAGTGTATACTGCTTCTTATCATTACCAACAGACAACTGCCTAACCTTAGTTTTTGCCCTATACATCTGGAACCTAGTAAATTTCAGCTTAGTGTCATTCCTTACCATGTCTTGCAATGCAGTAGCAGGCATTTTAGGATTATACTTCAGCATCATCTTGTATTTCTCTGCAACCCATGTTGATGTTGCTGCTTTGACACTTTCCTGCCTTGCACATTTGTGTAGTCCTTGCCATGTCTTCACAATTATAGTTTTGCAGTTCCCATGTTCTGAGGCATATATATGCCAATCACATTTTTCATTTTTACACTTGATCCTGATTCTGTGTTTGTCATTCTTGACAAATTTAATATCTCTCCAAACCAAACAAGTAAACTCCCTCACAGCTCTTCTGAAAATTGCTGCATTCTGAAAACACAATCCCACATGGAAAATGGGCTTTGTCATATCCATTGTTAGGTTGAATACATGATAGCCCTGATAATTCCATTGAGACCTCTTCAATCTCTCCACACCAGATTGCACACTTAGTGGATTGCCATTTGATTGTTGTGCTTCAGTGGGAGGTGTTGGTCTCTTTTGAGTTGGCTGTTCTTTAGGGGATTCTTCACTTATCTGATATGGAGCTTGTGTCGATACATGGGTTTCCTCTTCAAGATGTTCATCTTCATATGCAGAAGGGGGGATCCAGTGTGCTTCAGTTTTACAGCAGCAACATAGACTGCTTCATCATCTGTCCTCTCATCCTCACTATCACTGAAAGACTCAGACAGATCTGTATCACTCCCCATAGAATTAGCATCATTTGTCTCAACACCTTCCTTATCTTTTATAAGCTCATCCCACAAACCAGATTTCTCCTCAATGTCATCATCACCATCAGCCTCCAAATCATCATTAAATTCATCACCAAAACCCTCTTGGCCCTCATCATCCTCAACTACATTATATAACTCCCCACCCTCTGTGTAACATGTATAACTCTATCCTCATCAATATACTTATCCGACTTCAAAGTTTCCTCATCTCACCATAAGTAGTCCATGACTGACAAGTCATTCTCACCAAATTGGTTGCAGTAGAACTTAGCATCACTATTCTTCTTAAAACCAGCAGCTTCACCCATTTCAAATATCTCAAGCAGGCTTATCTCTGGGACATTGCAGTAGTCAATGTGAGTAACATCTCCTCCCGCATATCTCACAATTCTATTGTGCCTAAACTTTCCACTATGATGAAGTGTGATAGTGAAATCTTCAGGATTAGTTCCTGCAATAAGATGGCAAGATTATTAAATTGACAATCACTACAAGATTTCAGCAGTTTTCCCGACTAGAAACTCCCGACCGGATTTCGGTCGGGAGCATTCCCGACCGCAATCCGGTCGGGACAACTTTTCCCGACCGATATGCGGTCGGGAAATTTTTCAAAACCATTCCCGACCGCATTGCGGTCGGGCAAAAGTGTCCCGACCGAATTACGGTCGGGAATGCTCTGGGCGGGAAATTTCCCGCCCAGAGTGTCGCCCTAATCTTGGCCCAGTTAGGCCGCGCAGCTGGGCCGAGACTATTGCGGTCGGGAATATGGTTATTCCCGACCGAATTGCGGTCGGGAAACCTCCACCTCTTCATTTTCACTCTCAAAATTTTCACTCCCCCCTACTTTTCCCGACCGTCGATCAGCCTTTCGCGACTGCAATTCCGTCGGCACTTCAAATTCGGTAAATTTTTTCGATTTTTCTTGTTTTTTAGGTTATATTTAATGTTTTAATATTTATTTTTTATGTTTAATTGTTAGATATTGTAGAAATTGTTAGGATTTAATTAGGAAATGCCTTTAGGAATTGTTAGGCTTTGGAAAAATATTAGATTTTTATGCCTTTAGGAATCGTTAGGCTTTAGGAAATGTTATAGTTTTAATTAGGAAATGCCTTTAGGAATTGTTAGGCTTTGGGAAATGTTGGACTTTTATGCCTTTAGGAATTGTTAGATTTTAGGAAATGTTATAGTTTTATGATTTTAGTAATTATTTATGCCTTTAGGGAATGGTATAGTTTTATGATTTTAGTAATTATTTATACCTTTAGGAATTGTTAGGCTTTAGAAAATGTTATAGTTTAGTAATTATTTATGACTTTAGGAAAACTATATATGATTTTTATATGTGTTAATTTATTTATTTGGACGTTAATTATGGAGTTATTTATGTTATATTTAATGTTTTAATATTAATTATTAATGTTATATTTAATGTTTTAATATTAATTAGTAGATATTGTAGAAATTGTTAGGATTTAATTTGTAAATTCCTTTAGAAATTGTTAGGCTTTGGAAAATATTAATACCTTTAGGAAAAAACTATATAACTTAGTATTGATTAAACTTAGGTCATCTCTACAATTAGAAAAATTCTTACTTAGATGCTTTTACTTAGTTCGTAGCACTCCTTTTCAACGACATGTCGTCCCGTGATAGCGATCGTGGCCAGCCCTCGAAGAGAGGGCGTAGTGGTCCATCGAGCACTCCATCGAGTACTCCACCTACGACTGGTCCACCGAGGATAGGTCCTCGTCTACGGTTCATTCATTCTGGCGGTGCACCACCCGCTCCTGTCGATGCACCTGATACCGATCTTGGCGAGTCCCCTACTTCTTCACATCCACATAGGTGTATCGGATCGAGCGGCGGTACTCCACCAGATCTAGTAGTACCATTTCGACTAGATGATGATCATGTAGCATCGACACCATCGTCATCATCTAGGCCATCGTCTTCATCGAGGCCACCATCATCATCGAGGCCTACGGCACCTAGGCCACGTTCTACAGAGTCTACACCGGCGGGTCCTAGTACTTCTTCCCCTGCAGACGTTGCCGGTGCAGGACCATCTTCAACGATGCAGCAGAGACCGTGCCGAGGTATATCGAGAGGGCCGTAGGTTCTGGCTGACCGTAGAGCCCGTCTTAGGGTCCAGCTGGATGAGCACGGCGTATTTATGGATGGGAGAAAGATATCGATGGCGATTACCTCCGTCATTAGGGAGTTTATGAAGACGTGTGTTCCTTCATACACCGAGGTCGATCCGACAGTCCAGGGACAGATGTGGGCTAAGTTTAAGGTGAGATTTAGAAAGTTTACTAAATATATATATATAGTAAGATTATTATTTAACGAAACCTTAATTAAAAACCTTATTTAATTGTAGAGCATATACTACATTGATCCGGATGACATGCTTCGTGCACATTCCGCATACAATGCGAAGGCTAAGAAGTGTTACAAGGAAATCATGTACAATGCAAAGAAGAACTATTACGACAGGCTCGATGATCCGAAGTGGGCGTCGCGTCCGAAGAACAGTTGGATGAGCGACAAGTTAGAGAGGATGTTCGTGACGCATTGGGAGTCGGAGGACCATGCGAAGAAATCCACAGCAGGCCAGAAGAACAGGCGATCGGGAGAGGCACCAGACCCTGATCGTCCTGCACGAGCTACTCATGCTAGTGGGTCCCGGAGCTACACGGAGATTCGACGTAGGATGGTATGTCTTATTAAATTGAGTTTCTATACGAATAATTTTATTGTCTTAAATTTAAATATCTAAAATAACAAATGTATATCAATATGCAGGCTGCTTCTAGACCTCTAGGGGCCCCTCCACCTCGGCACGATGAGGCATATCATTATCAGCACACACATGTGCCCAGTGGTCTGCCAGAGGGAGCTCCACGTCGCCGCGTTTGGGTTCACCCCAAGTTTAGGGCTATCTACGTAAGTATTTAACTTGTATAGCATTCTTTGATTACTGTATTAATATATGTCTTCCTTAATTACGTATTAACAATTATGACAAAATGAACAGGAGGAGTACATGCGCCTTATGTCCGAGAGGTACGAGGCGGATCGTTCTACGTGGCCACCACTAGATCAGGAGCTGTGGAGTCAGGCGATAGAAGGATTGAAGAAGGGGAAGGTTGCGGGTCTCCCTTCGGATGCACGTCATGATCGGTTTGGTTTCTCGACGAAGAAGCACCTAGACACGACACATGATTATACGAGGGCGTTGAAGCGGGAGAACCGTCGTCTTAGGACTGTTACTGATGCGAGGATTGATGAGCTTGCTACTCAGGTAGATTACTTAACCCAGCACATCACCCAGACTGGAGGTACTCCTCCTCATACTCGACCCAGGCCTTCAGGGGGATTCATGAGTGATGCTCGTCGAGACAGCCCTCCTAATCCTTTTGCGCATGGTGCTCCGGGCTGCACGATGTATGATGATGAGTACGAGGATGACACCGATGAGGCCCCCGAGGATGACACTCTCGGTGGTGATGCAGCCGGTCTTGTCGGTGATGATGGTGTTGGACCCTCCACAGCTCCTGATACATTTGGATTTCATGGCGAGGACTATGAGTAGGAAAAGTTTTATTTATTTTAGGGATATTTTAGTATTGAAAACTGTGTTAGTTGTTTGTATTTATGTAATTTGTTTGATGCTTGGACAAATTATGTAATGTTTAAACTAGTTTCGTATTTATTCTGTAATTATGTTGTATATTATTTGTTCGTTTGTTGCGGAGTAGTAGTATTATTTGTTCGTTTAATCTAAGTATTGAAAACTGTGTTAGTTGTTTGTTTATTGGTAATTATGCCTATAATATGAAATTAAACAACGTGAATCAAATTTTTTTATAAAATAAAATTTGACCTACTAAACCATAATCGATGCTAGTCATACATACTATCCTCAGAATCTGAGTCACTCATTATCTCTTCCTCTTCCTCTTCCTCATTGCCCTGATCGTCCTCGTAGCCCTCAAGTTCCTCGTTGCCCTCTGTTGCTGCCTCCTCGACAACCACATCAAATCCCTCGTTGGCCAGTTGGATATTCATATTGAATGAGGAAAGGTCCACGGATAAGTTAAACCCTTCAGATGCATTTTCTTGTAGCACTTGGTTCGACATCCCTGCGTCGACATCTTTTGATCCTGCAACTGATGACATATCGATTATGTGTCTGGTAGGAATAGTGGATACGGCCAACCATTCTCTCTGTCCCGGTCGCCATGTCGTCTTTTTTGGATAGGGCACATAGTACGCCTGTTTTGCTTAGTTAACGAATACAAATGGCTCATTGGTGTTGAGGGTACGCCTCGGGTTGATGTCAACCAACTTGTACGTTGAATGCTCCTACGTACCTGCGTTTATATCATACTAAACACATTTGAACAAGACTATGTATAGGGGCCGAATTCTACCCCAAAATTCCACCTGTATAATGTCTTTCAACGTTCCATAGAAGTTGGTAGCATCGGATCCTCCCATGTCTCCCTTCACATAAACACCGCTACAATCACTCTTCTTCGGGCCCAAGATCATATCTGTGTGAAATCTGAACCCATTCACAATGTATCCCTCGTAGGTTGCCACTGAATAAGCCGGACCTGTGATTAGAGGATCTATTCGTATGTCGGTCTTGTATTTCCCACTTGAATATGTCTGCTTGAACCATGCTACGTACTCTTGGTTCCTCTTGGATTGTATCTCCATTGGACTTAGTCCGCCGCACTCCTCTTCTACAAACAGTCTGCATAGGAAAATCATCATAAGTTAGTTGTCTGTAAAGCGCTTAATCATTTCGTTATTAAAAATAATTAACTACCACTTACTCCACCCATTCGTCAAGCTCTGGACAGTTTAGAAGCGTGTAAAGCTCTATTTGCTCCATCTCATCGGAAGTCAAGTATCGCCTTTTGTTTAGTGGCCCTATTGGCGCCCCTTTCTTTTGAAATATTGTAAGCTCATTATCCCACTCCGTGCTATCTAGTGTCTCGTTCCTGTTGAGTTTTTTTATATTTAGTCTGAATAGAAACATCCAAATATTGAGAACACATATTGGATAGCTCAGCAAGTAGGTATTGATTGGCTATGGATCCCTCCACCCTCGCCTTGTTCTTTACTGAACCCTTCATGTCGAACATCCGCCTAGTTCATAGAAATGAAAGATTTGACAAAGAATCGATATTTTTAAAAGATAAATGTTATTAAAAATATAAGATGGTACCTCTCGTATGGATACATCCATCTATAATGAACTGGACCGCCAACTCTAGCCTCATACGAAAGGTGTATGGCTAAATGCTCCATAGAGTCGAAAAATGAAGGAGGAAATATCATTTCCATCTTGCACATGGTAACAATAAACGATTCCTCCAATCACTCCATATCTTCGACCGACACCTCTGAGGCGCAAATTGCCTTAAAAAAAAGGCTAATCTCTACTAAGGTCCCCCAAATCTCGGGTTCCAAGAATTCGTGAAATGCAATCGGGATCAATCTCTGAATGAAGACGTGACAATCATGACTCTTCATTCCATACCATTTTCCTTGTTGTTTTTGCACACATCGTCCCAAGTCCGAGGTATATCCGTCAGGAAACTTCAGTTCGGTCAGCCAATCAAGAACTATGTTCTTTTGATCCCTCGTAAGACAATATTTTGCCTTTGGCTTTATGTACTCACTTCCTCTGCCACTGGGTTTCAAGAACAATTCTTTACGGTTGGTCAACAGCTTTAGATCGTGCCTCGACTTAATGTTGTCCTTCGCCTTAGCATCGTCCAACACCGCGTTGATGATGTTCTCAAAAACGTTCTTCTCACAATGCATCACATCTGGATTGTGGCGAATCAAGTTCGTGGACCAATAAGGTAGTTCCCAAAAGATGCTTCGACGACACCAGTTATGAGTTGTGTTAAAGCCCAGAAGCTTTGTGGAGTTTGCCCCAAATCTAACCGATCGTAGCCTATCCACAATTTCCCTCATCTGCGCTCCTATCTTCCTTGGAATGGGCGCTTCAAGTACCTCCCTACCCTTGTAGAAATCCTTCTTGTTGTACCTCCATTTATGACCCTCTGATAGAAACCGACGATGACAATCGAACCACGAGGCTTTCCCACCATGCTTAAGTGTAAAAGAATCTGTCTCACCCATGCAATAAGGGCACGCCAGCTTACCGTGCGTGCTCCACTGGGACAACATTCCGTAAGCAGGAAAATCGCTAATAGTCCACATTAGGGTCGCTCGCATTTGGAAGTTTTCCTTTCGTGAGCTGTCATATGTCCACAAACCATTACTCCACAAATCATTCAACTCATCAATCAACGGTCTCAGCAAAAGATCCAAGTTCTTTCCAGGACTCTTTGGACCGGGTATAATAAGGCTCAGAAAAATGAACTCCGGTCGCATTCATAAATCCGGCAGAATGTTATAAGGGGTAACAAACACGGGCCAACAAGAGTAGTTCTTCCCAGATGGCCCAAAAGGTGTGAACCCATCAGTACATAGGCCGAGTCGGACATTTCTAGGCTCTGCTGCGAAGTCCGGATACGTACGATCAAAATCTCTCCACGCCTCGCCTGCAGCTGGGTGAATCATTCTATCTGTTGACTCTCGACACTTCAAATGCCAAGTCATATGTCTCGAAGTGCCTACAGTATAAAACAACCTCTGTAATCGAGGGCCTAGGGGGAAGTACCATAATTTCTTCCTTGCGACCCTGGACTTTCTACCAGCCTCGTACCTATCGGTCTTGCATATCGGACAAGATGTGAGATCCTTGTTGGCATTATCGCCGTAGTACAAGAAACAAAAATTCCAACATACGTCAATCTTTTCGAACCCTAAACCCAAACCCGCGAGCATCTTATTCATGCCTGGAACCGTATTCGGTAGCATTTCCTCAATCTCTGGGTCCATAATATCTTTAGACAAACTTAAGTACTTTTCGCAAGCAACATTAACTACTTTGTGCATCGTCTTGGTAGTTAAGAACTCGGCAAACCACTGGAGCACAGTCTTCGACTTCTTCCTGTTCATTTTTATGTCTCCCATCTGCATCAATTTGTAGAACTCCTTTGCCTCGGGACTTGGATCTTCGTTGCACACCTCTCCCTCAACAAATCGACCCCCATATGCATCCTCAACCAATTCTCTAAACGAAGTATCGGCATGAACCGGACTATCAACGTGAATACTAGCAGACGGTGATTCATGTACATATGATGTAGATGCCTCGCTCGCCATCTCTCCATGCAACACCCATATCCAATATTGATACACAAACCCCCACTTATGAAGATGATCCCGTACTACGTTTCGATCAAAAAATTTAAATTGATGCATCTCTGGAACGGGCACCTAATACGATTTCTCAGATCTACGTAATCTGTTTGTTGTGATGCATATTGTACGAATTCACGAACCCCAACCACGTAATGTTGATTCAAATAACCAGTGTTACTATCTATCCTATCGTACATCCAAGATCTATCGGGACGATAATCCATTTCTAATCTAAGAAAATTAAAAATAAATTGTTACAATTAATTTCACCAATCAATATATTTATCATTTATATAAAAAATTTAAAACTCGAGTACGACGAAGCCAAGGAAATTAATACTTACTTGTTGTAGCATAGAAAATACTTAGATCAAGTATTCTTTGCAAATACACGCCCCTCGTTGCATTTACCGCAATATCTAAAACAAAGAAACATTAAAAAAAAAAGTTAATAAAAACGATCTTAATTGAGAAAAACTAACAAAAACAGTTATAACAAGAGGAAATCGTATATACCTTAGCAAGGGATGAATGTTGGAATGATTTCTCAAGTGGAATAGGGAGGGGTATTTATAGGGGGGCTGACAGTTATTCCCGACCGCATTGCGGTAGGGAATAACAACGGTAACAATTATTCCCGACTGCATGTCGGTCGGGAATAAGCTTGACCGTTGTTATTCCCGACCGACATGCGGTCGGGAATAATTGTTACCGTAGTTGTTTCCGACCGCAATGCGGTCGAGAATATTAGGGTTTAGGGTTAGGGTTTAGGGTTTAGGGGTATTGACGACCGAAGATCGGTAGGGAATAATATTCATAGTCTTAATTTCACAATTTCGCTCTCAATTTTAGATAAATCGTTCATTTAATGATCAAGTAAATCAATATTAGTTATATATTACTGAAAATCTCAAAAAATATTAAATTTAGTTGCACGTTGATGAATCGTTAGAAGCGTCGATTCATATTGTCACTTATAAATAGATTAGTATATGTAGTTGGTAATAATGTAACTACTTACGATTATGTTAAACATATGTTAATATATATATATATATATATATATATATATATATATATCACAATTAGCCTCTCTATACTAACGTTCGTAACAAACGTTAATCGGCAATTGTGAACTCCTCTATACTACGTAGGATTATTATATGTAAAACTCCAAACTAACTTAACTTATACTCCGGTAAACTGACTAATTTAATAATTAAAATTACATTAAACTAACTAACTAATAGTGCAACTCATGAATTTAATGAGATTCAATAGTTATACTTAACAAACAAATCAAGATTTTCCAAAAGATCGAAAAAAGGTAAAATTGGCTATTTTTCCCGACCGATCTGCGGTAGGGAGAAATATTCAACCCATTCCCGACCGATTTTCGGTCGGGAATGACAATTTAAACTTATTTCCGACCGCATGGCGGTCGGGAATAATATTCAACGTTATTCCCAACCGATATGCGGTCGGCATTTCCCGCGTTTCTGGGCAGCATAGTATTGCCGACAGAATTTCGGTCGGAAAATTCTGAAAATTTGGTGGTTTTTTGAAAATTCTATTTTTTTTAACTTTTTCTATAAATACACTTCATTATTCTCCTCATTTTTTCATCTCCAAAAACTTTTTCAAACACTCTTTTCATCTTCAAACACTTTTTTCTTTCAATTTCAAAATTAATTTTTTCACTTATTTATTCATCATTTCAATAATCAAACACTTATATAATTTTTTTGTGTTTGAGATTGAGGAATGAATCAAAAATTTAATTCCTCATCTAAAACACAAAAAAGCTAAATAATGTTTTAAAATATTTCAAAATAGTAAAAAAAAAAATATTCCGGTAATTATTACCGAAATATTATTTTTTTTGTTCTGATGATTATTATTCCCGACCGAAAATCGATCGAGAATAAGATGAATATTATCTCCGACCGCATATCGGTCGGGATTAATTTGAATCTTATTCCCGACCGATATGCGGTCGGCAAATGTCCTGATCGGCGGTTGGTCGGGATTTCCCGTAAAAATACCCGATCGGAATTCGGTCGGGAAACAAATTAGGGGCACCACGACCGTTTAGCGGTTGGAAGTTTCCCGACCGGCATTCGGTCGGGAAAAACATTCATATAATCCCGACCGAATATCGGTCGGGATTAATATTCAAGCATTTCCCGACCGCATAACGGTCGGAATATATCCCGACCGTTGTCTGGTTAGAATTAGCGGTCGGAAAATTCCCTTGCCGACCGAGCCGCGGTCGGGAAACTTTTCCCGACCGAAGCAACGCCGACCGGAACTTCTCGACCGAATAGCAATCGGGAAAGACCCTTTCCCGACCGCCGCTGGGTCATTTCCGACCGGCTTTGCGGTCGGGAATAACCCGATTTTTTTGTAGTGACTGCATGATAATGATAGAATATTTATCACTTTTTTTCAAACCATTGGTAACCACAAATAGACCACTCAAAGTCTGACAAAGTTATAATCAAGGTCACATAATGTGTAAACGCGAGCGTGTGCGTGTGCGGGTGCGGGTGCGCCAGTTCGCCTATTTTCAAAAATTCACTCCATAATGCGCCTCTAGTTCGTCTATTAAAAAATATTAAAATACAAAATATATAACATTTTATACAAATTTAAATGTAATTTTAAAGTCTCAATGAATAATTTTGCATGTAAAGTCATCTTCAACATTTTATAATAAAATGAACCTCACGTGTGAAAAAATAAATAAAAATAACATACTTGATTAAATCCTATAAGTAATTTTAAAGGGCTATTGTCTAATTTTTCACTTTTCAAACTCATGAATGGTTCAAACGTAAAATAAAATCCCAACAAATGTACAATAGTTAAATAATTCAAATAAATATATTAATAATCAGGCCCACTAAAATATAACAAGTAGACTTAACAAAACCTAAATTTGTTTCCTTTATTCACTCTTCACTAGTGAACATGGCGGCTGACGGGCTGAGAGTCTAAAATCTTTTTCCATTCTATTTTTTTTTACAATCTCTTTTTCATAGCTTCTCTTTCTATTTCGTTTTCTTATTGAATGGGTTATGGTGACTATTAGATCCTCCATCAAATCACAATTTTTCTGGTCGTCTTCTTCACATAACTTCCATTTTTTATGCCATAAGTTAAATGCGCGAATTAAGGAAAAGTAAGGCGCGAATTAAGAAAACTTAATGCGTCTTAAGCCGACACTCGCGCCCTAAATTCGTCAGTCGGCGAGGGTCTCTGGCGAATTATGTAAGTATAAAGCTAATTTCCCCCCCCCCCCCCCTTAAATTACATATTTATACTTAATTCACGACCTAGTAATGCTTAATGCGAGAACTATCTAGATATAAATCACGCTTCAGTATAAATAAATTCGTGAACTAGTGCTTATAAGTGCGCGAATTAATAATACTTAGTGCGCGAATTAGTATATATTAATTCGCGAATTAGTAAACATTAATTCGCACTAGAGCGCCGCACACGCACTCAATTCGTGAGATCGCGAATCATGCGCCGATGCGTGAGGTGCGCGAATTATGTGACCTAGGTTATAATACTTAACACTCTTTATGTTGCTACTTAAGCCCCACCACTACAAAACCCAAGACCAATTATTTTTTGTCATATATCCTTACAAAAGGACTGACTTTATTCAATTGAGTATGACAAGTTTTGCAGTTCACATGGGTGGACCAAAACCAACTACAAATTATTGATATTAAGATTTACTATCAATCAGACAAAGCAAACCATTACAATAACATTATATTCATGTATTTTTGTTGAGTCTCAAGCCGCACGACTGCACAAACTAATACCCAATACTATTCTACATATAACAACACCAAATCTCACCAAATCCAGACAGAAATAACCATGTGCAACAAAAAAAACGAAAATCAAATAATTTGGGACCACAGTTCAAACCCTAGCCCACGTAATACCAACAAACAGCATATTTGCAAAATTTGACATTTATTATAACATAAGTAGAGACGAAAACCACTAATAAAAACAGAAAGCAACACAATTTCGTCATAAAATTGAAGAAATTAGGGTTTCAAGTCGATCGTAACTTACCGTAATCGGGATGATTTTGACCCGGTGGCAGTTCGTCGCTGGATTCACGTATTTTCCACACCATTTGAATGATTATTAAGCGAAAATTGAACGGAAATTAAGAAATTGTTTGTTTTGTAAGAACCCTAAAATCGTCCGTCTATTCCCGCGCCTAAGTGTAGAAAGATGTAAATAATTGTTACATTTTGCCTCCTAAACTTTAGGGTTTTTTTTAGTTTTTTATTATTTTAAGTGACGGGTCTATTTTACCCCTTACGGGTCACGTGAGTTAGGCATGTGAGGGAATATTCTAAGAATATTCCGGTAAAAATGTGACCGGAACACGCACTAAACCAACACGCACAAACGACACCATAGTTTGGGGGGTTTGATAGAATTATCCCTTCTCTAAAATTGAAAATCTTAGTGTCAATGTTATGGTCACTCTTTTCGTTCACTTATTCTAGCTTCTTCATAATTGTCAAGCTTTGTGATCTTCCATGAGTCAGGAAGCCCTTCCCATTTTTGGACTTCTGCTCGACAAAGTTATTAAGAGTACTAAGAGTAGATCTAAATTTCCAACGTCTCGAGAGATTGCACTAGCTAACTCTATCAACAGTGGATTAGATACATAAGTTCGTCACTCAATTGTCATGGGGACGCTTGTTGAGTGTGTATCTCTCGGTACAAAAGAGTAATGTACTGACTTTCTAAAATTACATATGCATATCTTGCTTAATTGTGTTTTTTTTTAATATATATGGAACAATATGTAAAATTAGCTTAAGCCAGGGACTAATTTGCCAATAGCTGCATATCTTAAACCCCAAGAAAACCCCCCAAATCAATTGCAGAACCTCAAAGCCAAGAAAAATGGATCACATAGCAGCTGCGGAGGAGAGATTAGTCAACGAGAGAATGAGGCAGAAGCTGAACGAAGTCAACATTTCTGCCCAATCAAATCTCTCCGGTGTACAGGACCACATCAATTATACCCTACAGCAAGCCTATTTCAAGTGCGCCTACGAGTGCTTCGACAGGCGGATGAACCACGAGGAGATCAGCAACTGTGTGGAGCATTGCTCTGTGCCTGTACTCAAAGCCCAGAATCTCGTCGAATCACAAATGGCCCAATTTCAAGTAATTATGTCTAAATTTATCTCATTTCTTATTCAGATACAAAGTTGAAAGATTAGGGCATTCTTGAAAGTGTGAGTTGTTGAGGTGTTTTGAGTCGAAAGGCGAATGCGTTGGATTCGGTAAATGTTTATTGTAGCTTAAGTTGAAGTGAGAGTGGATTTTAATTATGAATTCAAAGATGAGGCCTAGGTTGATTTGAATTATGAGAGAGTGTAAAATGCCGAAAGAAGTACGCAATTTTGCTTGCACACATTAATCCGGGTTAGCGTGTGCCCTGTTTTAGCTAATGTAGTGGTTTACTATGCAAATAGGAAACTTATGCGAGGAATAGTTCGTGCTCGATATTTTTTTTCCTTGGTATAACTACAACCAATGTGATAGACCTCCGGTTTATATATTGCTGAAAGTAACTGACGGTTGGTGTAATTTTGGGACTTTAACCGTGTATGATGTGCGTTGCTTGACTTGTTTTCGTTGAAGTAAGTGGCTGTATTGTCTTTCACTTGGGATGCAAGAGTATATACCTTTTTGAGTATTAGATGAGTTTGAATTGGGTTCCTGGTTCGCTGTTTTAGTAACCTTTAATGCATTTAGGAGAATGGAAAATTAACACATACAAAATATGCACCTTGAGTTCTTCTTCAAAATATTTATTTATTCGATTCATTCTCTCTTATTTTCATCGTGAGACGAGATGTTATTTTGTCAGTACTCTTAACCACAAAGTGTTTTAGCAACGCAAAGAAGTGTTGTTGCTATTGAGAATAACGGTTTGGTTACTGTTGTCACATGTGATGCAATCATGCAGCATGTTCTGATTGGCAACAGCGATCTGTAAACTTCAGCTTTTGCCATGCGTTCGTCTTTTGATGTGATGGTCTTTTTGTTTTCTGATGGCACTATATTTTCTGAATGGTTGTTCAGATAATGTTATCTAGTTATATTTATGAGCTGAAATAAGCAAGATCTGATGACTATGTTGTTAGCTTACCATTTACCTCAGACATATGAGTCTTGTCTGATTGTTAAGTGCTATCTCCTGTTCTGTTCTCAGTGTTTAAATAATGCTTTCTTGATACATACAGGAAAAACTAAATAGGTCTTTGAAGGTTTGCCAAGACAAGTATGAGTCGGCCAAGATCCGGTCCGACAGTAATGCGATGAGGGATATGGAGTCCTGTGTCGACGTTTCTGTTCAAGACAGCATCAACGTGATACCTCACATTGCTGGACAACTTAAGTCATATCTTTCAATTGAAGATTAGGAAACTGACATTACCATTTCTTCCGATTCTTTTTTTTTTCCCCCATTAAATTTCTAAAGTATAAGATAATGGTGACATACGTTAACACGTTGGTAATGGTTTTCCAGCAATGGTAACATCAACATCTGATAAACTGATGTTCGAGTAAGATGCATGAAGACCACAAAATAAAAGAATATCTCACGACACGTAGGTTGGTGAACCGAAGATTTTGCATTGTTGTACAACGTGAATAACCTTATGTTGGAATATCAGTCATGTATTGGTCATAGTTGAAACCAGTTTGGTATCTTATGAAAGTGAACGTGTGAATGATAGTAGTGCTATATTACAACTTTGAATAAATGGCAGCAGTGTTTGGTCCTATTACATAAAACTTTCCGGTCAGCAGCTGCTCCGCTGGAAGCAAGGCCAGATTCACGGCCACCTGCGCCGCTGCTTCTGCTGTGTGTGCGCCTTTGCCACCAGTCATGGAGGTTTGAGTGAATCCAGGACAATAGCAATTTACACTTATGCCACTCGACTTGTAACGTTTTGCCAGAATCTTGGAGTATGCATTCAGGGCCAATTTTGAAACTGAATAATCAGTCCAAACTTGGGGCCACCCTTGTGTTTGCCATATCCCGTCCTTCACATTTTGAAGAAATAAATTGACCATTCCCTCTATTTTCTTCTCTGATAAGTTATTTTCATCGAGAAGCATTTTTCTTAATTTGGGGTTTTTCAGCTTCTGCATGCACGTGAAAATTATGTATTAACCCCGAAAGGTATGACTGTTTAACAGTTTTAGTAGTTAAAAAAAAAAAAAACAAATTGGGCAATAAATTGAATGCCAAAATTGAATGCGTGAGGGATAATTTTACTTTTTTTCTTTTAAGGGAACATTGCGAAACACACTTTATTCTTATTCTAATCGGCAAACACTCCAGTGTGTTATGTAGTTAACCGCAAAAAATTCTCTCCGTTCAGAGTTGAACTCTTAAGGTTCATAAAGTTGGCAATAACCAAAAAAAGTGCAATGTGCTAATTATCGAATGTACATGTGCGTAGTTTTGACGAATAGCTCATTCATTTTATTATGTCTTACAGTAATCGATCCAAGCCGTGAGCTGATATTCAGAATCCGAGCTGAGGTGGGTGAACGGCGGAGCAAGGGCAGGAGCACCTCCGTCAGCAATTTCGGGCCGTAAAAATTGGTGTTGATCACTGTCTCCGCATGCTCCACCGAGTTTTCATTTATATCGTTGAATGATACGGCTGCATTGTTTATCTGAATAATGGACAAATTAAATTGATGGTATGCGTCTATTAGTTAAATTTTAAATAATTCAAAAAAAAAATAGCAACTCATGAAAATTACTCTAGTGAGGTGAAGTTATTTTGATTCATCATAGAGAGCTTGAGAGATTGATATGATCATGAGTAGCTTGCTTCAAGAGGCGAGAGCATACTATTACAACAGTTTTTTAAATATAGCGTTACATTTAGAGTGTGCACTCGTTAAACACTACAAGCATGAAGGTCAGCTGATGCTGCGGCAGCGCAACCTGTAATGCCATTGTCGCTTTCCATAGCAACATTGGAAGCGGAGATTCGGTTGCATTGGCCGGTTTCTGCTGCTTCGGTTGCAAAGCCATATTTTGAAAGTGAACGGTGCTTTCTAAGATATAGAAAGCGCAGAAACTGAGAAAGCGATGCATCTGTTTCAATGTCCCTTAAAGTATTGAAAGCGCCATATCCATTGCAATGTCCATTAAGATATGGAAAGCGCTTTATCCGTTTCAATGTCAATTAGAATATCGAGAGCGCATAATTTGTTTCAATGTGAATTAGAATATGGAAAGCGCATTATTTGTTTCAATATCAATCAAATTACAGAAAGAGCAAAATCTGTTTCATTCCCAATTAAAATATCGAAAGCGCATATTTCGTTTCAATGTCTATTAAATATGGAATGCGAAGAATTAGTTTCGATATGTGATTTACTGAATGCGTATAATCTGTTTCAATAGATATTCCGTATAATGTTTAATCACCAGCCATTTATTCAAATTAATTAAAAAATTATTAGATACCACCAGTTCGGTATCCATATACATTTTCAAAGTTTTGAAAATAGCTGGCGGCGAATTTGAATTGTTTGGGATTTTTTGATATAAACAAATCTTTTCCAAATCTTAATAATCTTATCTAAATACTATAGCAGCAGAACACATGTAAATAGAGCATCCCTTTTAATTGTTAACTTGAATATATTTTATTTGGTTTTATAGAATGTATCTGAAGCGAAAGAAAAAAAAAAAGGAAAGTTGTACTTGTCCAAACAATGAGAGTAAATTTTTTTAGGAGCTTTACATATACTCCTAGACTACTTTATCTTCTCCCTGTTTTTTTTCCACCCATTAAGTCAGGAAACATGGTCTGCAGAGTTGAAATTTGACTATAATTAAGATGCAACAAACTGAGTTCTTGTAAAGCCTTGAAGAAACACAAGACACCAGGAGAAAGTGTAAACATGGATGCCTTGTCTAGTAAAGAATAAGTATAGGACCAACTCTTCCAATTTCTTCACGCAAAAGTTTTAGAGAGGTTAACTCCTTTTCCTGCATGTGGCAAAATATATATTGTTAGACAAATATGATGTAATGTAATAAAAGAACAATAAAAGAGCAAGTATAAATAATGAACATTACCAAGATAAAAGGAGAAGATCGATCTGATAAATGAGAACAAGAAGAGATTTATAGAGATGTATTTATAGAGTTACTTGGAGGGAAATGAAATTGTTTGAATTTTTTGCCAAAATTTTGGTGGTAAAACCTTTCCCTTTTTCCTTTTATTACGGACGTGTGTGTCCGCAGGCATCTTAGAAAGTGAAGACTTGCTTTCCATATTTTCTGTTTAATAATTGTCCGAGCATATATTTTTAAATAATATAAAAGTTAAGTTAGAATAGGGAATAGGATTTTCTACATGATTGAGCATCTCGTGATATCCTTTTAAATAATATTTCACTTGTGAACTGTTTATTTCAATTTATTAATAAAGGAAAAAATGTACTAAAAGTTAAGTTACAATAATAAATAGGACTTTAAAATTATTGGTACAAGCTAAGTATCCCATTCTACTCCCCGGTAACGTTATGCTATTTTTCTTCTTTTTGTTCAACTAAATTTTTCTCACAAATCTAGGTACGTTATTAAGCTAGCTAGCAACTTCTCAAAATCAAATAACAAGCTTCAATACGAAAAGATCGGTGCTAAACAGGTATGTCTTTTATTTGTTGATAACTTCTATAAATTGTTAATATACTTTAGATAGATCAATGTATTTAAGTTTCTTTAAATCAAAAATTGAAACTATATATGGAGCTATGAATTAATCATATGTTATTGGTATTTGTGATGTTAGGTCTAAAATGTATAACAACGAAGATCGTCGTTGGATGTATGATAGAATGAATAACAGTACATGTTATCTTAATAGTGATTTTCAACAAGGTGTGAGTAGATTTTTGGATTATGCCTTTTCAAGAACCTACTTATTAAATGATGGGAAGGCGAGGTGTCCTTGCAGGAAGTGTTGTAATAGCAAATTTTTAACGTCAGACGAGATTATGAACCATCTTTATAATAAAGGTTTTCTTGATCAGTACTATGTATGGGTAGCACACGGTGAATTTACTAGAAACTTTGTGGCGCCAAATGCAAATGAAGGGGGGTCATCCAGTCATACTACGACTGATCAATTTAGGGAAATGATTGATGGTGTTTTTGGTGGGCGTTTCGAAAATGTAAACTACAATGAGTCGGTAAATGAATTGCCAAACAAAGAGGCACAATCATTTTTTAAGTTGCTAAAAGAAGCAGAGGCGCCAATGCATGACGGATCCAATGTGACGGTGTTGCAATGGGTAGCCGAGTTCATGACAACTAAAATAGAACACAACTTCTCAGAGGCAGGTTGTGACGAGTTCATACAACAACTTCATAATTTGTTGAGTCCCGAAGATAGTGGTAAACTTCCTAATAGTGTTAAGAAAATGAAGAGGCTACTGGGGACATTAGGACTTGAGCGTAAGACTTTTGATGTTTGTGTCAACAATTGTTTTCTCTATTACGGTGTTCATGAAAGTAGTACTGTGACATCATGTCCTGAGTGCTTAGAAGAAAGATATAAAGGGAAACGGAATACCGCTAAGAGGAACAAACTCATCCCCCGTAAGAAATTATGGTACTTCCCATTGGCTCCTAGATTGAAACGATTGTACATGGCCCGCAACACTGCAGAACACATGACATGGCATTTGAAATGTAAGGGAGATGGTGATACGATGATTCATCATGCCTCTGGTGAGGCCTGGAAAAAATTCGACGACACATATCCCAATTATGCTGCAGAGGCTCGAAACGTGAGACTTGGCCTCTGTACTGATGGTTTTACACCGTGGGGGAACTCTTCTGCTCCTTACTCTTGTTGGCCGGTTTTTGTGACACCCTACAACCTCCCGCCAGATCTTTGCATGAGGCAAGAGTTTATTTTTCTTAGTTTGCTGATTTCGGGCCCACAAAGTCCAGGGAAAAATATTGACGTGATGCTACAACCGTTAATTGATGAACTCCGTTGGCTATGGGAATGTGGGGTTCAAACTTATGACAGCTTCAATAAGGAGAATTTTATCATGCGAGCTCATGTGATGTGGACGATTAGTGATTTTCCAGGATACGACATGCTATCTCAGTGGAGCACGCATGGAAAGTTATCTTGTCCATATTGTATGGAGAATACAAGAGCTTTTCGATTGCGACACGGTCGTAAATTCTCTTTCTTCGATTGTCATCGGCGATTTTTGCCTATAGATGATCCATTGAGATGGAATACCACAGATTTCAGAAAAGATTTAACTGAGCAATATGCACCATTGCATCGAAGATTGGGTCATGAAATGAAAGACCACGTTAAATACCTCCCACAAATTAGATTTGGTAAAAGTGGAGAGTATGTTGAGGGATTTGGTGTGAAACACAATTGGTGTCGACGTAGTATATTTTGGGAACTTTAGTATTGGGGGTCAAATATGATCTGTCACAATCTAGACGTCATGCATTGCGAGAAGAATTTTTTCGATAACATCAAGAACATTGTGATGGATGACCCGGATAAATCGAAGGACAATAAGAACGCTAGAAAGGATTTAGAATTGTGGACGAATCGAAGTGAATTATTCCTATACAATGGACCTGGTGGTCAACAATATAAAGCAAAAGCAGTGTATTCATTGAGCAAGGAGCAGAAGGTACTTGTTTGTGAATGGCTACGTGATGATGTCAAGTTTCCTGATGGATATGTCTCAAACATTTAACGGTGCGTCCAAATGGAGAAACTCCGATTGGTTGGATTAAAAAGTCATGATTGTCACGTGTTTATGCAACGCTTGGTGCCAATTGCATTTCGTGGCTTCTTAGAAGATCATATTTGGGGACCACTTACAGAGGTTAGTATATTTTTTAGAGCTTTGTGTGCCACAGAACTCCGCAGGTCTACAATGGAAGAATTAGAAAGGACGATTGTCATTACTATGTGCAAACTTGAGAAAATATTACCCCCCTCATTCTTTGACTCAATGGAGCATTTGGGATTCTTTGATTTGTATGCCTTAATATAAATCATTGAGTCATAATTTGAAATGTTCATTGGTATTTGGTTATAGGCTTTTTGACGAAGAGATGTGTCGTGGTTTATCTATAGTCCAAATCGAGCGATGACGTAACATTCACTTTGTTCGATGGTTTAAAGAGTGTGTAAAGTCTGATCGTTACGAGGTGGATCCTCGAATACGTGCATTAGCCAAGGGCCCTAGTATGTCTGCCCGTGTTCGCAAGGGCTATATTATTAACGGTTTTAGATTCCACACAGTCAATTATGCAAAGAAAAAAAAACGAATAACTGGGGCATCTATGTGAAGGCAAGTAATGATGGAACCACAGACACTAGTTTTTACGGATCGCTACAAGAGATTATTGAAGTGGAATATTGGGGGAGTCGACGTTGTCTTACAACTATTCTTTTCAAATGTGATTGGTATGACTTGACGAGAGGATTGTTTGTGCATCCAGAGTATAAGTTAATTGATATTGATCCCAACATGCGTCTGGCTTCTGGAGAGTCTGATCCATTTATTCTTGCAAGTCAGGCACAACAAGCTTGTTATGTATCATATCCATCACAACAAAACTCGGGGAGGGAACGGTGGGCGGTTTGCCCGATAAGAGCCAGATATGTGGTTGACACAGCTTCATTGAAAAACACTAATGATATCGCAGTGCAGGGCCCGAATGTTTACCAAGATATCACTGCACCGGTGATTAGAGTAGCGATCGACCTAAGTGGCTTTAATATGAGAAATTTAGCGAATAATGAGTTTGAGCCTATCGAAGAAGACGAAGTTGATGAAGACGACGATGACGACGATGAGGAGGAGGAAGAAGAACTAGAAGAGCACGATTTTGAAGATGAAGAGGAGCTGGTACAAGATAACGACAGTGACCCCGATTATGAAATAGGACATTAAACTTGTGTAATTTTACTTATGTTGTTAAAGGCGTTGGGCATAAACGAGGCGTTTTATATACTTAAAGGCGAGGCGTAAGCCTTGAGGCGCGGAGCGTAAGCCTCACAAATCTAATACTTTTTTCTTAACATATATATAGTAGTTAACAAAAATAAATATTTTGAAAGAAAAAAAAAGATAACAAAGAAAAGAAAATAATAATCAGAATGTAAATTGGATTTAATCTATACAACTTAAACTAAATAAATTAGTTTCATGTTAACTAATAAGTCTATTGAATTAATAAGTACAAATAAACACAAAATGGCTGTTAAAGTATAGCAACAAACTGTAATAAGGACTTAAAACATATAAGTTATTTTCGGATTCATCTCGTACATAAAATCATCGAAGAAAAAAAAAGACAAATCCAAAGAATTGAAAAACTATATTTTAATGTTTTAACAGAAAAGCTATTATCTAACCTAATTCCCGGATAATCTTCCCCAATTCACAAACACACCCACTGATCTTCCTCAATTCTACGCTCAAATCATTTTGGCGAAATTACCCGCGAATTTAGCGCGCGCAATTCACTCACTACTTCTATTAAGGTTCAGGTGCCAATTTCCACTTAGTCACACATGTCCACTCTCGCTCAAAATTTCAGCAAAACCCCTAAATCGATTACAAACCCTAAACCCCAAATCTTGCCACATCGTTCCATAATCAAGAGGTGTGTATCTCAACTTATTTCTATGATCAATTTCACTACTCATCTGTTTCGTGGAAACTCATTATTACTTGGTTTTTAATTTTATACATGCTGGTATATCAGTGAAGATAGTCTCTCATAAATTGTTTTATTGAGAGTTTACATGTGTAGTGGGTGACTGAGTTTATTATGGGGATGATTATGTTTAATTATGTAAAAGAAAGTGAACAATGGGCGTGTTTATAAATTCCCTGCGTATATTGATGTGGTGGATTTTGTGTCAGTTTGATTTTATATATTGGGAGAGAAGATCAGTAGGTTGATGACAAAAAAAAAAACTTTTTGAAGAAAGAAGCAAAAAAATTGAGAAGGCGTCTAATTACCTATGAACCACAATTTTTTTGTATTGTTTTGGGGATGATCTGAGCCTAAATGGCGCCACCGTATTCCATTTTCGATAAATTATTATTGATGTTCTTGTCATATCTTAGGATTTTCATCATGTTACTTTAAATACAAAGGCTTCATGTCACCGTTTATTCATCATGTTAATGCAAATACGAAATTATATAGTTTTTGGCTTCATATCTGAGGGCCTTATAATATTACAGACTCTTGAAAATTTATGGATGGATGCATGTACCCCTTTAGATAATTTTATTAGTGCGATAAGTTTATCTAACGAGAAATTAAATTTTGTAGATGGCACCTACTAAAGGCAAAAAAAAGGTTAAAAAGGTTTAAAAGGTAGTTGTTCCGTATTCTGGAATTCCCCCTGCTGTACCGTCATCCCAGGCGTTGCCAGTAGCATCGTCAGCGTTACCTATAACACACCGTCAGTTGCCTGCAGCATCCCTACCATTGCCACAATTTTCGGTAGCTTCCTTGTCACCGTTGCCTGTAGCACCGCTGCCATTGCCTCATTTGCCTGCAGCGTTGTTGCCTCCTTTGCCTGTAGCGCCTCTGCGATTGCCACCATTGCCTGTAGCTTCATTGCCACCATTGCCTGTAGCGCCCTTGCCTGTGCCACCATTGCAAGGGACACATATGACCGCACTTATGCAGGTCAGGGGCTCGTCAGTGCCTGTAGCGCCCTCTCCGGGGATTGGACATCACGCGAGCAATAACGCACAGCCTGCATCATCATTCACTGTCCCGATACCGATATTCGGAGGAGCGGCATGTGAGCTTGGTAGACAGTTGTACCGTGCTCATGTTCAGTCCCAGTCGCAGGCTCAATTCGAGCCACAATCAAATATCAGTCGTACTCAGCAACCGTCGCCACATCATTCTTCGTCCCAGGGCCCTGTATTGCATGTTCCTATTGTGGAGTATTATGGGGGAGGTGAGACCAATCACACTTCTGGGGCATCATCGCAAAGTTTTCATAGCGAAGCATCTACAAGTCGAGTACAAGATGATATTATGGATGAAACGGATAGCGATGATGAAGAGGATGATGATGGAGATGAGGAGCAGGATGGCATTGATTTTGGTGAGTTAGACAACTTGCCTGGAGAGAGATGGGTTGGTCGAGGTGGCGGTATCGGTCTACAAGCCCCTGCTAATCCAGCTGATAGAAAGTGGCTCACGTTAACTCCTGATGGGGAATTTGATCAAGATAAGGTAACCAGGGCCATAGCACTTAACCTGAAAAGGATAATGCAGCACCCGCATACGAGCTACCCGAATTTCACTGATGACGAGAAACAGGAGGCAAGAGACCAATTTGAAGTAATTAAAATTTTTAAGTAGTCTAATTTATATTCGTTTACCATTCTTACAACTAATATTGTTTTGTTTTACTACTACAGAAAACATTTCAATGGGATGAAGAGTTGAGCGACATGATTTGGAACGCATACGAAAAAGTGTCAACTACGATTCAGTGGAGCGATGAATAAAGCGAAGACTTGGTGGAGAGAAGTATGTAAAAAGCCAGAATATGCAAAAAAGCACACAACTTGGATACCAAAGGAATGGTTACCTGATTATGTGACATACTGGACAAGCCCTAAATGCATGGAAAGATCGCGAAGAGCGAGGAACAATCGAAATAGAAAACGGGGACCCAACTACTTGGGTGGTTCAAGAAGCCAACAAGCACATCGTAAAGACTTGGGATGTTTTTTATCCATCTGCTGTAATCTGCTAATGGATTTTCAGAATGTTTAATTTGAAGCTTCTAGTGGATTTTCAGAATGTTTTATATTATACTTCTACTGTTTTGTTACATAAATAAACTTTATTAACGTGCTAAGTACTTCTTAAATGAATGTACATTGTTTATTGTTTTAATTTCCAGACTTTGAAGCTTCTAATGGATTTTCAGAATATTTTAAATTATACTTCTACTGTTCTGTTACATAAAGAAACTGTATTAACAAAGAAATTGTATTAACGTGCTGAGTACTTCTTAAATGAATGTACATTGTTTATTGTTTTAAGCTTTTGTTTATGAAAGTTTATAGGATGGGTATTCTAGAAACTTAGGACTTTTGTACATCATTATATTGTTCATAATTCAGTTTCCAGTTTTAAGGTTCAGGTGTAGGTATGATATTCTGAAAACTTGTTTCTGAAAATTGAAAGACGAGTTTCTGAAAATTGAAATTGAAGAAGGGAAATGCTGAAATGAATCTCCTGATAATTTGTTAGTTAAGTGGTGACATAGAATCGTCTATTGATACAAACTCATGAGACAAAATATGCTTCTTTATATATTAATTTTACTGAAATGACACAAGTTCACATGTTTTGTATCACGTTTATTCTGACAGGCCAAGGCCAAAGGCAAAGATTTACTTGGAAATGATTTTCCACCCAAAAAAGTCCCGCAACACGAGCTTTGGTTGAAAACTCGGTCAAAAGAACTCGAAAATGGAGTCAGAAAATGGGCGAATATGTGGTGTAAAGAGGCACTGGTGAGAACAAACAAGTATTTCTACTATATGTTTATGGCTTAACTTTAATTATCTAAGTTATATGACATTATTTTGCAATGGACAAATACATGACATATTGTGCCAACAAAGTAGACCCTGATATAAGTAAGTGGAAATCATAGGAACTAAGCCATTGGATTACTGCGGTGGGAAAGCCAAAGAAGGGTAAGCTTCCTGGGTTGGGATCATATAGCGATCCAGAATTGCTAGGGGTCAAGTGCCGTAAAATAAAAAAGTACATATACAGGGTTGAATCGAGTGGGACGAGTGAGGCTAAGGACAAAGAGTACAATGAGCAGATTGTGGTGTTGACGGCTAAGTTTGAAGCCTCGATTGTTGCACAACAGGCTAAGGACAGAGAGCGTGATGCGTTAATTGAGATGCTTCGTTCGCAGATCGACTTGCGTATGTCTTCAAACAACCAATCCCCTCCAAACTCGACATTTCAACAACACTTTACTCAACATACATTTGTTCCCACTCAGCATGTGCAACATAGCAATGCATCACAACCTAGTCAAATGCACGATGACGTGTATCGTGTGCCTCCCCCAAATTTATCTCATGGTGATCAGGTGGGTATATCTCCACCAGATGGCATACAAGCTCCACCATCTGCTCCACCAGATGGCGTACAAGATATGAATTTGAGTGACTTTGATTATCAGCAGCAGTAGATAAGTTTACTTATATTTTGTAGTAACTGTCAAACTTGGAACAATGTTATGTTGTCTTGGCTCGTTTCGGTGTGGTTGTTTTTGTCGATGCTCAGTAGCAATCCTTGGATTGTGAAACAGGATTTTAGGATTATAGTAATCCTTGGATGATGTCTGTTTTGGTTTGGGAGACCATTAGGTGCTCTTATTTTGAGAAGAACAGACATTTTATTTTGTTTAAATGTTATGGTGTTTGTGTTATGAGCATCGGTTTGTTCTTGGATGATATATAATTCAGGTGATCATGTGTTCTTATTTTAGGCAAATTGTTGCCGGTATGAATTTTGGGATTGTTAGAATTACGTTTCTCGAGTTGTTGGAATTGTGTTAATTTCTTGTTTTAAAACTCATATGCATTGTCCAGTGGTTAATGTATTTCCAGAATATATATGATAAATTGATGTGCAGCGTTCCTAGCAGTTGCTTTGACCTACAACTTTCCACAAATTTTTGTAATCTACATGACAAAGTAGTTTTTTCTCCGAGCTTTACAATTCTTTGTTATTTTTCAATTCTCTGTTATTTTTAAGGTAGCTTTACAATTCTTTGTTATTTTTTATTTTTCAATTCTCTGAAGGTAGTTATTTTATTCTATGAATCTTTATTATTTTATGCTAAAAATATGTCATCCTTTTTTTCTGAAAGCGGTGAAGCATTATCCTTAGCTATTGAAAGTGCTGCGTCGCTTTCACTATATCAAATTGCTTGGTCAAACTATAAATCATATTTTGATACTAAACTCACGCTTTCCATCACTTAGGTAATGATTTGCCGCTTCCAAACAAGGCAATTATGGAAAGCACCAAATCACTTGCATTACTTTGATTTCTGATGCCTGTGATTGTTGTAGTGAAATCCAAGACTGCCTCGCCAACCAAGCAAACCTCACTTGCCACGTAGAGTATTTTAATCACCAAGCATAATGAGTTGAGGTACTTCGCTTGTTCTTCTAATCACATTGGGTAGCTAGTTGGCATACACAGTCTACTAATTAAACATATATATTATAATAGAATGTAAACTCTTTTTTCTTTGTGATTGGTAAAATGTAAGTAAAACTCACTAGTATATCAACCACTCCAAATGTTTGTTCAAACCGTGTTGCAAATGTTTGGATTGAACTAGAATCTTCAACATCGAGATGAAGAAAATGAACATTATTGAACCCTTGTCTATGAAGGGATTCAACTGCATTGAATCCCCTAACATTGTCCCTGGCCGTGAGAACTACCGTCAACCCTAGCTCTGCCAACCGTTGACTAATCGCATAGCCAATGCCTCGATTAGCACCTGTAACGATGGCTACTGTCTCTTTTGACCACCACCTGGAATAATATATGTAATTAATCAGACCGCTATATAGACCGCTATATATGATGTACCGACTACCGATATTCTAAAAAATCACATGTTTATGTATAGTGTCGTGTCGTAGACTATGACTGATGATATATCTCTCCAGATTTTGTAACCATACTTTTAGATAATTAACTAGCTAATATCTTATTACATGCCACAATATAATGTTACGCTATTATCTCATCAGTCTAATAATTTGCCATGTACTTCTTTTGTTATTTACACTAAGAACTTACTAAGTAATATGAACTTTTCAATTGGACAAGGTTAAATTATGGATTTGTCACATTACACGTTGATGAATATGCATCTGTTTTGTGTCAAAAATATATATATATATATATGCATCTGTTTTAATTATTTGTTATTCTAAGTTTAAATTTGACTATACAGATTTCATCGTGAAGAGGAGAAATGAGGGAATTATTAATTACCTTGCTACGGGATGCCAATTAGGAGCAGCAACAATGGTTTCATGTTCTTGATGAAAAGACATTTTGGAAAGTATATGAATTTATGTGTAGATTAGAGATGTTGAGAAATGAGTTAACATGAGGCGTGATTACTAGTTATATATACGTATAAATCATTATCATGATATAGCTGTCAGATAAGGCTTTACATTTAATATGGAATGTGGGAGAAAATCGTGTTTGGTGGTCTGATATAAAAGATAAGGCTTTTTTTTCCATTAATTTTATCCATCTTCAAGTTTTGCCCGCTTGATAAAATATGCCCAACAGGTTGATAAAATCGTGTTTGGCGGTCACATTTTTTTTTATAAGTTGGCCCGAGGAGTAATTACTAAATTACCCTCGTCAACTTTACTAACCGTTAGACGCTTTTGACGTGGACGATTCTAACACCACACAACCAAACCCGCAGCTCAACTCAGCTCGATTTGTCCGAAAAAAAGCAACACCAAATTAACAAATCCTCGTAAGTTAAAAAACGCGCCACCCAAATCCTGAAGAACCCTAAAAGCAGTTTCACTACCAAATCTCTTTTTTTTTTAATAGGCTTGAAATTGGTGATGAATACACCTCGTCCGACAGAGGATTTGCATAATCCGCCTCCAAAATATGATAAGTAGCTCGATTTGGTACACATGCAAATTTTTTAAAAAAATTAATATATTAGTTAGGTTATGAAGTGTTCAAGAACGTTTTTTGTGTGTGAAGTGACTGCATGTTGTTGTTAGTTTTTAGTGTGTGAAGTGTCTGCATGTTGTTGTTATTAGTTTGTATAGTGGAGTTTGTAAAGTTATTTAGCTTTTAAAGCTTGTTACTGTTGAAAATGGTCCCCCCGTTTAATTACTTTCCAAATTTGGATTTTGGTGGTTTTAACTTTTTGTGTAGGTGGTTTTGGTTTAGGGTTTGACTGTTACAGGAAAGTAAGTGGTTTTGGTGATTTTAACTTTTGGGTGTAAGTGGTTTGGTAAATGGTTTGACTATTAGTGGTAGTTTTGACTTTTGATGAAGTGGTTTAGGATTTGACTTTGACATATTTGTAGTTTTGAAAGAGGTAAATCTTTCACAAAACTCTAATTCACATACATGTGATTCACCTAACTTGGAGTCAAATGGGATAACATCATAAATGTGATTCATATATCTGTGATGATGATTTGAAAGAGTTTTTATTAATTATCATGGAACTAACCCTAACTTTACTCTCCAATGTTGCAGCTGAAGACAACACTGAACTTACAGTTGTACTACATCATGGTAGTGTCTATACACTCAGGCCTACCAATGAATATGTTGGAGGGGTGGTAAGCAAGTGGGACTTCGTAAACTATCAAAAAGTAGATTATGCATTCCTTAAGGCTCTTTGCTCTGGTATTGGTATCATTGGGGATGTCAGATTTTACATAAGGTGTAGTGCTGGTTTTAGGCTTGTTATAAGTGATGAACATATGCAAACAATAAGTTGTGATTGTTTGGTGGGTAGCAGAGAGATTGATTTTTTTATTGATGTAATGTTACCCGATGATGGTATTGATGCTAATGTGGAAGATGAACAAAGAGAGGATGAGATCAGAGAGGATGAGGAAATTGGTGGAGACAGAGCTGGAGGGACAGAAACACAGAGGGGTGATGAAAAAAGAGAGGAGGAACACAGAGCTGGAGAAAGAGCTGCTAAGATGGCTAATAAGGAAAATGGCAAGTTGGTGGATGAACAAGAGTATCCAACCGATGAAGATGTTGTTACTAGCCCTAAGAGAACTACGATAACTGATCAGATGGATAGTGATCCTGAGAATGAAGTTGACTGGTTTTTTAACAAAGAGCAGATGTTTATGCCAACATTAGAGATGGGTATTATCTTTACAAATAAGAAGCAGATCAAGATGGCTATAAGGTCATATGCAATCAAAGAGAGGAGGAGTGTGTGGATCAAGAAAAGTGATCATGTAGAACTCATGTGAGTTGTTGTGATGAAGAGTGCACATGGAAGATCAATGTATTAAAGGTGAAAAATGAATCATCTTTTGTGATCATGAGATACAACCCTCAACACACTTGTGGAGAAAGTTTTAATGTTAAAAATGTGAAGGCACCATGGTTGACAAAGAAATTCCTTCATCTGTTTAAATCTTTTCCTAACAGAAAGACAGAGGGGTTTAGCTTAGTTGCAGTCACCACCTTGAATTGTAATATCTCAAAGACTCGGGCTTATTATGCTAAGAGGGCTGCTATTGAGAAGTTAGAGGGTAATCCAGATAAACAATTTGGCATGCTTTTTGATTATGTTGAGGAATTAAGGAAGTCAAACTCTGGTTCCACTGTTGCTGTTGGGACTGATGAAGTTGGAGGTGAAATTAGGTTCAAATGTATGTATTTGTGCTTTCATGCACTGAAGGTGGGCTGGAAGATAGGTTGTAGACCATTCATTGGAGTAGATGGATGTCATCTACTAGGACCACATGAAGGAGTGCTTCTTACTGCTGTGGGAATTGATGCAGCCAATTCATCATATCCCATTGCATTTGTTGTTGTTGCTATTGAGAACTATAAGAACTGGGAGTGGTTCTTGAGTGTGCTGAGAGTTGATTTAGAGTTACAAGATGGTGAAGGTTTGACATTGATGCCAGACAAACAAAAAGGATTAATTCAGGCCTTTAGAGAAGTGTTCTCTGATGCCACTCACAGGTAAATCCAATTTTAACTATTATATATTGATTTAGAACTGTTAAATTGTTACTTACATTTGTTTAATTCATTTCTGGATTTGTAGGTTTTGTGTCATACCATTGTTGAGAAACTTTTATAATGTCAGTTTTAGAGGAGAAGAATACAGTGATATAGTATGGAAGGCAACAAATTCCACCACACTGGGTGAATTCAAATAGGCAATGAATGAGATGGGTGAGTTGAGCCAAAGTGCTCTAGAATGGTTTGATGATAAGGATCTTGCTCACTAGAGCAAGGCTCACTTCAGCACTATATCCACTTGTGAGTTGATCCTTAACAACAGATGTGAGTCACTCAACAGTTCTATATTAGAGGCAATGGAGAAGGGAATCATCACTATGTAGGAATGGATTAGAGATTACTTGTTAAAAAGGCGGACAACAAATAGAGAGAAATCTGAAAGCAAATGGATTGATGTGAGAATTTGTCCAAAGATTAAGGAGATACTTGATAAGAATTCAGAAAAGATATCTGGATTGGTTCCAATGAAATGTGATGAGAATAATTATCAAGTCATGTCACTAGCTGATGGTTCACAACATATTGTGGGTTGAGGGAGGTGAAAATGTAAAACATGCAATTTGTGCACTCCTGCACAATGCCAAGAAACCAATTAATTATATTTCAGATTGGTATATTGTGGAAAAGTATAGGCTTGCTTATGAGTTGCCTATTTATGGAGTTCCTAGACCTAAGATACGGGGAGAGACAAGCTATATGCCACCACTTCCACCAAATTTTGGAAGAAAAGCTGGTAGACCGCATAAGACAATGAGAAGGACACCAGATGAGGAACCAATAAGCAAGAAAAAAGAAGAAGACAAACAAGACAAAGAGCTACAAGACAGACAATAAAGGAAAAGCAAACAAAACTCAAAATCTGAAGAGGAAACAAAAATTTGTTCACTGCAATTTCTGTGGTATATTAGGTCATAATATTGTGACCTATTTTTTGAGAAAAGCATACGATAGAGATGAGGAGGAAGATAAGATATATGCTAACATGGAGGGTGAGAGTTTAATGGAAGGAGGACAACATGGAGTTCATATACAGGTACTCAACATGAAGCAATTCTAAATTAGTTTTATTATAGTTACATGTATTAGAAATGAATTAGTAACATGTTCTGAATTAGGAGCCCGGAGTTGTTGATCTGAATTAAGACATGGAGGATATAGATGTTGGAACTCAAAGCACTGTGCATGACACTGGAGTTAACAAAAAAGGGAAGAAGAAGATTATGCAATCTGGTTTGGGTTTCACTGCATCACAGGTGAAATATATGGTGTATTTTATAAAAACTATGAGTATATAGTGTTTAGTGTTTATTGTTTGTGATTTGTGCACAGAGTTTAGTGCTTATTGTTTATAGTTTTCTCTAAAATAATCACTAAAAAATGTTTCTAGCATCTTATACAGAAGGCAGGAAGTTCTAATGTGGATCAAGGTTATGCACCTGATCCAGTACCCATACATGGTTTAGTTAACCATTACTACAAGGCACCATCTAACATTCTTGTCCCAAACATCAGCCCTCAACTTAGTCAGAGTATTTTTGGTGCTTCTCCATATATGATGCCATCACAGCCAATGTCAAGAGGTGTGAACATTAGAGGACTAGTTCCTATGGTTGCAACACAAGGAAGTCAGGCATTTGTTCCTCCACCACACCAGTCAATGTGAACATTCAGGTGGTTGCACCAACCTTCACTGTGGGTGGCAAAAATATGCGAAATTGTCTAACTTGGCATCTGTGGTCAATGAAATCAACCAAGCAGCAAAAAAAAGTGAGAAGTCTAAGTAATGAGGTGCAAATGGGAAAGGGAAAGACAAGGCTAACCAGTGATCTCACTTGTTGTTATTAGTCTTTATCTAACTTTTGAGCAAGTAAACATTGAACTTGTTTGGGAGTTTTTCTACATATTCTGGTCTGGCTTGTAGAAAATGAACCAAATGGGTATCTTATTTTGATTTAACATTAGATGGAAATGTCAGCTATGTTTGGCATTTATTTTGTATGTAATGTTAGGCTCATGAAGGAATCTGTGTATATCCTTGATGAACAATGTATATTGCCTAAACAGATGTCATTGAATTTGACATTTGGTTCATATTTTGGCTAAGTATTTGTTTAGTTATTGAACTGTTGATTTGCGGAAATCCCTTTTGCTATTGACATTGGGTTTCTAACATATATGAACTATGTGTCTTTGCTATAAGTTTTAGTGTTCAGTTTGGTTGCTATGAAATGTTAATTTGGTCCTTCTCATTTAGTGAAATAAATATAACATCTCATAACATATAAAGGCATTGATGTTTTCAAAGATAAAGAACCATTTATCAATAGAATGCTTCAGTCCCATTAGGTGTCAACTTTAGGACATAAATTATTACATTCATAAACCCAAAACAGGAAATGTTAAAGTTCAGATCTGTATCTCCTCACAAACTCACAAACTCAGTACTCTAATTTATTAAAAAGGTTCAATTCTAATCGAACTCAACCACTTCAATATCAGCAGCTTCAGCAGGTGCAATTGGCACAAATTCCTCACGCAGAACAGCACACTCTAGGTCCTTAAACAACTTGAATATGTAATATGCATTCTCAAGGTTGTATAGGCGGAAGTAGCGGTCATAATTAGTCTCATACAAGTATTTTTTCATTTAGTAACTTAAACAAAAAAAAATTGTAATAAAACACTTAATAATTAGTAAAGATTAAATTAGAGACATACCCATGTAGGATCATAGTTGTCAAAAGGAACAACTTCATAAGTATTTCCAGGGAAGTATATATGTGGCCTTTCCAATAAATTCCAGAAATTTGATATACTTGATGTGGCAATTTTTTTAAAAAAAACAATTGATTCTTGGAGGAGGATAGGGATCAGGATTGGTAAAACCCCTCTCCATTTCTTCCTGGAAGAACTTCATTCCACGGTTCAGGATATTAGGGTTACTTATACGATGCCTTTCACTGTACGTACAAACAATATCAAGTAGCTTAAATTCGAGAAAGTCGTACATGGATCCCTAAATAGGTGCTTAAACCTGTCATCAACCATGTTATCCATTCTTCTAGCAGAAATTCGAAAATTAATATCAATACATGTCATCAAATAATAAAGTCAAGATCCGAAATAGTCAAATTAATTCATTACATGACCAACATAGGAAATTGTCAACAGAAATTAACTGAAATGAACAACATTGACTAGGGAAATCATCCAACAAGTTACACATCAACTACAACTACGTTCTTGAATAAAGTAGTACAAAAGAAATACAAAACACAATGACCATCATGATGACAATCGACCAAGCAACACAACATCACATGAGAGCATCCTTTGTGACATTGATATTAGTTAGCACTTCATTCAAGCCACAACTATGAGGACCCCCAACAGTGGCAGCAAGAACATTAGAAGTAGTAGACACACCACAACTAGATTCTATTTTATCTTGTTTATGATTTCCAGAAAAGTCTTCTTGACAATGAATTCCCTTTATCAAAGACGGTGGAGAATTCATGCTACAAGGATACATGAAAGGACTGAGGTGAGCATTTTATTTTCAAATAGATTTCATCAGCCCAAATAAAATAATTTGGGTAACGCACTCTAATTGGACACACATAATAGAATTCACAGGGTCGAGTCGAAGTTAACCCAGCCCTATCATATATCATTAAATCCCGACCACATACACAAAGAAATTGATACACCATCTACAATGAAATCAAAATATACATATTGATGAGGAGTGTGTTTTGGTGGACTTATTTGGCGTCCAACGTTTAGTAAATTTGACGAGCGTAATTTAGTAATTACTCCTCGGGTCAACTTATAAAATAAAAATAAAAATAAAAAAATTGACGTGGAGCCACGTGGCCTTCATCTGTATGCCACATGGATAGCCACGTAGACTGGGCTTCGAGCAAGCCCAGTCCGGAGTATGTTGGGCATATTTTATTAAAGAGAAAAAAAAATAGAGGGCAATTTTAAAGCACATTTAAAAAATGGGCAAAACTTGAAGATAGGTAAAGGTAAAAAAAACAAAAAATCGCCCTAATGCTATATTTATGGCTGGGTGGACTCTGCCATGCATCAACATGGAAAAAAAGTTTTAAAAAATTGCAGTAATTATTGTTTGAAACTCTGATGAATCTCGAGGCATGTATGTATTATAAAATGTAGGCCGGATGTCACTTCCCAACTCTTATTCATGGTTCCGAAAAAGGATCGCACTGAGTTAACGAGAAAAATTATGTATGTGTTAAAAATTGGGGTCTCAATCCGAAAGAGGGCTACTATGCATTTTTATTTATGGAAAAATGTAAAAATCTTTAATTTTGTGGTTTGAAATTTAACAGACATAAAATATAAGCTTCTACGTGTAAATGGTTAAACTATCTGCCTCATTGGTCCTCGAGGATAAAAGTTGTTTTATGTAACAATTCTTATATATCTCCCACTTTAGTGAATGGCAACTAGTTTTAGTATTTTGAGGGATATCATAATTATTGTCGAACGCAATTCCTACTGATAACTTGTGAATTCGGATTCAACAAGAAGAGAAAACAAGAAAAGAACATTGCTAAATTTTATTGAAGAAGAATGATTCTTGAAGAAAACAAGATTGTAACTGAATGAGTTATTCTCCTGCTGTGTGTGCTGGTGTATATATATATATATATATATATATATATATATATATATTATCATATCTGCCTAATTCCCTTGGAAATGGGATTGCGAGAAAAGAAAGAAATTAACTAAAAGTGACTAACAAACTAACTAACAGCTAACTAATCTATTTCTGGAATTCTGTTAGTAACAGAATTAACAGATTTACAAATACTTTCCAATAATGGAAAGTTACAGAATGTGTGAATGTTTTGATGATTTAACACCCACCCACCCCCCCACCCACCCCACCCCCCCCCCCCACCCCCGCAAGCTCGACATGGAGTGGCTTTGTCATAACATCAGCAAGTTGAGAAGTGTTGGAAATGTGAATCACTTTGATGTCCTTTCTTTGAACTCCTTCTCTTACAAAATAACAACCAATCTGGATATGGTTTGTCCTCTCATGATGGACAGGATTCAGTGATATTGCTGCAGCACTCTTGTTGTCAGTGCAAAGTAATGGAATTTTAGAAGTCTGAACTGTGAGATCTTTAAGTAATTGTTGAAGCCAGGTGACTTCACATGTAGTTGCTGCTAATGCGTTGTACTCTGCTTCTGTGGAAGACCTACTGACTGTAGGCTGCTTCTTGGACTTCCAGGAAACAACAGAATTGCCAAGGAAGATCACATAACCTGAGATACTCCTTCTGCTATCTTCACAACCTGCCCAGTCACTATCTGTAAAGGCTTTGATTTGCAAGTCAGAGTTAGCTGATAGAAATATTCCTTTGCCTATTGTGGCTTTGAGATATCTCAACACTCTATGTGCAGCTGCCAAATGGTTTGCTGTTGGTTTAGACATATGCTGAGTGAGACATTGGATGCTGTAACTGATGTCTGGTCTTGTTATTGTGAGGTACAGTAACCTGCCAACAAGCCTGCGGTATACAGAAGGATCAGAGAGTTCATTAGAATCATTGCTAAGCAATTTAAGTTTATAGTCCATTGGAGTATTGCTGGGCTTACAACCTAGATATCCAGCTTCTGTGAGGATATCTAAGCAATATTTTCTCTGGCATAAGGATATGCCAGATTGAGATCTAGCTATTTCAATCCCTAGGATATACTTTAATGATCCCAGATCTTTGATGGTGAACATGTCATCTAAATGCTTATTTATTTTGTTGATTGCATCCATATTATTGCCTGTTAGGATGATATCATCAACATATATACATAGTGCAGTGAAGGTGTTGTTATGATGTCTGGTGAAGAGAGATGAATCTGATACAGATTGAATAAAACCATAAGTAATCAGACATGAAGTCAACTTTTGATACCACTGTCTTGAGGCTTGTTTTAAGCCATAAAGACTCTTCTTTAGGAGACAACCTCTGCTGTCTTTTGGCTTGAGATATCCAGGAGGTGGCTTCATGTAGATTTCTTCATCTAAGTGTCCATGAAGGAAAGCATTGTTCACATCTAGCTGAGTAAGAAACCAGTTCTTTGCTGCTGCTGCAGCTATTAAAACTCTAACTGTTGTTAGCTTAGCCACTGGAGAGAAGGTGTCAAAGTAGTCCAGTCCCTCCTCTTTCGTGTAGCCCTTGGCCACAAGCCTTGCTTTATATCTTTCTATTGTCCCATCAGCTTTGTGCTTGATTTTGTATACCCACCTGCATCCAATCAAGTTCTGTCCAGAGGGAAGTTCAGTCAGTATCCAAGTTCTGGTTTTAACTAGTGGATCTATCTCTTTGTTCATTGCTTCGGTCCATTCTTTAGATTTACTAGCTTGAGTATATGATGTTGGCTCTTGAGCCACTGTAATAGAAGCAGTAAAAGCTTTATGTGAAGTAGACAGATTAGTTGTTGACAAGAACTGAGATATAGGATACTTTATAGGAGGTGAGCAAGAGGAGAGATTAGCTTTATGGAGAGACTGTGGCAAATGATAATCATATACATTTAAGTATGCTGGAGTGTGTATTGTTCTGGAAGATTTTCTAGTGACAGGCAACTCCTCAATAGTATGGTGTGTTTCAGAAATACCGGGTGCAACATTCTCATGTTGCACTACTGGAGAATGATGAGACAATGAGCCTGGAATTAAGGACTTAGTAAAGGAACTATCAACTTCTACTTGTTGATTATGCTTAGGAGTTTGTGGAACCTGATTATTGCTGAAGCTGTCAGCAGGAAGAGCTGGTTCAACAGGCTCAACTGGAAGATGCTGAATAACATTCCTTGGAGCAGCTTGTACTGGAGCATTATTTCTGATAAAAGGATCAGTACACAAAGAAATGTTTGTGCTCACAACAGGGAGATTAGAGGAACTATCTTTGTGATTTTTGAAAGGAAATATATGTTCATGAAAAACAGCATTCCTAGATATAAGAGTCTTTTTCTGTAACAAATCATATAACAAGTAACCTTTTGTACCTTTTGGGTATCCAATGAACACACATTGAATAACCCTAGGATCAAATTTAGTTCTATGAGTAGTGACAGTGGATGCATAACACAGACATCCAAAGCTCTTTAACAAATTATAGTCAGGAGGCTTGTTATATAATACCTCATAAGGACATATGTTTTGTAAAGTTTTAGAGGGCAGTCTATTGATAATGTATGCTGCAGTAGAAACACAGAAATGCCAAAACTTAATTGGAACATTAGACTGGAACCTTAAAGCTCTTGCTACTTGCAACAAATGCTGATGTTTTCTTTCAACTAAGCCATTTTGATGTGGTGTTTCAACACAACTGGTTTGATGTGCAATACCATACTTATCATAGAAAGATTTCAGAAGGAATTCTGTACCATTATCAGTTCTAATAGTTTTAATAGACACCTGAAATTGATTGGAAACAAGTTGATAAAAACTAAGCAGATGATCTTTAACTTCTGATTTCTGTTTAAGAAGATACAACCAAGTACATCTAGTAAAGTCATCTACAATAGTGAGAAAATATCTAAATCCTTCTTTAGTGGGAACAGAATAGGGTCCCCATACATCACTGTGTATCAACTCAAAAGGAAATGAAGTACAAGTAATTCTAGAACTGAAAGGTAGTCTCTTCTGCTTGGACAGATGACAAACTTCACAGTGAATGTCTTTAGTAATTCCAGTGATAGAAAGGTCAGATATGTCTTTAAGCTTTTCTAGGGAAGCATGACCAAGTCTCAGATGCCAGACATTATTAGAGGAGACAGAATTGCATATAACAGTAGCAGCAGTAGAGGGAGAATTTTCAAGAACATATAAGTTGTTCTGCAGTTTAGCAGAACCAATCATCCTCTTGCTTATGTAGTCCTGGAACAAACAGGAAGAAGCCATGAACATAATGAGTAGATGAGTATTAGAGGTCAGTCTAGAAATGGATAACAAGTTATATGTGAAACAAGGGACATATAACACATTATGGAGAATAAGTCCAGATAGTAAAGTAACTGATCCAATTAAACTAGCATGAGTCAAACTATTATTAGGCAAACAGATAGCAATATTGACAGGAGTAGGTGGTGTAATAAACCAGTGTTTTTGACATATCATATGATTTGTAGCTCCTGTATCTATTATCCATTTATCACAGTAAGGAGTAGAAGCAATAGAATGAGAGGAAAGCACAAGAGGGACAGAAATACCAGTTGCTGCTGAAGCAGCATAATGTTGAGTAGTGTCTAATCCAGCTGATGAAGTGTGAGACTGCTCATGAGCTAACTTGAAAGCCATGAACTGCTCAAAGAGAGCTAGATCAGCAGTAGCTGGACACTTGGTACTGGATGGGGGCTCAGATGAAGAAGAGTGAGCAATGTTGGCAGAATTAGCTGATAACTTTCTCTTGGGGATAGCCATGCAACTGAAAACAGGTGTCCATTGTATGTCCATTGAATCCACAATGGGTACAGCGCAACTTCTTCTTTTCCTCCTTAGACAGGGGAGGTCTGGAGACCTTGGAGAGCTGGTATTTTGAACAAAGCCTCTTTGATTGCCTTATTGTTGATAGACCTGTGAATCTTGACCACTCCTTTGATAGACCTGTGAATCTTGACCATTCCTTTCCCTAGTAAACATGGCTAAGGAATCTACTACTGAATTGTTAGTGTACAGGTCTCTCTGCTGCTCTTCTTGCAGCAAGAGTGAAAACACCTTGTGTGATGGTGGATAGTGATTTTTGTAACTGATACACCCTAGATCCATCAGTCCTGTCATATCTATTCTTGAGTTCAAGCCACAATTCTCTAGGGCTATCAAAGTACATCAGACTTTGTTTTACAGGTTTCTCAATGGAGTTAAACAGCCAAGACAGAACTAGTGTATTAGCCCTCACCCAACAGACCAACAAAGAGGCATCATTGCCAGTAGGTTGCAACAGTGAACCATCAATAAAGGACATCTTATTCTTGATGCTTAAAGCCATTATAATACTTTTGCTCCATGCAATATAATTGTAACCATTGAACTTTTCACTCACAGTGGATTGGCCTGTGTAGTCATGAGTGCCAAGAAAGTAGACGGAGGAGGAATCTTCGCTTGGATTCTTCACTGGAAGGGTAGTGTTGGGAGTAGATGAGGTGCTCAGCTCTGTCATTGCGTCTCAACCAATGGCACACCGGTGCAGAAAAGAGAAATTTGCAGAAGAGTTGCAAAAAAGTTGCAGGGAAGAATAGGTTGCAGTGATCGGAGAAGATGACCAGCAACGGCAGCGATCAGTGATCGGAGATGGGTGGCAGAAGCGGATTATGATCGGAAGGGTAACCGGGAAACTGATACCATGATAACTTGTGAATTCGGATTCAACAAGAAGAGAAAACAAGAAAAGAACATTGCTAAATTTTATTGAAGAAGAATGATTCTTGAAGAAAACAAGATTGTAACTGAATGAGTTATTCTCCTGGTGTGTGTGTTGGTGTATATATATATATATATATATATATATATATATATATATATACATATATATTATCATATCTGCCTAATTTCCTTGGAAATGGAATTGCGAGAAAGGAAAGAAATTAACTAAAACTGACTAACAAACTAACTAACAGCTAACTAATCTATTTCTGGAATTCTGTTAGTAACAGAATTAACAGATTTACAAATACTTTCCAATAATGGAAAGTTACAGAATGTGTGAATGTTTTGATGATTTAACACCTACATTGTATTTTCTGATAAAAGAGTAACTGAACAAAAATATTGAATAAAACAGTACCTAAAGGATTACAAAGGAATGAACATTTATTTAAAAAGGGCTTATTTGACCTAATTATTGTACATCCGCCTAATCTTTTAAAAAGTGTTCTCAGTGAGTATTTGAGTTCCATGCCTTTTGTCATTTTGACTTCGACTAATTAAAAGAGGGTTGCACATTTTTTGATAGCTTATGATGTTAAGTTGTTACAAAAAATACTATTTAGATGGCAAGTTGTGCAACGAAGTCGTGTCATGACTGGAAACAGGAGGAGACCCTCATTCTTTTAACGAAAAAAAAAATCCTCGTGTTCCCTTTCAAATCTTACAAAATATGTTGGATTAATTTCGTGTCAATAAAAATTACGAGCTCTTTAAGCATGGTTCAAAGTGTGCTTTATATAATACAATTACACACACATCCTGTATACAATTACAATTTGTGCGACACTTTTCATTTATGACAACTTTATAATTTTCGCAATACTTCTCGAGCATTATGAAGGATTAAGGAATCTATAATACATTATACATTGATTGTAGACGTATGATCTTTTGTCATATAAAATATTTTCTACCACCTAAGAACTAATAAGGAATTTCGTAGTTAATTAGAAAGAGAAATGAGGAGTGCTTTTGAAAAGAAGAAAAACAAAAATCATCGCGATGTAAAGAAATATTATTAAATAAAAATTAAAACATATATAACCTTTTAATTTGGTTTTGAATCTTTAATGGTTGATATTTTCTTTTAAGTTGAGTTTTTGCTTCTTCTATTTGTAAATTTCTTTGGGTTGGGACTTTGGGTGGGGGGATTAAAGTTCATTAGGCTTGGGAATCTTTTGTCATTGCTTTTTTAGTTTAAGTAGTTCATTACTGTTGCCAGCCTTGAAGACTAACGCCCATGTACCATGTGGGCAATGATCTGATACAAATAATTCAAAAACCAATTCATGTGAATTGGCTGAGAGTTAAACTTATTTTAATAGTTTTTTAACCAAAATTTTGCCTATAAATAAGCTTGCAAGGCCGGATGTGACAAACACACCAAATGAAGAACAAATTATTCTATCTCTCTCTAGTTCTCTCTCTCTCTCTCTCTCTCTCTCTCTCATTTATATTTAATATATTAGTTAGTGTATTTTCGATCGTCGGGGTTCTTAGTTCGTGGATTGGGTGAATATTATTCTAGTAATATATTCCACCACTGAGATCGAGGAACGTGAAGGCTTCGTCGCCGGGTTCGACACGAAGGATTATCGACATAAAACGGACGCTACTATTCGACTTACGGAGGTATAAATAAATTATTGTTTATGTCTCGTAATTCCGCTGCATAAAATTATTTCGATAGTAGTAACGACATTGTTATTAAATAAATAAAATGTCAAACATTGGTATCAGAGCGTATGGTTATTTTGATCGTTGTACGATACCCGATGTTAGGATTAAATAAATAAAATTATTTATTTAATTATGATGCTAATTATATTATGTTGAGAAGTATAATTTGGGGTTATAGTGAGCACTATTCCGCGCCGAATGGCTGTCCGGGTTTAGTCTTATACAAGTTAATTTGCGCAAATATTAAATTAAATAATTATAATTAGACAATGTGGCGCAAGACATGATTCTGAAGCTTAGCAATTTTTTGACCTTGCGACGTGTATTAATTATTCTTATTTAATCTTAGATAAACGCGACAAGTTATTTAATGTGTGTATCATATCCCGTATTGTCCATATTACAGTGAAAATTGGGTGAAAAGGATCGTTATGCGCGCTTTACCGTGCTAAGCAGCATGCACGGTGATCTAATTGATGAATCTGAAAATTATGGCACTGCAAAAGGACTATGGAACGGTGTCAAAGCTCGGGTTCTACCGGAGGTGGACTTATTGTTGGGCTGGAGTTGTGGTATGAGTAGTGTAAATGAGTACTATAAAAGGCAGTTCTGTCAAAGATAATTGGTTATTAAGCGGAGCCATTGTGACCCCACCAATTACATGGGAACCTTGAAATCCTGTCAGGAAAGACGAGCTATCTCTTTTCGGGGGTTTACTTTGTAATATTCTGATTCACAGGAAATTCACCAACTCGCTGTTATAATGGTTTAACGACGAGATTTGACATATAAAAGATGCGCTCTGACCACAACATGAAGCAATATCTTAGAGTTATGTCGTCAATGATTCGTGAGTTGAAGTCTGTTGAGAACGAGGTGACTGACAAACAGCAAGTTTAGGCGGTGATTTTCAGTGCCCGGCTCCTGAGAGACTATGAGCCAACATATGACACATACTGAACACATCAAAACATTTGGTGATGTGGCACGTCATTAAGAACTTGAAACTAAGCGCCTAGAGGCAGCTAATGCTAACAGTTCAGTTTATGTGGTTGAGCCTTCCAGAGCGCGTGAAGCATCTGGGCCAAACGCAACAGGCACGTAAGCAGGCGTGCATGCTGGTCAGGTCAGAAAGAACTCTGACACCAACCAGCGTCGTAAAAAGGGAAAGTGTGGTGGTGCGAAAGCTACCAAGAGGGTATGTTTCAACTGTAACAAAGAAGGTCATTTTGCTCATGAATGCACTGAGCAAAATAAGGTACTCTCTAGTTTTTTTTTCCAAGTGCTTATGTAACTAGTCATGTTATGGTTGCTCATAGCTCTCCTACTTGGGTTCTAGACTCTGGGGACCGTCGTGTATTTGTCGGTAGTCGAGACATCAAAGTAGGAAATGGAGCTAGCATTGAGGTGTCGGGCTAGATCTGTGCAACGAGCGCACTCTTTTACTACGTGATGTTTTGTATGCCCAGATATTCGAAGAAATTTACTTTCTTTGGTTAGGTTGTTAAAGCTTGGTTTTTGCTTTGTGTTTGAAAATAATTATGCTTCCATATTTCTTAGGAACACGTTGTACGAACATGGTTTAATTCGTGATGGTTTTGTGTGGCATGCCAGACTGGGTCATATAGGGGAAGATCGGATGGCAAGATTAGCTCGAGAAGGCCTATTAGGAAATCTCGCTAATGTCTCTCTTCCCACATGCCAGCACTGCCCGATAGGGAAGGCAAAAAGAAAACCATTCGATAAAGCCAAAAGAGCATCTTTTCCTTTGCGACTTATTCATTGTGATATATGCGGACCAATAAATATGAGGGCAAGACACGGTGGTATCTACTTCATTACATTTATAGATGATTATTCATGATACGGTCACGTATACTTGATCTCCCATAAGTCAGAAGCATTTAAGTGCCTTAGACAATATATGGCAATGGTAGAGAATCAATTGAATTCGAGCATTAAGGCTCTTCGAACTGACCATGGTCATGAATATTTATCTGAGCAATTCAAAAGGCTATGTGATGAAAGAGGAATCAAGAGGCAGATGTTATTCTCCGCAGCAAAATGGTGTAGCGGAGAGAAAGAATCGAACACTTCTCGAGATGGTTAGGTCAATGATGGTGCATACTAGTCTCCCAATATCTTTTTGGGGTGATGCTCTTCTAACTACTGCCTACATACTTAACCGAGTGCCCTCTAAGTCAGTTGAGTCTAACCCCTACGAACTATGGACAAGCAAGAAACCAAATATGAGTAACTTGCATCCTTGGGGTTCTACGGGATACGTTCTCAGCAGTTCTCATAGATATGGGAAACTAGGTCCTGGAGAAAATAAGTGTATCTTTATAAGATATTCTAAACACTCTAAGGGCTATGTTAAGCTTGGAGAATGTGAGGATGGTAATGTAACTGAAATTGTGTCACTAGATGTGGACTTCATTGAAAATGAATTTCCTAACAGGGGTGATGTTGATAGGAGTCTAGAACTCCAAGAGATTTCAGAGAAAGTGACCTCAAGTCGCCAAGTTGAGAATGAAGAAGAAATTATTCTCACTCCTAGGGACAGTGGGAGTGACTTGACTCCGAGTGGGAGCGTTCCACTTGTAGAGAAATCACAAGTCTCTCAGCTGCGTAGAAGCTCACGTGAAAGTATACCCCATCGTCATTTTGAGATTGAAGGGGAAGCTTTTATGGTGGCTCCGTTGGATGATGGAGAACCTAAGAATTTCAAGTAAGTTCTTACATCCCCTGTTAAAAAAGAATGATTAAAATCAATGAAAGATGAGATGGAGTCTATGAGGACAAACCAAGTCTGGGAATTGGTCGATCTACCGCCTGGGCGTAAAGCTATAGGGAGCAAATGGGTTCTCAAGCTTAAACGCAAGTCAGATGGATCGATAGACAGGTATAAGGCTCGATTAGTTGCAAAAGGATATACCCAACAAAAGGGTGTAGACTACGAGGAAACCTTTTCTCAAGTTGTGAGGTTTGCCTCGATTCGCCTAACCCTAGCTATGGTAGCTCACCTAGACCTCGAGCTCTACCAGATGGATGTAACACAACATTTCTCAATAGAGAACTAGATGAAGAGATCTATATGGACCAACCAGTGGGGTTTGAAGTCAATGATTAAGAGCGCAAAGTGTGCAAGCTTAAAAGATCCATTTATAGCCTTAAACAATCATCTAGACAATGGTACTTAAGATTTCATCGAGCTATTCTTACGAATAATTTTACGATGATTGAAGAAGACCATTGTGTGTATGTCAAACAGTTCAAAGGGAGTTTCATAATATTATCATTGTACATTGATGATATTCTATTGGCGGGTAATGACAAAGGGATGATTGTCGCCACTAAAGAGTGGTTGTCTTCAAACTTTAAGATGAAAGACATGGGTGAAGCAGAATACATTCTGGGAGTTAAGATCTCTAGAGATCGCTCCAGGAAACTTCTTAGTTTGTCCCAATGGACTTACTCGAAGAAGGTTCTGGAGCGCTTCCAGATGCAAAACTGCAAACCTATCGACACCCCTATCGCCAAAGGTGAGAGCTTATGCCAAGAAATGTGTCCTAAGACTTCAATCCGAGAAAGAGCAATTGGCTCGTGTTCCTTATGCTAGCGCCGTTGGGAGCTTGATGCAATGATGTGTACTCGCCCAGATATTTGTTATGCAGTTGGGCTAGTAAGCGGATTCCAATTGAACCCATGACTTGCTCATTGGAAAGCAGTCAAGATGATTCTTAGATATCTGAAAGGAACAATGGACTATGTACTTTGCTATCAAGGTTCAGATTTGCAGCTACAAGGTTATAGTGATGCTGATTTGGGCAGCGACCTTGATGAGCGCAAATTCACGTATGGGTACGTATTCTTGCTAAATAATGGCGCCATTACTTGGAGTAGCAAGAAACAACCTTGTATAGCATTGTCCACTATGGAAGCTGAGTACATAGCATGTTCTGCAGCAGTGCAAGAAGCTGTTTGGTGGAGAAGATTCCTTGGGCACTTAAATATTGTAACTGATGCCTCAGATTCGGTATCAATATTTTGTGATAGTGTTGCGGCTCTGGCCCATGCAAAGGATTCGAAGTATCATGGAAAAACCAAACACATTGATCTAAAGTTTCACTACATACATGACATGATTACGAGAAACGAAGTAGTACTAAAATACATATCTACGACTCGCATGGTTGCTGATCCGATGAGCAAACCTATAGCTAGAGATGTCTTTCAGACTCATGTTAGAAGTCTGGGATTGCGTAGATTGTTTTAGTTGACTTTATTTTGTTTACTTCATTTGGCTATTAATGCAATATGATGTTCATTTCAAGTTTGATTTCATACAGCATTTCTGTTTATACACACACTGAAGTATGTCAACAGGCATGATCGACTCTCTCACACGAGATCCCCTCTGGCTCTAGGTGAGCAAGCAGAGATGAGATAAATGTGTCCCTTACTTGTCTTGCAGAAGATGAGTTGAGAGGTTGATACAAGTATACATCGCCTTAGTTTGATATTAAGATGAGATCCTTGATGTTAAGGATCGAACATAGATTTCTCCCAAAATCTATGTAGCCTGTGTAGTAAGCCAGATGTGAGATCTATTCGTTGCTATGCGAAGCGGACGCGTGATCGACTCAAGCTAGTCATTAGAGTGTGATTGGGCTAAGATATGTGCGGTGTCGATAGACATACACTCTTTTATGCGTAAAGAGTATTTCACCGCAGCATGTGTTTCATACGACATGTGCTTGGGCGACCATTTATAAGAGTGAGTGAATGATTCCCTGTTTCCTCACTGTGTCAGCTATATATCTTTTAGTGCCATTATTGACTTTTGACTATGTCATGAGTCATGACATCAAGGATTTGATGATAGATACTTTAGAATGTTATCTATGACCATGATTGATTCGGTCTAAAGAGGCATTACTCGGAAAGCAGTCAAACTAAAATCGATTGACATGTGGGCAAAGGAAGACTATTTGACACCGCATCCGTGATATTTGTCCATCATTAACGAACAATTGCGCGTTAAGTATGCAAAATTGTTATGGAATTATCATGAGAGTTCAGGGTTAAAGTATGGCCTTGAGGTTTGACCTCTTGAGGGATTAGGCATTCTTTAAACGGATGCGATCAAATGAGTTTAGGGCATATCAAGAAGACATAGGTATTGTGCTACGCTGGTTTTCTTTCACATAAGATTTGGTGTAGTACTCCCGACCATGCAGGTGTTCTCGGTGGTCGTACGAACTATTAACTAGTATAAAGACGATGAAAATACACAGAGAGATGCACGACTAGGTTGTGCCCACTATGTGCGAGTGGGAGATGTTGCCAGCCTTGATGATTAACGCCCATGTGGGCAATGATCTTATCCAAATAATTCAAGAAGCAATTCATGTGGGTTGGTTGAGAGTTAAACTTATTTTAATAGTTTCTTAACCAAATTTTGGCCTATAAATAGGCTTGCAAGGCCGGATGACAAACACACCAAAGGAAAAACAAATTCTTCTCTCTCTCTCTCTCTCTCTCTCTCTCTCTCTCTCTCTCTCTCTCTCTCTCTCTCTCTCTCTCTCTCTCTATCTCTCTTTATATATATTAGTTAGTGTGTTTTTGATCATCGGGGTTCTTAGTACGTGGATCAGGTGAATATTATTCTAGTAATATATTCCACTGCCGAGATCGAGGAATTCGAAGGCTTCGTCACTGGGTTCGACACGAATGATCAACGACATAAAAGGAACGCTACTATCGACTTACAGAAGTATAAATAATTTATTGTTTATGTCTCGTGATTCCGCTGCATAAATAAAATATCCAACAATTACATATATCACAAACCCGCAAAGAAAGTATAACTTTAATTATTGAAGAATTGGGTAAAATTAAAATAGAACGTTTAATTTGTCAGAGGCACATGGAAATTGGATCTTGAATTTCCGCACCCCGTATAAATTTGAGGATTAATTAGAGCACAATTTAAGGATGAGTTACATTAGAATTATCGTATGTTAGTGATTACAAGAATTACATATGGGCCCACAAAAGTGAGACCTTATCAGAAAATGACCAATGAAAACTCATTCACATTTCCATCAAGGATGTGTTTAGAAAACACTATCACGATAGATTTATCGAAAACAAATAGTATCCACATAACAGTTCCAATATATATTAAATTTAATTCAAAGTATCGATTCATTTTTCGACCAAAAAATATTAACAACAAATTCATCAATAGCTAACAAAATTATGGCAAATTCATTATCCCCCGTAACACCAATCCCTATATTCTCTAGGAACAAAATTATGCACTTGCCTTCTTCAGGAACTGTTAGAGTCTACGCTTGCAGTAGCACCACAGGCTCAGGACAAATCCTAGAAGAAAAATGCGTACAACGCAGGTATATCACATATGTATATATATCTAGTAATGTTTTTTTATATATCTAGTAATTTGTTATATATCATATATCTTATATATCTAGTAATATTTTTTTTCCATTAATTAAGTATGCTATGTACTACATTAAGTCATGCCTCCAAAAGAATTACCGGCGTTTTGTAAATTTTAAAGCGGCTTTGTAATTCTCATTAAGTTTGTGAAATTACATCAAAGTTTTGATTTCCATATATCCTTCTGACTTTTTGAATTTATTTTTTGATATATTTCACGTAAAACAGGAATATAGTTGTTGTAATGAACTTAGAAAATTAAAGTTTGTTTCCATTCAACCAATATTCAATATTTTGGATGAAAAAGTTTAGAAATTTTGATTCATGTACGCAATGCAGGACAATTGCATTGGGATTGGTCGGGGCTATGTTGGCATTGGGACCCGGTAACAGGAACGCAGGGGCAGCTGGGAAGAGGCCGCCTCCACGTCCACCCACGGAGAAAAAGGACCCCAATGTGAGCGGTGTCATGGCGAAAGTTATGGCTAGCAAAAAGAGGAAAGATGCCCTGAAACAGACCATTGCCAAGTTGAGAGAAGAAGGGAAGAAAATTGAAGAACCAGCTCGATAGACCTATTAGTTTGTAAGAACTGCAGCATAACATATTGATTTTGTAATGTTAATGATTTGTTCTGTTCTTATAGAGAATTTTGTATCATAACAATGTTTCTCTTCTCTTTTGCACGCTGAGAAGCCTTTCTCATCATCTGTTCTAAAACGATTTGTTAATTTATGAGTAGTAATTATAAGATAAAAATTATAAGATAAAAATGTAAGTACTAATATTTCTAATAATCCTCCTCTCTATCGCAGACATTAATAACACACCACGAATTACATAAGCTTGTCGTGAATTCAATGGTAGCACAAACGAAACACTTCTACGCAGAGATCTGGATTGCTCAACAAGAGCTAAGATCAGATTGTGAAACAAGTAGTTCGAGGATGGAGGAGGAATTCACTTAAACGTCAAAATATGGACGAGATTAACTGTATCAAGTTAATTCTTAAGGATAATTATACCTACACTATTGATATATGGTATAAATACTTCAATCTCATTATTTTGGACAGCTATAATTACGTTCAAAAGCTTTAAAATATGACAGAGTTGTACTCTCGCCAATAACTTAAATTGCTGGTCTTCCCTAAATTTCTGGTCTCGTAATTCTTTGCAAAGCAAATGAAAAGTACTGCTGATGGCTCAACTTCAAAAGAGAATAAGAAGTACGATTGCAAAAGATCTTCCAGGTATAAATCGTGAAAAAGAGTACATTAAACAATTCCAAAGTTTTTGCCAATTCTAGAATTTTCAAAATATTGCAACATGATGAAAGTAGCATTTAATATCTGAAATAAATTGTACAAGAATTACAGAGAGGATCCTTAGATATAGGGCAACATCAGCTTTTTGCAGTGCCAAAGAATCTAGAAAGGGGCAAAGGACCTTCAGCCTCTTCTTTTTCACTGCCGGAGTGTCTGGATTTGGAGCGTTTCTTTTTCTCTTTGTGCTTTCTCTTCAACCTTGATCTTGATCTTTTTGACTCCCTCTCCTCATCATCACTGCTCGATGTTTCTGAAGACGAGCTTGAACTAGAATCTGAATACCGCTTTGAATGCTAAATTCATATTCCAAAAAATCCAGTTAGTAGGGTGGGTAACAGCCGTACGGTAAGCAATACAAGTAAAACCAATTTCAACCCTGTATCGTCATGCTTTGAGTAAATTCTGAGATTTTATAGAATACGTGAACTATGATGAGACAGTAAAAGACTTCACCCCAGAGATGATTCTAAGAAACTCTAGATTGACAACATATAGTTTGTAGATTATGAAAAATACGCCTAGGTGCTCAGAAACACAAGTAATAAATGTGATGTAGGTTACCCGCTTTACAGCAATGTGGTAATCAAAATAAAATCTGCAACTGTCATAGGGATAAGTATGTTATAACTAGAATGTAATTGGTTTGAAGGGTTTATCACAAGTTCTTTAAACATTTAGTTACATTGTCCTGCACGGGCATACAATAATGTCTAATACAAGATTGTCCTCAAATCTTTTAACAAAATAAAAGGCATCAAAATAAAAGCATAATCTCAAACACATATCAGAATGATGAATGAGTTTTAAAAAGTTTATCTACCTATTCTAGAGAGACAACTATAATTCCTTCAACCTAAGTAGCATGGGACACAGTTGCTATACAAGGCCATATTGCCTTCTTTTTGCGACTTACAAAAACAGATTAACAATTGGGTGTATAAAATGGTTACAAATTGTGGTCGATTTTTACTTGCCCTGGTGTCCAAACAAAGACTGCTACCTATACTTCTCTGCTTAATTCTTTAATCTAGTAGTTATTATCAATAAACAGGAGGTGTGTAGCATCATGTCCAAAAATTAAATGCGGGCCTTTCACAAAATAACATGTAGGCAGCAGAAGAAAAGGGAATTTTAATGTCTGGACCTATAAAATTAAAATAACTTTCTGAGCTGGAATTTTGTATAGGATGGATAAGGTCACAGCCTGAAGAAATTTAACGGTAACAATTGGCCAGTTCACAACTAAAAGATACAGGAGGAAAAAAGAAGCAATTCCCAACATCTAAAACAATCATGTAAATCCAACTGATGATAGCCTAAAAACAAGGAATGCACTAAAAAGTAGATGCATACAGGGTATATTTGGAATACTCGCAAATGAAGCAAATATATAACATAAACAGTTAATAGTATCGAGATACCCAAATATACTAATAATTTCCATACAAAGTAGACAAGCTAAACGGTCAAATATGACTGTAGGGATGAAAGAGATGTGAAAGTTTACCCATTAAATGGAGAAACAAACTAAAAAGCCTAAAATCTGCATTACTAAAGTCTTTGTGGTGCTGGTTTTATTCGATTTTACATATCATTTAAGTACGAAATGTCTTGTTGCTCATAAGTCCATCTCTTAACACTGGAATGCATATCCCTTCAACAATAAAGTCGCCAAACACTTCGATTATTTTCTGGAAAACCATTGTTTTGTTAAACATCTATTAATAAGAGTCACTACATACAAGTCTGGAGAAAGATTTAGATTTTCAGATTCACATTACAATGATTTTACTGCATCCTAATGCATGGTATATCAAATCTATTCGTAGATATTCCAATCAATTGCTGCCCTATATCCTTTCAAGAATGCTAAACAAGACAATCAGTTATTCAGCTCCTACAATCCACTGACTGGCCCCGATTTCATCCGCTTGGAGAAAGCAACATGAAGAACAGCCATCTGTAGTCCTTTTACTCAACCTAGATAACACAGATCTCTTTCTAGAAAAAACGCAACGTTTCCACAATGGAAGACTTTATCAATAAACTGTTTATTCATGAAGCTCAAGAAATCACATTCAACACTTACACTCACGAAGACAGTAAAGGTTGGTGTTACTGTTTACCGTCTGTGGAGCAAAGAAATGGCACAATGCAAAGGAAACATAGAAGGATATCAAACCTCTTATTAAGAAATCCAATCACGTAGGTTGTACTTTCTTCTGTGACAAACTTTGCTTAATTATAAGTGTACGTTTTTTTGACAGAGCCGAACTCAGGCCTAAATAGAAGGTATGCTTTAGTGGGATCCTAAAAAACCTTAACTTATGTCACACGTGATCCACAAATGACTATCGTTTCCCTTGTGTTCACAATTTTATGCTCATTTCTTGGGTTAAATTTCATCACTAGCAACTTCATAACCAATTTTTTTTCTGCTTAGAGTAAAATATGCATTCAAAGTGAACGAGCGGGCAATGTAAATATAAGGAAGATTCGGGTGCACCTTCCGTTTTTTCCTACTGCGTGTCTTTGAATCCTTGTCCTTATCTGCAAGAACATTTGAAAAATATATTAGTATGAAATGATGACAAAGAAAATTTTCAGTTATATAGAGCATTACCCCTCTTGCGACTGGATTTGCCACTGGTGTGGTTGCTTCCTTTGGAAAGTTTCCGTGCCCTCTCTGCATCTAGTTGTGCCCTATATTCTCTCATCATCCGATCTTTATCCGCTTCCAACTCTCCCTTCTTCATTTCTTCTTCCTAGCAATGAAACCATTAGAGTCTACTATAACAAAATAGATGTCCCACGGAGATAAGAACTTTCTAAAATCATGGCACAACTAAAGCAGGGAAATCAAATTTCCATCAACGAGACAATAGATAAGATGGGTAGTTTTGAGAAGGAATTTAGTGCACTTGAATCGAATTGCAGAAATGATCTAGTAAACTGTCTAAGACGAGAGGACATTCCAAAAAGTCCAAGTTCATTATTTCCAGCAAACTGTCCACTTACAGTACAAGTAGTTACAGTCAAACTAAATAATTAACCTTATGGTTGTAGGTTGGGATGCATATCAGATAACAATGAATTGAATCTCAATATACACGGATATATATTAGGAGAATCACGCACAACTTACTAGAAACAGATGTTGGCATAGCATATAGGAAACATATAAGAAATATGAAAAGTGAAAACATGCAGAAACAAAAGAAGTATTAAACATCTTAAAATCACCTTTTGCTTCTGCTTGTACTCCTCCCATGTAACGGTGTGAGAAGTTTTGAGACTGGCCAAACGGGCAGCATGCCATTCTGGTGAATGAAATGAACCATCCACCTGAGATAATCCTCATCAGACGAAGCACATGCCAAATACAAGAGGGGGGATATTCTAGATTTTCTAGGAAATAACAGTCATTCAGCAATCAAGTACACTTATAAATTAGAATATGTCAAAAGTGTAATATTCTTTACACTTGTAAAAATTTGTAAGTGACTAGATTAACTTGTTGTATAACACAGAAAGCATTTCTATCTCCAACCAAGGAACCAGCACGAATTAAAACTAATATTTCGTTACAGAAGGTGTATTCTAAGAATCAATTTTTTGATTTCAGGAGATTAAACGGCTTATCTAGTTCAAATCGGCACATGAGCAAGAATCATCTCCGCAAAGAATGTGATGAAATGACAAGATAGCAGCATCACTTGTTAATTTGAAGGACTTCAGCACTGATACTAAGTTATCCAGTCAAAACTAGAAATCCAAATTGATAAGCAAGGGCCACTTACAAACCCAAAACAAAAAAGTAGACATCACTTATTTTGACAGCAGACTCAAGAGCTTGTACATGCTTGCTTTCTCAACGGTAACAAGACAACCGAGAATCATTATCTATCACCAATGGAAGCATAACTGGAAGCAGGACCCAATCACGAAATTCAAATCTAGTCAACTCTGTGGACCGCTTGTCTCACGCCTAAACCGCTAACAAATCTAGTCCGGAATATCGAAAAATTGGGGCACACACACCTAAGGCAAACAAATTGGAAAAATTTACAAAGTTTCACCTCCAGACCCAAAGTTGCTAAAACACACTAGAGCGCCTGAATTACATTGAACCTAATCAAAGCTCGTACAAACGCACAAACACATCGATTAACACGATAAAAGCAATAGTCACGAGCTAAACCATAAATCCGCGCTCTGGCGCACGTTGCCCACCTCAACATACAAACATACATAAAACATGTACAACTACAAACTCACCAACAAATAAATGACGGCATTACTTACCAAATCATAAAAATGCCATTTACCCCAAAACTAATTTTTTTAAAATAAAAACCTAAATTCCACATACCACCAAAAATCCACCAAATTCACACGAATTAAGCTAATTAAAAAATAGATAAACAGATTTACTGTTAATTAAGCAAAAAAAAAAGAAATTTAACAAAATTAAGTAGTATGAAAAGGTACGAACCATGCCGTCCTCAACTTCATCGGGGCCGGCTGAGCTGGAGCCGAGCCGAGATCTCTGCATAGCTTTGTACGCTTGATTCTTCCCCATATTCAATTTTACGAATCAATTGATTTCGAATTTGGAGAACAGAATCAGAGAGAGAAAAAAGAAAAGAAGAAACGAATTAATAATGTGTTATCGGAAAGAAGGGGTTTGGGTTTGTGATTGATTGTACGGGCAGGGTTCAATTTGGAAGACTAGGGCTGTGCAAAAAGAATCGGATCGATCGAATCGGGTGAAAATCGATCGAATGATCCGATTCGAGGATCGGATCGAATATTTGATCCGATTTTTGATTTTTGCCTTAGGATCGAACACCCATTTGATTCGATCCTCGATTTTAGAGGCTGAGAATCGGATCGGATCGAATACTCATCTTATTTTTTTAAAATAAATAAATATATAATATTATATTTTTATCTATAAAGCTAAGCCTATTAATGCTACTAAGATATTTCTATATATAATGCAAATATTATATTTTTATATATACACCTATCTTTTTGTTGGTCCATTTGAAGGCCACGTTTCTATCTTTGGGAAACATATACAATTGTAAATTTGTAACACCTTTCTCTCATCATATGAAAGTGAATTTTGTAATTCATTAACTCTGTTTGAATGTTGTGATTGGTCTTATTGATATTAAATTAAATAAGAAAAAAAAAAGAAAAAAAGGATCGAAATCGAATCGAATCGGATCGAAATCGAATGATTTTGGATCGAATCGGATCGTTTTAAATTGATTCGATTTCGATCCTCATTTCTCCAGAATCGAAATCGACTTCCAGCCTCGATTCGATCCGATTTGATCCGATCCGATCCAAATGCACACCACTATGGAAGACCCACATTTTACCACAATTATTAATTGACATTAAATCATATTATCATAAATTAAATAAACAAACAACAATAAGCGTCAAATTGCTTTAGTTGTTGTTATGTTACTTTTGTAGGGCTAGCTAGCTTATTATAGGGTGTTTGCAAGAGCTTTTCAAAGGAGTTTATAGACTTTAAGTAACTGAAAAGTATTTATTTAGTGTTTGCAATTCATGCTTTTGTTTTTCCTTCTCTTAAAAAAAAATCAAAAATAAGCAGAAGCCCAGAAGCATGTCATGAGGTGCTTCCATAAACTGCTTCTACTTATATATTCCTTAAATTTCTCTTAATATCTTATTTAAGTCTTAATTAATGAGAAAAAAAATTCTCATAATTTCTCTCTTTCCTCATTTACGTGATATTCTCTATAATTTTAAATTGTGGTGTTTTAATTAATAATAAAAAAATAATTAAAGAAAAAAGTAATAACGAAAAAGAATACAAAGAAATTCATAAAAGAAAAAATATTACTTAACAACAACATATTTATATTAACAAATTTCAAATAAAGTTATACTTTCTAAAAATAAATGCTTACATCAAATAAATTGTGAAATTTAGTGTAATAAGCGTATTAATTCAATTATATTATTTTATTTTTAAATATAACCATAATTGTGCATGTGCGGGTGAAACATTAATATTATGGATATTTTAAATATAGGTAAATAAATTTTATTTCATCTTGATCAATATTCAAAAACTGCATTTCGCTAACTATTGCAAACACCACAAAACTATTTTAACTGCTTTAAGTAACTTTTAAAAATACATTTGCAAACACTCACTGCTTTAAGTCAAACGCCGCTTTAAGTAACTTTAAGTAAAAGTTATGAAAAAATAGCTTTCATAAGCTCTTGCAAACACCCCCTATATATGTCGAGTGAATAGATTTAAATCAGGTTGTAGTCTATGGTAGAGGGATAGTGCACCCCTTGGATGAAGCCACGTGGCATGAACCACTTGCAATATATTTATTTGGCTAATCAATTCATTTCAAAAATTTCAATTTTACCCCCAAAAGTTTGTCCACTTATTTAATTTTAGACCATGCAAGATAATTGGTATCAGAGTCTAGGTTTATTTATTAATGTGAAAAATTATTTATCATGTTAACACCTAACCACCTCATGAGAGGAGTAATTTATAATTATGAGTCCAAACGAAAGTTCGAGATATATTCTCCACAGTGAGTTTTTCGAGCAAATTAGAAAACATGAAACAATTATAGTGATAGTTGAAAACTGTCACACAAGATGAGTAATTTGGCCCTACCAAATTTTCACGAGTTTGAGACCGATGGCTCTAAGTTGTCTCAGGACCTTAGAGAAATTCATATTACGATCCAATCATATGGTAACCATCAATACCATGTGCCCGAGTACCTTCAAGAAATCTAGACTAAACTGGACACTATATCCAAACGTGAGAAAGAGATCTTTGAGAATCTTCAAGATATCGAACGACGAATAAAGAACTTGAGATCCCTTCCAAGATCATCAGAAAGAAGGAAATGAGGATCCATCTTTCGGAAGTGAGCCCTTACTACACCAGAAGGGTAAAGCAGATGAGGTCAAAAGAGAATTAATAACAAATGAGAAGATGGAGGTCTTGATACGTGAGATACCCAGTACTCATTAAGATCATGTCCAGAATCAAGCTAGACGAGATCAACTACAAACCTGCAAGATCTTTTCGATTTAGCATAATCATTTTCGGGTTTAAAACTCGTTAATCTCCTGGCCTTGGAGGACGCAATGGTACCAGCACCAAATCCTCCCCAGGAGCGGTCAATAGTAACCGGAAGTTTTGGATCTCATAATCCAATTGAAATCAGATTTTGGTGATTAGTTGTTAAAGAAATTAAGATGGGACCTTAGTTAAATTATTTTAATATGTATAAATAAATAAATATGTATATATTAATCTATATGTATTTTGTTTGAATTAGACATATCATATTTTAAGTTATGGAAGAAAAATCAGCCACATCTCTCTATTATCATATTAGAGTCTTCATTAGTTGGCCACGGATAAAGAAATTTAAGTAGGGCTTCATTAATTAAAAGTATTTTTATTTGATTTTTTGCTACAAATAGTAGGCTTTCTTCCAACAATTTTCACACCCAGAATCGTTTCGGTTTTTCCTTCTTTCTTCCTATGAATCTCTAAGTTAGTAAGTCGACTTTCTGGAAAAATTTATCCCAAGTTCTTATTTCATCATTTTCTACCCGGAAATACCCCAAAACTTTGATTGCGCAGAAATTATCCATTCGGCCCTGCACCTTAGAAAAATCATAACTAATTGTAGAAAACTCCTTTTTGATCAAGGCCAACGGCTGAATACTCCTCATGATGTTCTCTAACTTTTATATGAAGAAATGTTTTTCAAATTATGTGATTTAGAAGGTCGAAATTCCAAAACCGTAAACTATTGTCTGAAAATCCATAAATATGTTCTATATTTTTATGAATTATTTAGCATAACAAACCTTTGGATATTCCTTCCCATTAAAGAACACATGTTCCTAGTGATGTTAGGGATCAGTTGCCACAAAGAATATTTGGAAACAAAGTTCATTTGGATATCCGATGAAAGGTAAACTCGAAACTACGACGATTTTCAGCTTATTTTACATACTTTAAGTTATTTGTTTATGATTGAAAATAATCATCATAATTCCATGAATGATCACTCACACATGTCTCTTCTAAGATATAGCAATCATTAGAATCACTTTAATATGATTTTTATTCACGAATTAATATTTTTGATATTTTTCAATCGTATATAAATAGTATATTTATCATGTTTAACATATCTTTACATAAGTTTAATAAGATTATCATATGTACTTTTGAGGTCTAATCCTCTTATATGATTATGTATCGTAACTTAAATATTCTTTGATCATTTACCTTGATTAGGTTTACGTATTAATATCTTTATAAGTTATAAACACAATGTTATGTAATTTAAGATAATCTTGAAACAAAATAATATTAACTAAGTTATACAAATTATTGGATTGCTTCATAAGGTAATAGTTTGATGTCATGATTCTTGGAATTTTAGATGTACTAGAGACTTAAAGAACGATGTTCCATAGATCAGTTAAGTAATATATTTTGAAGATTTATTATGCATTAAATTAAATAGTTTATCAAACTATACTTGATATTATTGTATACTTACCATTAAAAATGATTTTCTAACATTAGAACATTTATAACTATAATTATAATTATAAATATATGGTTTCTTAAGGTAAATCTTGAGATATAAACTATGTATACAAAGTATATTTGATATATAACTTAACCTTACGATATCAAAGTTTATCGCATAAGATTTTCATCAATGATATGTGTTATTTACTTAAATTAGTATCATCATGTTTCATCAACACGAAAGTTGAATAGTACATGTGTTTATAGTAGTAAGTTATGATTATTTGTTAACTGATATTATCTTAATGATATTAAAGGTTTGACAAATTAATCAACGTCGCGCAAGATTCTCGGTACAAATAAAGGTGAGGTTCGATTTCTGATTTTGTTCTGGCCCAGTTTGGCATCCGGCCTGAGAAACTTGGACAAAAAAGACATTACCCCCGTTACCAAATCACGAACAACCTATTATTCACCATATTCCTATTTTTGCATCTTATCTCGTCTCATAACATGATTTCCTTACTCATCGTTAAATCATACTCAACCATTAATTATTTATCACATATTAATTCATAATCATCGTAATTCGTCATTATCTCGTATGTTGGTTCTTAAACTGTGCAAAGAGCAACGAACTATGTTCGGGATATGTAGCTCAAGGAGCAACGGATATTATCCGGTTTACTAGTTTATTTGTTTTATCACCCATTGGGACACCTTTGGGAAGTTGGGCCCAGAGATTGAGCCGATTTACTGCCGGGCAGTAAGGACTGTCGGTTTAAGTAATTTCGCTTGATATCCATTTATCTAGGTGCCATTTGCAATCAGGAGTTGGTTGTAACCCGCGTGCTGAATCGGCATGTACTCGACCATGTCGCCTGTTTTGTTTGCGAGATCGCTCCTCGTTGGGAGGTATAAGGTAGTATTTGGAAGTATAAGGTTGGATTGGTTTACTGTTAAGCACATGTTTATAAACTATATCCAGAATATTCCGGTACCATTGTTACATCAAATTATCTTGTTAAATTTTTTATATCGGTAAGATCATTCCTAGAATTATATCAATTGAATCACTGTTAATTCTTGCATTGCCACTTGTTTTGTATGAATCTCACTAAGTCATTAAAGACTTATTCCTCGTTTTCTTGTCTGTCCATTCCTCAGGATAAGACCGGCGTGGCAGCATGGATCATGTAAATATTCTTGCCAATCTTGCCTTTTGGAATGTCCGTATAATTGAAAATGTTTATCAACAGAGCATAATTATCAAAGTTAACAACATATTTGTATTTTCAAGACTTCCGATGTGTATATTAAAAGTTATTTTTATTATCTTAATGTGTATAGTTGATCTTGGACAGTGACACCATTTCCTACGAGACATGTTTTAGTCTTAGCTGGGTAAAGTGTCTGGCCAGCATCGAACCAACTCGGATTGGAACACTACTCATGGGGCACGACCGTCACACCAGATGTTCATGGGACACCGTATGGAAGATCTCAACTTGATCCGATTCATCCTTATAGGCTCATGCTCAATCTGGATATACTGGATTTCAAAAACCGAGAAACTCTGATCGATGAATTTGCATCGACCATGAGAATAGCAGCAGCAATGCTGGAACTCAACAAGGAGGAGTTCATAATGATGTTACAAATGAGCCTCGAGGGATCAATCAAACTCGGATGGGAACATGCCACTTAGAGACGGTGTTCTATCCGGCGAAGTGCTCAAAAGACATTGTTGACAGGATGGCCAGACTTTTGAAAATCTACTTCATCGGAGAAGGATATTTTATTGATCCCCAAACCGGAGGAGGTGACCAGGAAAGGGCAAAAAGATACGAGCAAGCATTGTATAGTATAGCTTGGACTTACATGATATATGTAACATCGATTTATACATCAAGCTCTTTAATGAGTACAAATGGAAGAGCCGAAACAGTGAAGAAAGGGCGATCCCATTGTTCTTTGCCAAGATACTAAGTCCATGGCGTGAGATGCTACTGCGAGAATATACATCTGTCAGGATGGATACAATAGCCCAAAGGATGTCCTTTCTCAAGGTGAAACTGAGTTAGTGGTGTCAGAAGGCAGCATTCCAGAAGAATTACAAGACACTGAGAGGAATCAACAAATCAGTATGTCTTTGCTGCGACGACAATGACGTCCCAACGGTCATAGGGGCATCCAAAAGACACAAGAGAAAGAAGCATAGGGATCATCCTTATGAACAAAGAGGATACAGGTTCACCAGGAGGTCTTCATAGAGACTGAGGAGATTCTGGTCAAAACAAAAGGCTCGAAGTTACAAATCAGGGTAGAGACCAGGACCTAACCATGGGAGAACATCTTCCAGTCAAGGAAGTACAAGCACACCACCAACGAGGAGGACTTTCAGAAGAGCACATACACGTGCCAATGAGAGTTTTAAGGACTGTAACTTTTGGACATGTGGTGCCAATGGGACACATTTCAAGAGACTGTCCATATAACCAAAGAGGAGGAGTTAGACAGTTCGAGGCTACACCAGAATTTGAAAAAGCTGTATATTTTCAAGACCTCGTTCAAGTGTACCAGTTTAAGGATATTCATTCAGATGAAAGTATATATGAAGAAGATGAGGGCCAAGATGAGTCTTCAAAATCTGATTCAGATCAAACTGAAGACGGGGAGATCTTCCGCCGGGAAGTACAAGAAGATCTGTTAAGATTCTTCTCACAAAGGATTGATGAGAATTATGTGAGAAGACCCAAAGCTTCGAGTTTACGATGGGTTTACTATCGAAAAAATAGAGAGAGCCTTAGCCCAGCTAAGCCTTAGACAACGAAAGCATCACATCATCTACAAGGTTATGACGGGAGAAATAGAAATCCCAATGGAACTAACAAGTTATGTGATGGAAATGCAACTGGTTCCTTTGAATGACGTGAGAGAGAAAATAAGTCGACTCGATAAAGAGGTTTCTCAGAAGATGTCGTGGATCCATATCGGAGCCATAAGAATCTTGATCAAGGCAACATTCAAATAAGGAATCAATTCGCCAATTGATATCGCTATCTTTGACATAATAATTCAAAACCTACGGGACGCCTGTCTTGGTGGAATATCAGGGAATCTATTTGCTGGAAATGTGGTAACATTCGTATATCCAAAGATTGCCTATAATCTAGCGGATCGAGATTTCAGCAGGGTTCTTACCCTCCATCAGGATTTCAAAAAACAAGGAGTTAATGAAGGAAGGAAATATGTCATACTTTATCACCTACAGTATTTCCAATGCCCTCTCCAATACTCATCATTCTGACATTTTCTGGAGGAAATAGTTTGTGGAGATACTCAAAATCTTTAATAAAGTTGCCCATGTAGTCAAACCAGAGATTTCTGATCTACCACATATCCATGAGATGTATATGATTATATGAGATCAACCAATATTCAACAAGAACACTAGTCAGAGGTTCAAACCCATGTGAGTTTTTTTCCATGAAAATAGGATGCACAGCTTAACATGGGGAAATAAGCCCATTGTTGAAGTTGTAATCGAACCAGAAAGGTTTACAACTAAAGGAAAACTCCAATGTCTATGAGGCTGGTGCGAGGTTGAGGTAATCTTTGACATCACTCAGAAGGATAATACCTTTCGCTTTGACGCCTTATATAATCTGAAGCAGCTCTTATTTGGAAGATATCAAGGAAACCTAAGACTAGGTGGAAAGGATTTCATCATCAGCAGGCGAGCAGGAAAGACCCCAGAGCAATTAATTCTTGGGATAGAATTTCTTGAGGATCACAAACCTTGGGAAAGACTACCTGACGGAAGGGAATTCACAGTGGACGGGAAAAGATATATATATATTCAGATGACCACTAGTCAATTCTCAATATACATCTTAGTTGGGATGTTATACGAGAAGTTTTTAGTCGAATACTTCGAGGCATATATCGACTCAGGAGCTGGTATTTGCACAGCAAAACCATGAGTTTTCCGCAAAGATATCGGAGAAAATTTACCAAGAGTTGCTGGAAGAGATTTCTCGAAAAATATTATTCACTTCTAAAGAGGAATAAAACAAGCACACATATTGATTGGCGGAGCAGGAGGTACCCCATGGTACAAGGTAAAGACACCACCAATCTATTTTCACGACACCGAAGCCAATATTTTACTCGGCAACAATTTCCTGCAAAGGCGTTTTATAGAAAATTGCCAATTCAATTTCGCAGCAATTGTGGTGATGAAGGGAAACTTCGCCACCCAAAGATGAGCGATCAAAGGAAATATGGTAAGGCAATCCTTCAGCTTAGGATTGACAGCCTAGGTGGCCGAAAAGATGAAATGATCAAAGACAAAACAATCAAGATCCTAAAGGCCAGCTTAGAACCAAGTCCTCACTTGGACATCACTAACGAAGAACAGATCTCGCTAGAAGATGTCAAAACCAAGATCCGAAGAAACTTCAACGAAGATCCTTTGGCATGGTGGAACAAAAACGAACTCAAAGCATCCTTAAAAAGCAAAAAAAAAAGGAAAATGAGTTTGTTAGATACAAGCCCATCCCGATGAATCATCACGATCGTAAGGATATGCAAAAGATTCTTAAGGAGCATCTTGACCTTAAGCTAATCTCACCAGGAGTCTCTCCATACAGCAGTCCCGAATTCTTAGTTAGGAACCATGGATAAATTAAAAGAGGAGAGCCAAGATTGGTGATCAACTACCAAGGGATCAACAAAAACTTGGAATTCGACGGTTACTATATCCCAAGCTGAGAACATCTGATCAACTGCATCAAAAACTCAAAGGTCTTCTAAAAGTTCGATTGCAAATTGGGCTTTTATCAAATCAAGATGGAAGAAGAAAACAAGAAATATATGGCTTCCTCAACACCACAAGGACACTATATTTGGAATGTTATGCTAATGGGATTGGCCAATGCATCTCAGAAATATCATAGGAAGATGGATAATCTCTTCAAGGATTATTTTAGATTCATGTTCGTGTATGTCGATGACATCTTCATCGCCTCAAGGAACATCACAAAGCATATTATACATCTGAAAATATTCTCAGATGTTTGTCATAAGGAAGGATTGGTGCTATATGAAAAGAAGGCGGTAATCCTAACAAGGAAGATTTAATTCCTTGGAATAGAGATCGATGAATCATGTATCATCCTTCAAAACCATTTGGTTGAAAAACGTACGCGATTTTCCTGACGATCTCAAAACTGTTAAACAACTCCAGAGTTTTATGAGGTTGGTTAATTTTGTCGGAATGTTTATTAACAACCTGGCAAGATACAGGAAATTTTTTAGTCCATTACTTAAGAAAGATGCAGAGTTGAAATGGACGAAAGAGCATAAGAAAACGGTGCAACTGCTTAAAGCCGTCTGTCAGAACCTTCCCAAACTGGCAAAACCCAATGACGAAGATGGTTTGGTACTCTATACAGATGCAAGTGATCATTCGTGGGCGGCGGTTCTAACGAAGGTTGAACCAAAATGAGAAGTTCCTTGCAGATATTGCAGTGGACTCTTTGCTGACAATGAAGCGGCAAGATGGCATCTTGACGAGAAGCAAATTTTTTGCAGTTCGTAAGGCTTTAAAAAAATGGCCGTTATTCCTACTTGCTAAGAAGTTCACGTTGAAAATTGATAACACGAGTGCCAAAGCTTTCTTGAAAAAAAAATTGAAATAAACCTGAGAAAGCTAGATTGTTAAGATGGCAGGTTGAATGTCAATATTATGATTTTGATGTTCTTGTAATTAAATCTCACGAAGATATTCTTGCAAAATTTCTAACAAAGGATGGAGGCAAATGAAGCCGATACCATTCTAACGAGATAGAGGCACCACAGAGAAAACCTAAAGGAACTCAGCAAGGGAAATCGATAGTCTGGTAATTAATGTTAAGGCTTCCGGTAATGTACATGAAATGGATCTTAACAAGGTCCAAAACACGATGAAGGCTACTTGGTTAGGTAGCACGAGTCTTTCGGAAAGTATTATGGACCCAATATTACGAGATGCCTCCGAATCAATGGTAAAATCCGAGCTACAAGCGATAACGCTTGATGATGGAAATTCGAGTTCAAACAACACATGTCCGGTTGGTGATCCTTTCGAAAAAACACTGATGAACATGTCAATTCAAAAGGGGAAACACCTAAAGAATCAAAAGATACCTCAGAAATTAAAGAGGACGAGATTAATCTTAGGCCCAAAACAGGGATTTCTAAGACTTTTAAAAATGAGCAAAGAGCGCCTTTGATTGAATATCACAGGACATGGGTCAGGCTATACACGAGAATGGGACTTATCCCAAGAAAATCCGTGGCCGATTAGTCAGTGACATACCCGAGAATTTGGATACTACCAGGTTCAAAGCCTGAGAGTGTACGAGAATGGTTCGACTTTGGCTGCATAGCTTCAGTCTTTACCACATCGCCATGATTTCTAGAAATTTCTAAATTGCCAGAATGGATTCACGAGGTAATGTATGAAACTTGGAAAAACAATCATACGCTAGAAAGAGGAGACGTTTTGGAGCTAAAGTTTATATCAGCAGCTCCAGAAATTACACGAAAGGGTTTCCATGCGAGCTTCCATTTTATCAAGCTAGAGAGACCCAACATGAAGGCTATGGATTACATTAAGCCACCACCAGAAGATCAATTCTTAGTCTCCCCAATTTCGGAGGATGATATTTCTATCAGAAGAGCGTGGGGACTCTGGGCCTGTCTCACCGAGATGGACAAAGTCAAGTATTCGTTCAAGATCTTTCAAAAATCAGAGAACGAATCATTTATGAAGCAAGACGAGCAGTACCATATGGTTTGCAGAAATAATCTTTGAAAACAAGAGGCAAACGATGTAGAAAAACGAGATTTCGACAACAGCAAAAACCAGCTGGAAACTTTGCAACATGATACATGCCGACCGATGGAAGGAGCGTATCTGTCCAAAATGTCCCGATCAGAAATAGCTACTTTTTGGAAAGAGATTCCCAGTGAAAAGAGATAAATGGAAAAACGACAGAGAGGGCCCTTCAAGACAGGAAAAGATTCCTCATGCTAGAAAGTGGACAACTTTTGCGGGCAAAGCAAAAGGAGCCATGTGATAAGGTCAGGACCACCTCCACTAAAATCAGATTGATAATGGGGGGGTCCACGAGCTTTAGTGGAAGGAAACGTAAGCAGTGACGATTCCACTATCCAATGTAGTTGAAGTCCACATTTGAAATTCGGGGCTTCACCTATATATTGATGAGCTGAAGAAGGCAAAGGGCATCGAGCATTCCCCAATTTTCTTACAAGAAATAAAAGAAGTCTAAATAGTTTGTAATAGTTGAGTGTCTATTTTAAGTTCTGTTGTAAAATTCCGAGTGTATGTGTGTAGAAGGCAAATCTACTATGTGTAGCTAAACCGATAACTCCTCTCTAAAGGGGTTACGGTTGTTATGTAATAAATAAGCTTCCACTTATAAATAAAATCGGGGCTTTTGCATGTGTGTGTTGAAGAATCGTGTTCTTTAACATTCATTCTGAAGTATATCTCTTACACTCGGAGTAGGAAACGAATCAGGATTGTGCTGTTTATCGTTGAAGGAACCATTGCAGAACCATCGGTTGCGATCAAGTGGTTGAAGGCCGGTGGTCTTTGTAAAACCTGGTGGGATACTCGACGATATCATGGTCAAAATGAGGTACTTTTAGATTTTATGATCTTAAGTCATTGATACGGAAGCATGTTGGGCCTGATATGATCGTAATTGACTAATTTCGTTATTTATGGGGTCTCAAATGTAAATAATACAAACTAGAGGCTAGACTTTTAAATTATACTTTAAAGCCATTTAAAATTAGACACTTGGCATGATCCTAAGAAAGGAGGACTATTGGTCCTCCCCCCACCATAGACCTCACCTTAAATCAGATCAACAACTATATAAGGCATAATATAAATAGTTATATTTGGGGATTATAACCAGGGTTCAATTGTTATTCTTTCTGATTAACGATAATGTAGGTTTTAGGATGATGCACCTAATCTAAGAAGGATGTACGACGACAACTAATTTAGTTTTGTATAGCATGGATTATGTGTCCTCAATCATTGTGAGCCTAGTAGTAAAACCTGAGATCTTTTATTGTAGAGGGTGCAGAATAGATTGGGTTGACCATATTGTTACAAATTGATTGAATGGTCTTACTCAAAAATCGAATTGAATATTTGATCTGATTCTTCATTATTGTCCGATGATTGAAACCATGTTCGATTCAATAATCAATTTTAGGAGTTAAAAATCAGATCGAATAGAATACTAATATTTTTTAGAGTAAATAGATATATAATAATATAAACTAAGTTGAAAAAAGTTATAATGAATAAATTAAACTACTAAATTAATAACTAACTAAAGTTGAAAATTAACTCGATCTTAAGTTAATTAGAACATAATCTTTGTTTCTATTTTAGTATGTTATCCCTCAACCCTTCAATCTCACCTAGGATCTTGGGAGCGGTCGCAAATTACCTAAAGTTGTAGTATTTTTGTGAGTAGTATAATTTTAAGTTGAAATCTACTAACTATGACCTATCTTTTGTGGGGTTCTTTAGTTTGAACATTGAATTGTTATTTTGTTATGAGAAACTTACTTATACCATTGGATGTGTTATAAAGTTGTTATTATACTCACGTTTAATTCATGTCTTTTTCTTTGAATTTAAATGCAAATTAAGATGTTACATAGCATATTCTCTTTAAAACATAAATAAAAAAATAAAATTGAAAAGGATCAAAGTCTGATCGAATCTATTTGAAATTGAATAAATTTAGATTGAATCTGATCGTTCCAATTTGACCAAGTCTCGATTCTTATTTTGTCGAAATCGAAATCGAATATCATTATTGATTCGATCCAATGCACAACCTTACATAGAATAGTATTATGTCCATCTTAATGTGTTTTTGCAGTTTTTGTCACAATAACATCTCTACATACAAAGAATTGTATTATAAATCCATTATGTACAACGTGATGCGTCGATTTCTACTTTGTTCAAATAAATTGTTACACTGCAACACGGATAATACGTCGAACTTCTTGAATATGTCGAATATTGTCCGATATGTTGAATATTCACCGTTAAGTTGAACTTTGTGGAGTATGTCGAGCTTCTAGGTACTCGAGTATCCTAACACATCGAACTTCTTTGAATATGACGAACTTGTATGTCGAATATGGGTACTCGATGTAAGAGGGTGAACATTAGAAAGTAATAAATATAGACCTTGAAATGCGGGACCACGCGCCGTATTTATCGGATATGTCCGATTTATTCGATACATCGAGCATATAATTGTCGAATATGTCGAGTATAAATGCTAGACGTATGGCTTTCCTTGTTGCTTATTGGGTCGGCCCAAATTAATCTGGGCCTCCGTATTAGCCCATATCAAAGTTCATTAACATGTTAACTAATTAATTGTTTGATGCGACCACATGCTCACAACATCAGAGTGAAAAGATCTCTTTCCCGAAAGTCCAAAACCAAATGTTGGAGTACACTAGTACTAATACAAACAATTATACAACATTTTGACAGGAAATATTTGAGACCAAATTGAGAAGAATAATGCTTAGAAGAATTTCCCACGGGATCCCCATTATTGTTTCATCATACAAATCCTTTTTATGTCAATCAAATACAGCGACTAAAACAAGAAACAAGAAACTAAAACAAAAGTCTCAATTCACAACTCAACCTTAAAAATGCACATAATTTGCTCATGCTAAGAACTTCAGAAACAAAGACTCAAATTCCTCCATCTCCTTAGCTGGAAGAGCAACAAAGGCATTGATCCCACCACTATCACCAACATCCTTAAGAACCCAACAAGTATCCTTCCTATGATTCACCACCGGACAACTATAAATCGCCTTTCCCCACGGGTACGCCACATCCTTGAAGCCCAACCTCAACCACGAAGTAATCGTATAGTCCCCATGAGGAACCCCACGCTGCACCTGACCCCAATCCAATGCCGACCTAGCATACTCATCCGTCATTTTAGCAGCCGCCTCCGATATTGACTCCACTAGCTTCCCAAAAGGCCCGTTTTCCAGCTCTTCGTATGTGGCCAATGCCCCCATTGGCAGCACGGCGTTGCCACTATAAGAAGGTGGCAATGGTGGATTTAACCGAGGCCTTATGTCAACAAAGATGAGCAAAGTAGATAATTTGTCTTTGTAGCTGTTTTTGTTGTTGTTGCTGCTGCTGCTGCTGCTGCTGCTGCACGAGAGCACTTTGCACTGCCATAAGAGTGCCGCTGTTACGCCATATGTTGTAATCTTTGGGGTTTTAGTATTGCTTGTAATGGTTCTCTTCGCTTTTGTTTTTAAGTTATTTATGTCAGTTGAGCTTAGCTTGAAGATTCTATACTCTAACGCCTCCTTGATGCAGTCGAAGACTGGAGGGGTTGATCCCTCACCGATTGGGAGATCTAGTTTGAGGTACTCTAAGTGTGGGAACTGGACATTTGGAGGCGATCTAGCGGATATATAGGGCACGGCGGTTTTTGCATGGAGGAAATGCTAATGGTTTGTCATCAAAAGCTTGAGAAGCTAGATTGTCCATGAATGTTTTGGCGCCTAGTCCGTCTAATAAGATATGATTCATCGACATGCCGATTGCGAAACCACCGCAACTTAATGATGTTACCTGTGTATAATTATTTATGACCATATACAAGAATAATTACTCATATATACTTCATCAAATTACAAGACTCAATAACTTTTTACGGGTAATAAAATTATGGAAATACTTACCCTATGCAAAATTGGCGAACTACACCCTATGAAAAGTAAATACACTAGCTAGACACACACACAAGTACAAAGTTGTCCCACGTTCTCATATTCATATAATACCTGAAAAACGCATAGTGGCTGATCAACTTCTGGACCCAAGTTCTCCAACTTGTCTACCGCAAGCTGCCCGTATCCCAGGTTTGGATGAACCAAATACTCCTTTATTTCATCTAGTGAAAACTCCGAGGAAGCAACGATGTATCCGGCTCCAGCCCCATTGCAGTCAATCTCTAGTCTACCAAATTTGTGATTTAATTTCAGTCTTCCAGCCATGAAATCGTATGGGACCAAGACTTTTTCTAATGCAAGTTTAAGTTTTTTGGCCACAGTTTCAGGTGCGAAATCAGGATTTTTGGGGGAAAATGTGCCGTTGGAATGCTGAAGTTTGTAATTTGGTCAATGTTTGACAAGAACATGAACTTTTTTGGGGTTTCATGTGATGGGAACACTAAGGTTGAGAGTTGGATTTTCACCTTTAGATCTTTCATGGCCGGAATTGGTGAAAGAATTGCCATTGAATCGATATCTCACTTATTAATTAGTTTAATTGATCACTCAAGATTTATTGTTTGGTGGATTTGAGGAGCTATGAACGGACATATATATATATACATATATACAATACTAGGAAACTTTCAAGTTTAATCTTAAACAATTGATGTAATTTCAAGTTAAAAACATAATATTCAAAGTTTTCTCAAAAAACAAAAAAAAAACAATAACAACATATTATTCAAAGTTTTAATGAAAACTACTTGAATTATTTACTTTAGTGTATATATCCATTCATGTAGTTACACAATTATTTAGAAATGACATATGTTTCTATTGTTTTTTATTGGAGTACGGATTGTCTCCGTGAATTTTCATATACAAAATATTAGTATGCATTAGAATGTCTCATTTTTGCTATTTATGTTTTCTTAATTTTATTTTGTTACCATTTTTTTTTTATAATTTTTAGCTTTTTATGGTAATTAATTTTATCATAAGATTCCTTAATAAAGCAGTTGTTGACCCAAATATGAATGCTAGGTATTCTGAGAAGTTGTCCATGGCAACAACCAATTTGCTGCTGAAATTAATTAGTAAAGCATATAGGTAGTGGACGAACTAAATGGAAGTTCAAAGCCAAACGAATGGACAACATGGGCGTATCCACAAGTTATATTGGGGGCCGGGCTAAATTTTCTTTGTAAGGACAATCAAATTAAAACAATACATGAAGGGAAAAGCCATAATCAATGTCTATCTAATCTAATATATGTAATTCTAGCCTCTAGGTGTATTTAAATGGTATGTTAATTATAGTCGAAATAATTGTATGCTTACAATTAACAATAGACTATAATTTTTTTCACAAACTGTTCAACTTTTTTCTCGTTGTATTTAAATGGTATGTTACGGTCCAACTAATCTTGTGCTTACAATTAACCATAAACTAAATTTCTTTTCAAAAACGGTTCAATATTTCTCTCGGTGTATTTAAATGGCATGTCACAGTCCAGATAATCACGTGCCTACAATTAACAATTAACGAAATATCTTTTCAAAAGTTGCTCAATTTTTAGACTTGATAGAGATTTCAATTATAAAAGAGAAGGGAAAAACATATCAAAACTATAGGTGGACCCGATCACTTTAAAAGAAGATACAGGGTAGAGAGGTGTATTACTTTGAGTTTAACTATGACATGAGCTGAGTATTGTCAAAGACGGTTGTCATTAATACTTGGGGCATGGCGGCAAAAAGACGACATGTTGAGAAGGAAAAAACACAGTAGAAGTAAAGGGGCAAGACTGGGAGAACTTATAAAGAGGAGAAAACATATCAAAACAATAGGTGAGCCTGATAACTTTAAAAGAAGAGAGGGTACAGAGGTGTATTACGTTGAGTCTATGACATGAGTTGAGCGTTGTCAAAGAAGGCTGCCATTAATACGTGGAGCATGGACAAAAAGATAAGAGAAGGTAAAAACACAAAAGTAAAGGGGCAAGCCTGGAAGATCTTATCTATGTCTCGAGGTATATTTGAATGGTATGTACAATTAACAATAGACTAAATTTCTTTTTACGAACTGTTCGATTTTTCATTTTAAATGGTATGTTACAGCCCCGATAATCATGTGCTTACAATTAATAATTGACAAAATATCCTTTCAAAAGTTTCTCAATTTTTGGACTTGCTAGAGAATTCAGTTTTAAAAAAAGAGAAAATATATCAAAATGCTAGGTGGGCCCGAGTACTTTAAAACAAAAGAGAGAGGGTACACGGTAAAGAGGTGTTAATCGATTATGCTGACATGAGTTGAGTGTTATCAAAAAAGGCTGCCATTAATACATGGAGCATGGAAGACGAAAGACGACATGCTGAGAACGTAAGAACGAACAAAGAAAGGGGCAAGATTGGGAGAACCATAAATAAATGGGGAAGGCTTTATATATATATATATAATATATATGAAGCATGGAAGACGAAAGACGACATGCTGAGAACGTAAGAACGAACAAAGAAAGGGGCAAGATTGGGAGAACCATAAATAAATGGGGAAGGCTTTATATATATATATATAAATATATATATAAATATATATATATATATATATAAATATATATATATATATATATATATATATTGATGGAGTATTTTAGGAACGACCCATTACTAATATTGGACCGGCCAAAGGAGCAAGCCCAACTGAAATAGTGCATCGAACACGCGACCTTCGATGCTAAATGAGTATCGAACGAACATAGTTCGATCTAACGGAAGGATCGAACCACCCGAGTTCGATTCACTTTCCTCAACAGTCAATGGGGCCCACAGGACGGGGGTTATAAATACTCCGTCCCATGACATTTTCAGCATGCATTTCAACTAACATCGATTCTATCAGCATCGAACCATCAGCATTCGATCTAATCCCCGAGTTCGAGCGAAGTCACAACGTTCGATATACTACACTCGATCGAAAGTACCCGATTCGATACTCAGAAGAACAACTCATCATAACATCGAAAGACTCCGGTTCGATACTCTCATAGATCGAAGGGCCTCAGTTCGATATTGAATCATCAAGTAGCTATCGCATCGAACATACCTGATTCGATACAAGAAGGATCAGATTCTTGGTCGTTCGATACACTTTTTGTACTTAGTAATTTTATTTATTAAGCCTAGTCAACTTGTAATAGGTGTTCCGGACCAAGTTAGTCTGAATTCTATTTGATTAACATTATTTTGGCGATTGATAAGCCCATTTTAATCTTTTGCGGTGTTTTATTACCCGAACGAAATAAGATCAGTATATATATATATATATATATATATATATATATATATATATATATATAAAGTTAAGATATCCCGCCGCTACATATAATGATAAAATGTTTATATGGTGTGTTTCTGTTTTTTTTTTTTGACACATATTTTTTTTTGTTTCAGACACTGATTGATCATCAATTAAGTAAGTATCGAGCTAATTAAAAATTGTACATAATTAGCAACAAATCTTTAATTGCGTAAACGAAGAAAAAAATCCCAACAGTTTAAATATTTTTTTATAGACAAATATGGTGATTTGTACTAAGACAAATCAAAAAGTATCTAATTACGAAAAGATGGGAAAACTCCATCACAAAAAATTCAACAGGAAGCGAACAAGGTTTAGTTGCTCCAAACCATTCGACATAAGCCCATTTTGCGACATTATGAGTCGAGTTGTTTAAATTTCGGTTGATAAATCTGAATTTTTATTTTGGCCATTTGCGCCAAAATTTGCGAATCTCCTTGATGAGAGGGTTGGATGTTCACGTTGGCTCTATGGTCGGATTTCAAATGAATATCACAACATTCTTATAATTGCTTTCAATGGTAACTTCTTCGCTTTTTAGATTTACGAGCCAAAAGCACGCATGTTTGATCGAGAATGCTTCTGCTGCTTCTTGATCATGCAGCATTCGGTTATGAGCAAATGCGACATGATTGTACCATCGTGATCCTTCAAAATCCTTGTTGCCATTGTAGTTTCCTTCTTGAACGCAACATCCACTTTAAACTTGAGTTTCCCACGTTTTCGGGGCTTTTAGTCATTTGAGGAAAAGCATGAAACACTGATTGATTTTTTATCCATTTGAGCAAAGAAATGATGTCATCTTCACTGAAATCTCCTTAGCCAAAAATTATGTGTCCAAAAGAGGTCGATCAAAGAGGATTTTGTTTATAAAAGACCAAAGTCATTCGAAATAGCAGATCATAAAGATAAGGAATTCTTCCCTGTTAATCATTTTAGGGAGTTTGAACGGTTTGTCGAACATAATTAAGGAGAACACATCTTTCAAGCTCCAAACCAAGAACTCTTCAATCCTCACTGTCCATTTTGATGCAAACAAGATGGCTTAGATTAGGTTACATTCCAGAAAAATATGAATTAGTGTTTCTGGTTCATTGTGATAGAGTTTGCACATAAGCTCTTGAACTTGGAAGATCACATTGAGGCGCGCTGCTGTTGGAAGGATATTTTGTAGAGTTTTCAACATAAAGAGTTTGTGTCGTGTGTGGATATTGGGTTTCCAGGTTTTACTCCAAAGTTAATCAGGTTCCAGAGATGTGCGGCTTCTAATAATGTTGTGAAAGACATATTTGGTTGTGAATCTTCCTAATAAGGAAGGACTAGAATAAAGTTCCATCTTCTTGCGACTCGACATAGTCAATTTTCAGGGTTGCTTGAACTGATTCTTAAGCGAATAATTGGGAAATCACCTCAGTATTCCATCCATCTTCTGAAGAGAGGGTCAGATCACCCGCAACTTGAGGTACCTGAGAGGAAACAATCAAAGAAGAGAGTGGTTTGGGGATATGATTAGACATTGAAAGAATCCATGGTTGATCCCAACTAGGGACCATTGAATTCTTAGCTACCATGCGTCATGCATATTGGGAATTTTTATTTTTTTTTGCAGTTGAAGAGATCGTTAAAAACCCAAGAAGCATTTTGTGGACATTGCTCAAGTTATAAGAGATAAAGCTTTTTAAGTATATCACACTTAAAAATTTTACCCATTTTTTGTGCTTAGCAAAAACAACATTCCAAGATTTTTTAGAAAGTACATATCCATTTGCCCCGTATATATTTTTCTGGCCAAAAGTGGCCGGAATATTCTGTTTTGATGTTATCACATGATTAGTCACGTGATCGGCAAATGGAAAAATCATCAATTCAATTTAATTCCGGTCATTTTCGGCCAAAAGTGGTTGGTATTAAGTTCAATATTTGGTCAAAATATGGGGCAAATGGAGAAGACACAATTTTTTTTGGAGCAAACCGCTCCAAAGTAAACTTTGTGGGTACAAAGTCAAAATTGAATCATAGGGGGGGGGGGGGGGTGGTGTTGATATAATTATCCCTAATAAAAAAAAAAGGTTACAAGGAGAGCAGTACCCGCGTGGTCTTCTTAGAAAAAATCGTAGGAAAAGTTAAATTATAAGCTGTATTAAAGCTGCGATATGCTAACAACTTTGGAATCCGACAATTTTTGGTTGCTAGTAAAAAATGCACTGTAGATGTTATCATTGATTAAAATTTCGGTTTAGAAGTAGGTTTCGGTGCGCTGAAAAATAGAAACATTTCGTAATGTTTCGAAAATTATTCGACATGTTTCGAGGAATTCGTGAAACTATTGTTATAATGAACATGAGAAATACATGTATGTTTCGTTTCGATAGTGTCAAAAATGGAAACGTTTCGGTACTTTTCGAGGAAACGCACGGAAATTTTGATCCATGGATGTTATAGCGCTATAGTATATGTAGGGGTCTTAATTTCGTTGTTATGTTATTTTCGTAGGAGTATTATAAACGCGGGGCAAGTAGATTTAATCAGATCAACAACTATATAAGGCCTAATATAAAGTAGTTATATTTGGTGATTACAGCCACTGTTTGATTGTTATTCTTTCTAATTAACAATAATATAGGTTTCAGAATTCAATAGATTGGTTGATGATGTATAATGTGATGCACCTAATCTAAAAAGGATGTCCGATGACAACTAATTTAGTTTTGTATAGTATGGGTTTATATGTCCCTCTCAATCATTGTGAGCCTAGTGGTAAAACTTAAGAAATTTTATTGTAGAGTGCGTAGAATAGATAGGGTTGACTGAATCGTCACAAAATTGATTAAATAATATTACTCAAAAATCGAATCAAGTATTTGATATGATTCTTGATTTTTGTCATATGATTGGAACCCTATTCATCGATAATCAATTTTAGGGGTTAAAGATACTCGATGTAAGAGGGCGAACATTAAAGTAATAAATAACTTACCTTGATTATTGGCCAGAGTATTTACAGACCTCGAAATGTGAGACCACGCGCCACATTTTTCGGAATGTCGGATTTATCCAATACATCAGGCATATAATTGTCGGATACGCCGAATATAAATGCTCGACATATCCAGTGGGCAGCTTTCCTTGCTGCTTATTGGGCAGGCCCAGATTAACCTGAGCGTTTAACTGATTGTCTGATGCAGAAGCACATGCTCACAACATCAGCTTGAAATAATCTCTTCATCAAAGCCCAAAACCAAATGTTGGAGTTGAAACAGCTTAGCATACTTCGAGTATTGTGAGCCCTGATTAAAGAGGTTTCATGGGCTTTCACCGCTTATTAGCATAAATGTAAGCGGATACCACATGTTTACGAAACGATATTAATTTTCAAAGGCCTCTTACGAATGATGATGTAGGTCCATTTTATTATGAAAATAAATCGATGTTTCAATTTGTTCGAATGTTCTCTTCACCCTTCAATATATATAACTTATCGTTGCGCTTGAAAGTCCTTTGGCATGTTTTAAAAAACGTATAATTACATTCACTACGCACTTGGAAAATACATATGTGAGTTCCACTTCTCTCGATACAAAATCAAAGCTTTTCTCACAAACAAGGTAGAACCACAATTTACTTGACTTACACTAATAAAGTCGTCCATCTCAATGGCGTGACTAATTAGTTATTATACTGTTCCTAGTAGCTAATATATTATCTTAATACAAGGAGAAGTGACATATTTTTTTGTTGTACTAATGTAGAGAATTATACATCATTTTGACAAGAAGATCTGAGACCAAATTTCGAGAAGAACAATGCTAAGAAGAATTACACACGGGACCCACATTATTATTGTTGCATCATACAATATTCCGTTTTATGTCAATCAAATACATCGACTAAAATGAGAAATATGAAACTAAAACGAAAGTCAATTCACAACACGACCTAAAAAATGCACATAATTTTCTCATGCAAAGAACTTCAGAAACAAAGCCTCAAATTCCTCCATCTCCTTAGCTGGAAGAGCAACAAAGGCATTGATCCCACCACTATCACCAACATCCTTAAAAACCCAACAAATATCCTTCCTATGATTTACCACCGGACAATTATAAATCGCCTTTCCCCACGGGTACACCACGTCCTCGAGCCCCAATCTCAACCACGAGCTAACCATATAGTCCCCATGAGGAATCCCTCTATTAATATGTAACCAATCCAATGACGACCTTGCATACTCATTCGTCATTTTAGTAGCCTCCTCCGATATTGACTCCACGAGGTTCCCAAAAGGCCCATTTTCTAGCTCTTCGTATGTAGCCGACACTCCCATTGGCAGCACGGCGTTGCCACTATAAGAAGGTGGCAATGGTGGATTTAATCGAGGCTTTATGTCGACTACCATGACCAAAGTAGATAATTTATTTTTGTTGTTGTTGTTGTAGTTGTTGTTGTTGCACGAGAGCACTTTGCACTGCCATAAGAGTGCGGCTGTTACGCCATATGTTGTAATATTTGGGTTTTTAGTATTGTTTGTAATGGTTTTCTTCGCTTTTATTTTTAAGTTAGTTATGTCGGTTGAGCTCAGCTTGAAGATTCTATACTCTAACGCCTCCTGGATGCAGTCGAAGACTGGAGGGGTTGATCCCTCGCCGACTGGGAGATCTAGTTTTAGGTACTCCAAGTGTGGGAATTGGACATGTGGAGGCGATCTAGCGGCTAGGGCACGACGGTCATTGCATGGAGGAAGTGCTAATGGTTTGCCATCAAAAGCTTGAGAAGCTAGGTTTTCCATGAATGTTTTGGCACCTAAGCCATCGAATAAGATGTGATTCATTGACATGCCGATTGCAAAACCACCGCAACTGAATGATGTTACCTGCGTATAATTAATCAAGACCATACAAGAATTACTCATATACTTAATCATATTACAAGAATCAATAACTTTTGACGGGTAAGAAATAATGGAAATACTTACCCTATCTTATGAAAACTTGGCAAACTATCCAATGAAAAATAAATGCACTAATTGTATGATCACGTGATCTAAAAAAAACTAAATTACTCTGTATAAAAATGTAGTGGACATGGTTTAAGGGTGTGTCGGTTTATGAAATTTTCCGCTCCAATAAGCGGATAATCTATTGGAGAAGCAAGACTAGATGCTTCAAAGCAATCATTTAGAGATTGACAATAGAAGTTGTCTCTTCATGTAGAACTCAGAAGAAACATTCAAAACAATTAATATAGGAAAACTAGTGCCATCTCCACTCACTGTTTAAAAAATGACAAGTGGCACTTGCTCAAAATTGATTCTCTAGAATTATTCTTTTCTACATAATATTCTGCCTAATATATCTATAACAGAGATTTTAGCCCTTAACTCTGTAGCTAAGCTTAATTCCTTCCTTGAAACTTAATGTAACAAGACATATTGCGCAAGGAAGACATTAATACATTTTCTGTAGTTTCCCCATTAATATGCTTGTATTTGGCTTCGTACTTAAACTTTGAAAGAAAAACAAAACTAAAATTTGAATTAAGTAATATTTGATATCATGTGTTACTTTTATTTTCTTTCACTACAAGATTTGGGGGTCAATAGTGACCGCCCAGTTGTGACTCAAGTTGAGTCACTTGTCTTCAGCGACTTGTGAAGGCAACAACGACTCAACTTGAGTCGCAGAAATCATTGACTCAACTTGAGTCGCTATTGGTAATAGCCGTTGTCAATAGTGCCCGCTTTTCGGTCACTACTGACATTAGTGACCGTCCAGTTGTGACCCAAGTTGAGTCACTTGTCTTCAGTGACTTGTGAAGGCAACAGCGACTCAACTTGAGTCGCAGAAATCAGCGACTCAACTTGAGTCGCTATTGGTAATAGCCGTTGTCAATAGTTACCGCTTTTCGGTCACTACTGACATTAGCCGTTCTCAAGAGTGACCGCTTTTCGGTCACTACTAATATTCATAGATATATATCTATGAATATTAGTAGGGACCAAATTGCGGTCCCTGTTTTTAATATTAGTGACCGCAATTCGGTCCCAACTAATATTCATAAATATTAGTATGGACCTAATTGCGGTCACTAATTTTTTAAAATGCACAAGGACCGAAAAGCGGTCACTAATCTTTCGGTCACTATAATGCAGTCATTGTTGGGTCAATAGTGACCGCTAAGCGGTCCCTAATGACACAACAATGACTGCATTGCGGTCCCTATTGACTCAACAGGGACCGAATTGCAGTCCCTACTAATGTTCATACTTTAAAATCGATATTTTAAGATGGTTCGAGGTGCCGCGTTGTTTTTTTAGTTCATAATAACCATTGTAAGAGTTAAAACAACAATAATTTCAACGACGCATTGTAAATCCAAACATTATGTAAAGAGAACGAACTACTTTGACGATTCTCTTATTATTTGTACGACAAATGCCATAATGACAAACTAATTGTATATACATATAAGTATAATGATTACTTGATGTGATGATTTATACCTCATAATCATATATATGCTAACATTAGTGAAGTAAAGCATAAAAACGAATAACAACTACAACTAACTAGTGATGATTAGTTGTAGAACATGAAATATATCTCCAACGTTAATAACTCGTTCAATCTCAATCAATCTATTAATCCACAACTAAACTACTATGAGGTTGGTTTTGCAATCATTTATTACTTCAATTCACATGTTACAATGAATTTGGTTACTAAGAATCACAAACACTCCAAAATCAATAAAAAAAAATCGATTTTAAAGTATGAGAGACAATAGGGACTGCAACGCAGTCACTATTGAGTTAATAGGGACCGCAATACAGTCACTGTTGACTCAACATGGACTGCATTGCGGTCCCTATTGACTCAACAGGGACCGAAATGCGGTCCCTACTAATATTCATACTTTAAAATGGATGAATATTATTAGGGACCGCACTTAGGTCCCTGATATGGCAACAAGGACCGCACTGTAGTCACTACAAAATATTAGTGACCTAATAGCGGTCCCTAATATATATTAGTGACCTAAATGCGGTCATTGAAATCCAAAAATTTGAAATTGAGCGAAAATTTTAGCGGGATTGAGAGGGAAATTTGAATTTGACGAAAATTTGAAAATTTCACCCTCCCTTCTATATATACTCACCACTCTTACACATCTAATTTTATTATCTCCAAAAATCACCAACATAACAACACTCTCTTCTTTTCTCCAAAAATCACCAACACACCAACACAACAACATAAATCCAAAAAACACTTTCTTTTCTTTCACTTCTTTGGATCTACACTTTCTTTTCTTTCACTTTTTTTTTATTTTTTATTATTTTGGATCTACACTTTATTATCTTTCTTTCTTTATTTTGGATCTACACTTTATTTTCTTTCTTTCTTTCACTTTTTTTCTTGTTTTGGATCTACACTTTATTTTCTTACTTTTCTTTCACTTGTTGTTTTATTCATTAATGTTTTTGTTTTCATTAATCTTTTTGCTTTCATTCATCTTTTTTAATCATTCATTTTTTTGTTTTCATTCATATTATATTTTCTATTATTAGACATTTTTTTTCATCTTTTTACATTCATGTCATTATATTAACTTTTTCTTCATGATTTTATGGTTTTGATCTTGTTAAAATCATAATTTTACAAAATAAACAATAATATTCCGGATTAAATCCGGAATATTAGTGTTTTTTTTTTCCGTACAGGTCAATAGTGACTGCAATTCGATCCCTACTAATATTCATAGATATCTATGAATATTAGTAGGGACCGAATTGCGGTCCCTGTTTTTAATATTAGTGACCGCAATTCGGTCCCTACTAATATTTATTAGTAGGGACCTAATTGCGGTCACTAATTTTTTAAAATGAACAGGGACCGGAAAGCGGTCACTAATCTTCCGGTCACTATTATTAGTAGGGATCGAATTGCGGTCACTAATTTTTTAAAATGAACAGGGACCGGAAAGCGGTCACTAATCTTTCGGTCACTATTGACCCTCATCAGCGACCTAATTGCGGTCATTGATGGCAAGTGACGGAGGTCAATAGTGACCGGTCATCTGCGACTCAAAGGCGGTCACTATTGACCATCAGGGACCGCAGGGGGGTCAATAGTGACTGCATTTCGGTCACTATTGACCCCCAAATCTTGTAGTGTTTATACTTCTACTATTAATTTTCGTAAGAAAATTACAATTAGATTTTGAATTACAAGAACAGTAAATACAAGAGATGACAAGGGCATTTATATATATATATATATACACACATATACATATACATATATAATTTGCCTAAGATAATTTATAATATGTATCATTACTAAAAAGTACAAAATATATATGCATATTTCTCTATCACACACACCAATACAAAATTATCTCCATTCTCAAACACATACCTGAAAAACACACAGTGGCTGATCAACTTCTGGACCCAAGTTGTCCAACTTTTCAACCGCAAGCTGCCCGAATCCCAGGTTTGGATTAACAAAATACCCCTTTATTTCATCTAGCGTAAACTCCGACGAAGCAACAACGTATCCGGCTCCAGCCCCATTGCAGTCAATCTCTAGGCTACCAAATTTGTGATTTAATTTCAGTCTTCCAGCCATGAAACTGTATGGGACCAAGACTTTTTCTAGTGCAAGTTTAAATTTTCTGGCCACAATTTCAGGTGGGAAATCAGGATTTTTCGGGAAAAAATATGCTGTCGGGATGCTGTAGTTTAGGATTTGGTCAATGTTTGACAAGAACATGAACTCTTTTCGGGTTTCATGTGATGGGGACACTAAGGTTGAGAGCTGGATTTTAACCTTTAGGTCTTGCATGGCGGGAATTGGTGAAAGAATTGCCATTGAATCGACCGATCAATTTGATATCTCAATTAGTTTTAATTGATCACTCAATATTTAGTGTCTGATGGATTTGAGGAGCTATGAGAGCTGACATATATATATAGTAATATAGATATAAATAACCGGGACTTAGCGCCTTTTTTGAATAAATAAAAAGTTGTTATAAGATCATATGGCTACAGCCTACATGATGATATACGTATAATACAGTGTTGGTCTACTTCTGTGTTTATTTTTTTTTTTGACACATTTTCTTAATATTATCTGACTTTGATCGATAATTAAGGATCGAGCTAATTGAAAACTGTTTTTAATTAGCAAAAGACTTTTAATTGCGTCTCAAAGGATTTTTAATTTCCAACCATTTTAGTTAGCGGTCCAAAATAAATTATGAATGAACTTGTAGGCCTCGATTTTTTGTTTTTGAAAGAATATCATTTTGCTACTCGTTCTTGTTAAAGTATTATAGTTTATATGAAATCTTATCATCCTATATATATATTTTACTACAAAAACGGGAACTTTGCCAGCCGTAATTCCATTTGAGTTTACCGGTAATCAATACCAGCGCTTTATAATTAACAATGCCAACAAAGGCCGACGGTTAGCGTAATGGGCAAGCGTTGCTATAAATCAACATCCTAAGCACCTCGAATATTGTACCTCAGTTTTATCTATGGTATCTCCCTTGGTATATGTCCTTTCAGATTTTTTAATTTTATTTATATATAAGCCAAAGCATAAATATTCAAATGGAATATAAATAATATAGCTTAAAAAAGAATAACATATATAAGAATATTAAATTGTAAAAATAAGGAAAAGATTGGTAATTAAATTGAGAATATCAAAAGCCACGAAGATATAATTCATAAATGGACCCAAATTTATAAAACCCCTACCTTTGTTTTTGCGGCACAATTTAAATAAAATCTCAACTACAAAAAAATGGGGTCATTCGCGACTGTCTGAGCCCCAGGCAGTCGCGGATGCTCATCCGCGACAGCCGGACAGTTGTCGAAAGTCGGGCGCGGATGACCTCGGTCGTGGGTCACCCGCGACCGTGATCGCTCGGTCGTGCATGATATCCTTACGTTTTAAATTGTTAATTGTTTGTAGTATTAATTGTAATCAATTCTAGTAGATCTGTAAGTATAAAAACAAATTTGTTTTCTTAAAATTAATATATGAGAACAGTCATTTCAAACTTGTTTTGTTGTTAGATTAGGTCTCTCCAATAGCGTGAGAGTGTGGTCCTCTGTGTGAGTGTGTGCGTGCCTGCCCGGTAAGGCTCTCGTCGACTCATCGCGGTTGTCACTCGCCGGTGATCGGGGTCGCCTGTCTTTCGTCTCGCTGCTCTCTTCGGAATTGGATTGGGTGCGATCTCTTGAGTGCTAGGGTTTATTAGGGTTTGCGTCTATCTTTTTTCGCAGGAGATTTTCTTTCGTTTTCGTCTTTTTGTTTCATCTTTTCTCTCGCGTTGCTTCTTTTTTTTTCCTTGTTTTGCTTGTTAGGGTTGCGCGCAGCGGTTGTGTCGTCGATTCCGTGCGATGGCTGGCTCGACAAGTCGTGTACCTCCCTCACCTCCTCCGATTGACGTGTGCATGGCTGGGACTATAGAGAAATTTAGGGATAATCTCAGTTTGGCGGAAGAGGAACTCGGGGGCATCACTATCTCAGAATCGATATGGAACACTCAAAATCCGGTGACGGAACTGCTGCTAGTGGGACGCCTACTTACGACGAAGGGTTTTAACTTCAATGCGTTTCACACTACGCTTAAATCTGTAATTCACGCGGAGAAGGGGTTGGAAATTCAGCGGATTGGGGACGGGGATCGGTTTCTCTTCAAGTTTTTTCATCGGGTGGATAAGCAACGGGCGCTCGAAGGGTGCCCTTGGTCGTTCGATAATCATGTTCTTGTACTGAGTGAGATTGCAGCGGAGGAGAACCCGCTGCAGGTGAATCTTGATTTTTGCAGCTTTCATGTACGATTGCATGATATTCCGATTGGTCGTCAAACCCCGGAGATTGCAGGGCTAATTGGTGACAAACTGGGCATTTTTGAAGAGCTAGATGCTAAGGAACCATGGGGTGATACGATGCGCATTAGGGTTCGGTTGGACGTGCGAAAACCACTACTTCGCTGCATGAAAGTTCGCAGCACGCATGGGGCCGAGATGCTGGTGAGATTCACCTACGAATGGCTACCTAACTTTTGCTACCTATGTGGGACGATTGGACACATTATGAAGGAATGCCCGAAGCGATATGAACTGGACGGGGATATCAAGGATGTGAAGGATCTTCCCTACGGGCCGTGGCTACGAGAAGTGAGTCCGAGGGCGAGGGGGAATCGACGATATGGTCCAGGAAACACACCTGGGCGCAGGTTCGGACAGAGCAGTGGTCTTAGGGGAATCTATACTTGGGGGCGGGGTTCAATGGGACATGGTTTGTCGGCAGAGGGGGGGGATCAAGATGAATCGCAGTCTAGTCAGCTTGGGGGGTCGGAATCAGTGGTTGAGCGACAAGAGGGGGAGAAAGATGGCACGCCATCTGTGCATGAAGAATCAGATGCAGCAGTGCATGAGACGGGGGGGAAGACATTACAAATGGTGTCGGAGATAGAGGAGCAGACCGTGGGGCAGGAACTGGGGGTGGGTATGCCGCAGCAATCTCTGGACACTGCTGGTGCATGCACTGAGGATCGGACCAGGGGAAGGGGCTCGGGTTTGAGGAAGGTACGCATACAGAAAAAAGATACTCAACGAGCCACTGATGAGGTCGAGGTGATGGACATGGCTGGGGGTACTCGCAAGCGAAAGTCGATAGTCCATCTTGAGCAGCAAAGGGGCAAAAAATGGAGTGCAACAGAGGGGGTCAATAATGATGTAACGGCAGAGACTGCGGTGCAGTCCTGCCGAGACCAATGAATGTCTTAGCTTGGAACTGTCAGGGCCTGGGGAACCCTTCGACAGTTCAGGAATTGCGGAGCAAGGTGCTCCTGCACAACCCCTCTCTAATTTTCTTGATAGATACTAGATGCTCGCAGAGAAAATTAGAGGTTATTCGGGATAGATTGGGTTTGAATGGTGTGGCGGTGGCTGCAGTGGGGCAATCTGGGGGGTTAGCACTTCTTTGGAAAAAGGATGTTGATATTCGGTTAGTTAGTTTTTCTGGAAACCACATTGATGCAATGGTCTTTTCCTCGACACTTCGGGACGAGTGGCGTTTCACAGGGTTTTATGGGGATCCAGAGGCTTCAAATCGGCATGTCACATGGGAATTAATGCGCCGTTTGAGTAATGCGTCGTCAAAACCATGGCTTTGTTGTGGGGATTTTAATGAAATTCTTGAGAATAAGGAAAAGGAAGGGGGGAATCAGCGCGCAGTTTGGCAGATGAGGAATTTTCGGGAAGCTCTCATTGATTCGAATCTTCAGGACTTGGGGTTCAGCGGGTTTGATTTTACTTGGTGTAACAGAAGACCATTACCGCATACAGTATGGGAACGCATTGATAGAGCATGCGCAAGTCCTAGTTGGCGCAATATTTTTAACGAGGCTAGGGTGCAACATATTGATACCCTATACTCGGATCATTTGGCACTGTTAATAACATGCGCATCTGCTGCGCATACGGGGGTTAGGTGGCGAAGACAGAAACGTTTTCGATTTGAAGGGGCGTGGGTTCAGAAAGGGGATTGTGAGGCATTGATAAAGGAACAGTGGGAGCAAACGGAAGGCCCGACTTTAACAGAGAAGCTCACGACGTGCGGCAGTGCTTTGTCGAGCTGGAGCTCAATTAGAGAGGCGGTTTCTACTAAACGGTTGGAGAAACTTAAGAAAGACATTGCCGAGTTGCGGTCTGGGCCGATCACTGAGGGAATTAAGGAGCGGGAACTGAAGTTGAAAAAAGAGTTAGAGCATCTCCTTGATCAGGAAGAGATTTACTGGAAACAGCGGGGGAAGGTTCATTGGTTGCGCGAGGGGGATAGGAACACATCTTTTTTCCACAGACGGGCGTCAGAAAGAAGGAAGAAGAATGAAATCAGGGGAGTGAGGGATAACGCAGGTGTGTGGCATGAGAAGCCACAGGAAGTCGAACAGGTTATTCACGATTATTTCGCTGATATTTTCCAGTCAACGCAGCCGACAGACGAGGATATGAGAGGGGTACTCGACGTCATGCAAGCACGGGTCACGGATGAGATGAACCAGCAACTAACGCAGCCTTATGAGGCGGACGAGGTAAAACGTGCTCTTTTTCAGATGTTTCCCTATAAATCTCCTGGTCCAGATGGTTTCTCTGCTGTGTTTTATCAAAAATATTGGCACATTGTTGGCACTGATGTGACACGGTTTTGTCTTGATTTCCTTAATCATAATATTCTCCCGGCAGGGGTAAATTTCACCAATATTGTCCTTATCCCCAAGTGTGATCACCCGGAATTTTTACACCAGTTTCGGCCTATTAGTTTAAGTAATGTGTGTTTTAAAATTGCTTCTAAGGCGATAACTAATAGGCTAAAAATGCTTCTTCCCTTTATTATTTCGGATTCGCAGTCTGCATTTATTCCTGGGCGGTTAATCACTGATAATATCCTTGTTGCTTTTGAGATTAACCATTATCTTAGGACGAAGAGAAAAGGAAAGAAGGGGCAGCTGACTCTGAAGCTGGACATGAGCAAGGCATACGATCGAGTCGAGTGGTCCTTCCTGGAACAGGTTATGCGTAGGTTAGGTTTCTCTGATAATTTCGTTACCCTTGTTATGCTTTGTGTTCGGTCGGTCTCGTATTCTTTTCTTGTTAATGGGCATGAATTTGGTCATCTTATCCCGGAAAGAGGAATCCGCCAAGGCGATCCACTTTCCCCTTTTCTCTTCCTGTTTGTGTCTGAGGCTTTTTCAGCTATGCTTCGGGAGGCTCAGGAAAGGGAGGCTGTTCATGGGGTTCGCATTGCTCGACAAGCCCCAGCGGTCTCGCATCTTTTATTTGCCGATGACACGTTGGTTTTTTGCGAAGCGACGAAAGAAGCGGCTGTGGTTTTGAAGGGGATCCTGACAGACTATGAAAGGGCGTCAGGGCAACAAATTAACTATGATAAGTCTGTGTTGGTTTTCAGTCAGAATACAGATGGGGCGCTTGAACAGGAGATTGGGCGAATCTTGGATGTTAAAATTGCGGAGAAACATGAGAAATACTTGGGATTACCAGCAGTGGTGGGGAGAACGAAGAGGGAGATCTTTGCTTATATTCGTGACAGAGTGTGGGAGCGAATAAAAGGGTATAAGGAGAAGCGGCTATCAAGTGCGGGAAAGGAAATATTGATTAAGGCAGTGCTCCAAGCTATTCCGACGTTCGCTATGAGTTGCTTTCGCTTGCCAGAAACTTTAATTCAGGAGATTGAGGCGATGATCAGCAAGTACTGGTGGGGCAGTGGGACACAGGACAAGATACATTGGATGGCCTGGCATAAGATGACCAGGAGCAAAAGGGACAGCGGTTTGGGTTTTCGCGACCTCCGTGCATTTAATTTGGCTTTGTTGGCAAAGCAAGCATGGCGCATGTTTGAATTTCCAGAGAGTTTGGTGGCGCGCGTGTTCAGGGCAAAATACTACTCGACTTCTTCTATCTTGGAAGCGAAAATTGGCGCATCCCCCTCCTTTTCGTGGCGCAGTATTCATGCAAGTATAGGGGTCGTCAAGGCAGGATTACGGTGGCGCATTGGGGATGGTAATGATGTACGTATTTGGGGGGATGCATGGATACCGCGAGAATTTTCTTTTCGAGTCATTACACCGCCGGTGGAGGGGTATCTCAACTATAGGGTGTCGGGACTTCGTGATTATGACACGGGCGCATGGAATGTTCAGCTGATCCGTACTATATTTTGGGAAGAGGATGTGAAAGCCATTCTTTCTATTGCGCTGGGCGGCGGCAACCATAGGGATAAGAGGATATGGCATTATGCGAGCTCTGGTGTTTTCACGGTGAAGAGTGCATATCACCTAATCATCAGACGGGGTTTGCATAAGAAGGAGTTGGGGGTCGAAGGGGGTAGTAGGGTGCATCACGATTGGAACTTTCTGTGGAAACCGAGATATCCCTCGAAAATTAATCTTTTTAGTTGGAGGCTTTGTCATAACATCTTGCCGACAAGAGTATCTCTAGCACGGCGACGCATTGATGTGGAGGAGGGCTGCCCGGTTTGTGCGAATGGGGAGGAGGATCTTCGACATTGTTTTGTCACGTGTCACATGGCGAGACAAGTATGGGCGATTCTCCTAGTACGGGAGACCGAATTAATGCAAGCTTGGGAGGACGGGGAAGCTTGGTTACGTAGACTCTTTGTGCAAAAGGGACTGGAGCGGTTGGAGTGGATTGTAGTCGCGTGTTGGGCACTTTGGTGGAACCGGAATCGGGTGGTGGCGGGGGAGTCGGGTATGCAACCAATGCAGGTGGTGGATTTCATACAACTATATATGGAGCATTGGAGGACGGGCAAGGAGCAGATGCGTGACTCTTTAGTCGCTGAGGGACCGCACGCAGGGCGGGGGTTCGCGGGAAACTCGTGGTTCATAGTGCGGGCGGATGCAGCGGTGGATCAGCAGGGGGGCGCGACGGGTATTGGAGTAATGGCTCGGAATAGTCTAGGCGAAGTGGTGTTCCGTTTCCAGGAAAGGAGAGTGGGGTGTATGCAACCACGGGTGGCTGAGACGGTTGCTATTCGCGCAGCAGTATATTTGATTAAGGAGCGAAATTGGGAGAATGTGTTGGTGGAGAGTGACTGTCTCAACGTGGTCCGAGACGTGTGGTTCCCTATGGAGGTGGCGGGAGATCATGCCAACATTATTGGAGACATTGTCGCATCTTGGCAGGGCCAACGATATTGGAGCTTTAGTTGGATTAGCAGAGACAACAACGTCGAGGCACATGATTTAGCGAGAGCGGCTCTTAACCTTGCCCCATTGGGGGCCAATTTTGTTTCTTCTCGGTTAGAGGAAGAGTAGCTTTAGCGATTCTTTTTGCTTTGATTGTACTCATCATTGGCGAAGTGGAAATATATTGATTGATTTACCTCAAAAAAAAAAAAAAAAAAAAAATTGTAATCAATTATTTCCTTTAAATTTTACAACTTAGATAAATAATGGACTATCAAGGCGATAGATTCGATAGCAATGATTATTTGCGAGATAGTTTTGTGGTTGGCGTGTTTACGATAGATATTGAAGCGGCGCGCTCGGATTAGGGCATCACGCCCTAACCCAGGCGACATCTGCGACAGCCTAGCGGCCACATGTCATTTTTTGGATCTCTTAGCGGTCGCGGATTGTTGCCGCGACCCTAGGCAATCACGGACTGTCCGACGACCGCCGGCCGGGGTTGGCGGATGCCACCTAAATCTTGTAGTGATAACAATTGGTGTTTGATTTATTATCTTTATTAAATTGCATCACATTCATGGAATGGCAACATGAAGTATGTGTAGCTATAGAGATTCCCATAGTGGATCCCAGAACAAATATTGAAAATACGATTACAATTCTTATAATTTTGTAGCCAGAAAGCAATGGTTTTGGATTAGATTCGCCAATTTTTACTATAAGTATAAACTATAAAATCTCGAAACACAGGTATTCTCTGAATAAAGTTAATTATGTAGTAAAAATTGCTATTTTTATTGATAGAAAAAAAAAGTTACATGAAATGCTAAGAGTTGTAAAAGTTGGTAATATATCGAGTGCCAATTAATAAATAAAATAATATACTATATCAGCTCCACCCCCTTTTGTCTGGGTAACAAAAGCGCATTTTGTTTTGCAAGTGGCAAAAATAAAAATAAAAATAGAACTATATATAATTATCTTATATATTATTGTTGTATTCATGGAGTGGTGAAATCAATAACCCATATTAGAATAATTGTCTAAATTGTAGGAGCTAACCGCCCGGCCTTAACCATTTATCTGTCATTATTATAGCAAAAGCAATCGACTTATACCATATCGGGTTGTGGTTACACAAAATAATTTTCTAAATTTAGATCAACTGACTTATTTGATATATAGCGCGGGTATTACAATATACATTAATACCACTAATATCTTTAAAATCTAGAAAAAATGATACTTAAGTTAACCAATTATTCACTGGTAGTATTCTTAGACAAAAATATCAATACCTGCCCAATGCTATTATTTTAGAGTGATTGTCGACAAAGGCTGTCCATAGATTCGTGCATATCGTAGATGTTTCGTACCTACTCTAAGTTTGGGAGAAAACAAGCAACAAAGTCAGATTTGGACCTATTAATATTAAATTAAAGTCACTTGGAAATAATAATAATTGGTCCAACCACTCTTCAATCGTTGGCGATATATATTAAATAATGACCAGTAGGCCTATTCCGCACGAAGCAACATCAAATGATGCCCATACCACATCATTAGACAAGGCCAAGTTAATAAGACCATAACTACCCAAAACCCCTAGATATACCAAGGAATTCTTTCATTTGTAACATCAAACGTTACACAACATTTGTACTCTCTCTCTAAAGTTTAATATAATAATTTTTTTAATTATTTATACTTATATAATCTTTTACGCTAAAAGATCATCGTATTCACGAAGTCCCTCGTTTAAACACACATAATTTGTAAGGAACTTCTCTCTTTAACTACGGGAATAGCATTCCAAACCATATTTAATCACAATAAATACAAGAGTTACCCCATGTTGTAGGTTTTTAGTTATATTGATGCTTTTTAGTTATCTCAACTTTATTAAGCTTTATGGAAGCTTTTATGGTTTATTGTGGTGTGGGAAATTTGGAAAACTAGGAATTCAGTTTGCTTCAGAAACTGTCAAGTCCAACCGAAAAAATGTTGGAAATTATTCAAGTTCGCTCGTGGAGTTGGATGAAGGCTATTAAGAAAGAGTTTCACTTTTCCCACCAATCTCCCAAGAATTGTTTGTTGTAATTTGTGGTAGTATCTTTTCTTTGTTTTGGGTGTATTACTTGTACTCCCATTTTCCTTTGGTTAATAAGTAATAAAATTTTTTCTTTGCCTACCCAAAAAAAAAATATTAAGCTTATTTTAAATTTTATTTAATTTCTTAGAAATGATTTTCTTTTATTTCCAGTTCGAGTTTTTTATCACATTGAAATTTCCTCAAATTAATAGTTTTTGGGCTTTTTCAGATTTGTATTTTTGTAGTTGGAAGACTTTATTTTACATATTTATAGTTACTTTGTCGTTAATCTAAAATGAAAAGTTATCCATATAAAACCGTGGTTTTATTATTCGAAGACTTGGACCAAAAAAAATTCTCAAGTAAAGTATAAACAATAATCACGCCGTGAATTTGTATATTTGGTTTAGTTATCAGTGTCTGTCGTTTGAATGAAGAAGTCGCCTTTTTTTATTGGTAAATAGGATCGAAGTCGTCGCCTTCTACTTGGCTTAATTATATGTGTATTTTGTACTTAAGCAATTGTATTAAGATCTATGAGTTATGAGGTTTGGACTGTTAAGGCATGTCATTGAGATTGGATCTGGAAACTGATCATGATGATGATTGTTGGTTCAAGCTGGATCTTGAAGATGAAGAATTACTTAATCTTCGTTTTTTTTATTGTTTATTCAAAGACTCGGATCATAACAATTTTCTAAAGTATAAAAAATAATCAACCCATAACTCAATTATCATTGTGTATTGTTAGAAATATATACTCGATTTTTTAATGTGTCACCTCCAGGGACGAAGGGAAGGGAGTGCATGTGGGTGCACTTGCACCCCAGCCTCACATATTCTTTAAATAGTATGTATGTTTGGAGGCTCTAATTTTGCATAATAAAGATTTTAATTAATTGATTTTGCGCCGCTTTTTCTTGGCACATCAATTCAAATCTTTATTAATCTAAATAATTAAACACTCTACATATTTGAATATGATGGTCCACGTTCTTTTATACTGCAGAATTCTCCTCTCGTATGATTTGTTTGTATTGTGCCATTGTTGGTAATTGGTATACTTATCTCACACAGGTCCACCTTAATAAAAAAAAAACTAAAAAAAATAAAGAAAACCTACGTTTCTTGTTTTAATTGTATGACATTTTCATAGCAAGATTAACTAAAGCAAAAACCTACGTTTCTTGTTTAAATTCTCAATTAGTTTAAATAAACTTACAATATGTGTCTTTTATATGCTTAGCTTGATGATTATAAAAAGCTTTCATTAAATATTCAAAATTTGATGGATTTAAAAATAATAGTGAACAATATATCATAACTAAAGCAAAAACTGTTTTTTGCATAGTTCGTTATTTTTATATTAAGAAATAATTACTTAAAATTATTATTACATTAATACCCTCACAATCCAGAACCATGTTACATGAAAATAACAGAGTTTGAGCCATTTGTCAAGAAGATCGGTGCAAGAATACATAGGTTGATTGCCAAACAACTTAGTTATGCAGTCAGAGTACAATTAGCAAAAACAGTGCTAGGGGCTATCCAAGGGTTCTGGAGCTTTGTGTTTCCAATTCCCATTGAGGTGGATGCACGGGGTGGAGTCAAACTCGGGGTCTCAGAAGGGACTGTACTAGGTACCTCTGTCTCCATGGAGTTATCCGAATCTATATGCATATCATCTGACTCGGATTCTCCTGAATAGCCAGAAGAGCTTGATAATGCTGAATTTTAAAAATAAATAAAAAGTTAGAAAATACATAAAATTTCTTCTCCAAACCACAAAAAAAGAATCTTTCTTTCAATAAAATGCTACTTTGCATGATATGAGTTATTGCATATAAAGCAAAGCTTATTTACGAAAATACCAATCAGGCGAAACGCTCTCGACAATTCGGTAACTTATACGACAACCGTGAACCTGCCTAATTAAATTTGTTTCTACTGGAAAAAAAAAACAGCAACAGAAGGTTATTTGTTTCTACTGGAAAAAAAAAAACAGCAACAAAAGGTTAATTTCGACGAATATTTAACGGATTATTCGCAATTCAAATACAATCGAATTTCAACAAACACAATGAAATTAACTGCGGTTGAGATATACAAAATCGAATTTCAAATACAATCGAATTTCAACATACACAATGATCAACAAAACGCCAAAATCAATTACAAGATCACAGTGAATCAATCAATTTGGGCAAAAAATAATTAGGGTTTTTTAAAAATTACCATGAGGTTGACGTATTGGAGATTTTGATGAATGTTTAGGAGGCCTCATTGAGCTGCGGGCGGAGCTGCGCACGGAGGGGCTGAAGATTCACTGCGGTGCGGCGGCGGTGCGGCGCTATCTTCTTCATTTTTTCTTTTTGCTGCACTTTGTTCTTTTTTTTTTGGCTGCACTGTCTTCTGCCCGTCAGTTCTAATCCCTTTTTTTAATTTTTCTTTGTTAAATTAACTGTAATATTATATGGGTTGTTTAGGAGCAGCCCTTTAAGTTTTAATTATTACGGCCCAACTATTATAGGCCTTTAATTGTTGTATAAACCAGCCCGTTAAGCAATCTGCTGTAGCCCATTATACAAAGCAGTGATCACGGTTCGGTTTCGGTTTTTTCGGTTCGGTCACCGAAAAAACCGAAAACCGAAAAAAAAAAAAACCACGACCGAAACCAAACCGTACTCAAACCGGTTCGGCTTCGGTTTGACCGGTTCGGTCCGGTTTCGGTCGGTTCGGCCGAATCGACCGGATTGTGCACACCCCTACAACAAACAAACAAATTAGTTGTATGCCTGCTCCATGATGGCATGGCTCATTTATTTATGAAATGACCGATTGCAAGGCCATAATCATATGATTGGTATCGATTGATCAGCATCTGGTTCGCAAATTCGATTTCGATATCTTTTTTGACAATTAATTAAATTCAGTTTCAAATTGCTAAATATTGAAAAGTTTTGAACTAAGTCATGAAAATATTAATCTATGTTTTATTTCTTTTTATGACATAATTTATAATTATTGCATTATATTATGCTTATTTTCTCATTTGCATTGTAAGTATTAGATACTATCTGATCATCCGCCCTGAAACCTCAAGATTGTTGAGGATAGTGTGGAGTGGATGTTGTGTATGCACGGTGATGGGATGGGCCAAGAAGTAGGCCCAGAGCTTTCGGGCGGCGGAGACGATTGCTAGTTTGACCTTTTCTACCTACGAGTACCGAGTCTCCGCATCTAGGAGGGTCTCGCTGAAGTAGTAGATTGGCAAGTGCTCCCTGCCTTCAGCTCGGACCAGGACATCACTCACAGACTCAATTTCCAAGCCATTTCTGCGATTTTGAACAATGGCGATCGATTTTCCCCAATATTCTAAGAACGGATGCCGTGAATGTGTGTGGAATTAGTCGTGAATGTGAGCGCAACTAGCCGTAAACTGATAATTCGAAGTTTTTGTGTGTCGATTTCGTGTTGATTGTGTATAATGTGGACCGATTGATGTGATTCGAAAGAGAATTTGACGAAGAACCCTAACTTTGTTGGGCTATTTTTTTTCTAAGTGTGAAGTAGTGTGGAGTGACGTTTCGGAGTGTTTTTTTCTAAGTGTGAAGTAGTGTGGAGTGACTTAGTCCCTAAGTCATTAATTGTTTTATTTTGTTTATTCGTGGTAAAATAAAAAATAGAACCGACGAAACTACCCTGCTGACCCTCACGTGATACGCACGAGTTGGGAATATTTCGGCGGTTTTCGGGCAAAATCCGACGAAGGGGCAAATCGAACAGACGAACATAGTTCAAGGGACAAAACGCTTATTAATTTAGTTCAGGTGGCAAGTCGCAAAAATGTGTATAGTTAATGGGCTTGATGGTTTTATCCCTTAAAGGATTTACAAAAGTATTGTCAGGAAAATATATTATAGCCGTTAGTAATTGATAGTGATTTATTAATTTAGGGAATTGATTGATTCCCTACCATAGTTAAGACATAATCTCTTGTATATATGTATACTATCAGTCATAGAATAGAATACACAATTCTTTCAATTTACTGTGAACATGGTACCAGAGTCACGGTTCGAAATTTGGGTTGCCCAGTGAGCAACTCGTTCTTTTCATTTTTTTTCCGCTGGTTATTGCTGTTCATTGCTCGACCCAGCACCCCCCAATTCGTTCACTGACTCACTTCTACACCTTGCGCCACATAAATACTTTCCACCGCCACCTATTCTGTTCGCGCCCATCGCCATCGTCACTTTGGTGTATCCTGCCTGAAGCCCTAATTTCCAGCCGCTGCTCCGCGCGCCCATCGCCGTTGTGCCACTTCTCCGGCCACGCCGCCGCCGAGGAAACCGTCAGTTTCACTTTTCTGTTCTGGGTACCCAGCAGTTCATTTCGGTAATTTTTATTTGTCGGTGCAATTTGTTTTGCGGCGATCAGTTTGGATCTTTGGTACTGATTTGGTGAATATCTAATTCTCTGTTTTGACCAGTCAACATTTCTTAGTCCAAGTTAAGTTTGTTGTGGTCAAATATTAGATTTTGTTGCACTGTTGGACACGTTTGTGCTGTTCCAAATTTGTATTTCCAATTCCTTGGTTGGTGATTTGCTTTAATTATGAGTGGGGAGAAATCTGCTGTTGAAAAACCTGCTGTTGTGATGACTGATATTGTTCCGGTGATGTCTAGGATCACAGAACACAAACTTAATGGTAACAATTATCTAGATTGGTGTAAAACTATCAGAATATACCTACGAAGCATATCTAAGGAAGACCATCTTACCGACGATCCCCCCACAGATGATACACGTAAGGAATGGTTAAAGGATGATGCTCGTTTATTTTTACAAATCAAAAACTCTATTGACACTGAGGTTGTTGGTTTGATTAATCATTGTGAATTTGTCAAAGAATTATTGGAGTACTTGGAACTTATGTATTCTGGAAAAGGCAATTTTTCTCGTATTTATGATACATGCAGGGCCTTTTATCGTCCAGAACAAAATGGGCAAACACTTCAGGCATACTTTATGAACTTTAAGAAAACTTATGAAGAATTGAATGTTTTGTTGCCGTTTAGTACTGACATTAAAGTGCAGAAATTACAACGGGAGCAAATGGCGGTTATGAGTTTTTTGGCAGGTCTTAACCCTCAATTCGATATTGCCAAATCTCAGATTTTGTCTGGATTGGACATTTCCTCTCTCCATGAGGTTTTCACGAGAGTTCTTCGCACCGACACTGATACACATGCTAAGTCATCTACTATAGAATCTAGTGCTCTTGTTTCTCGTAATAGTGGTCCACCAACATCAAAACCTTCCTATCAGAATAGGGGATACAGTCAAAATCAAGAGTTTGGGGGAATTGAATGCCATTATTGTCATGAGCGTGGCCATACGAAGAGGACATGTCGAAAGTTGTTAAACAAAACTCAGAAGTCTCAGCCTCCATTTCAGACTCAGTCCTACCGCCCTCCGGTTCCCTCTGCGCATGTTGCTACTGCTCTTTCTCCTGCGCCGCCAAGTTCTTCCTCTGCCCCAACTGTTAGCTTAACTGCAGATGAGTTTGCTAAGTACCTTCAGTATCAGGATACATTGAAAAATTCGCCTCACTCTATCGCTGCTATGGTTGAGTCAGGTAACCCACATGCATGTTTGCTTTCTTCCACTTCCCAATGGGTCATTGATACTGGGGCTACTGACCATATGACAGGTAACCCTAGTGTATTTACTACTTTTATCCCACACACCTCTACTTCGAAAGTAACTTTAGCCGATAGTTCCACATCCATTGTTCTAGGTTCTGGAACTGTTCAGCCTACCTCCTCTTTACCTTTATTCAATGTTTTAAGTCTCCCAAACTTCTCTTTTAATTTATTATCTATTAGTAAGATTACTCGTGCTCTTAATTGTTGTGTCTCATTTTTTCCTGATTACTGTCTCTTTCAGGATCTTATGACGAAGAAGATCATTGGTAAAGGATATGTATCAGGGGGCCTTTATGTTCTGGACACTCATGCATCAGTGCCTCGACCCATTGCTTGCTCTGTTTCGGCAACCCCTTTTGAAGTACATTGTCGGTTAGGTCACCCATCTTTGGCTGTTTTGAAGAAATTGTGTCCTCAGTTTCAGAGTCTATCCGTTTTAAATTGTGAGTCGTGTCAATTTGCAAAGCATCATCGTTAGTCTTATGTTCCTAGAGTCAATAAACGAGCTAGTGCTCCTTTTGAGTTAGTCCATTCAGATGTTTGGGGTCCGTGTCCTATTGTTTCTAAACTTGGATTTTGCTATTTTGTGACATTTGTTGATGATTTTTCACGTATGACTTGGTTATTTTTAATGAAAAATCGTTCTGAATTATTTACTCTATTTACGAATTTTTGTGCTGAAATTAAAACTCAATTTAATATGCCTATACGAATTTTGCGAAGCGATAATGCAAAAGAATATTTTTCTGGCACATTTAAAACATTCATGGCAAACCAAGGTATTTTGCATCAATCATCTTGTGTCGACACGCCAGCCCAAAACGGTGTGGCAGAACGAAAAAATAGACATCTTCTTGAGACAGCCCGAGCACTTTTATTTCAAACTCATGTGCCTAAGCATTTCTGGGCCAAGGCTGTCGCCACAGCTTGTGTTCTTATTAACTGTATGCCTTCTTCGGTACTTCAAGGGGACATCCCATATACAATCCTCTTTCCTGGCAAACCCATTTTTTCTGTGGAACCTCGAATATTTGGCAGCACATGTTTTGTTCGAGATGTGAGGCCTCATCTAACCAAGTTAGATCCCAAATCAGTTAAATGTGTCTTTTTAGGTTACTCTCGCTTGCAGAAGGGGTATGCTTGTTATTGTCCTAGTTTGGAAAAATTCCTTGTGTCCGCTGACGTCTCTTTTATGGAACATTCTCCTTTCTTTCATGCCTCTACTGACACTCGTACCCATACGGAGAATGATGATGATTTGTTAGTTTATGAAGCGACTTATCAGACTCGTCATATGGCTCCTACAACACCACCACCCATTCTCCATGTGTATAAGAGACGTGCAAACCCTCATGTTACATGTCCTGCTCCAGTGGCTCCTTCATCATCTGATCCGCCAAACAATAGTAATGATCTTCCTATTGCAATTCGCAAAGGTAAACGCCAATGTACTTATCCGATTTCATCGTTCGTCTCATATGATAACTTGTCACATTCTTCTTGTTCTTTTGTTGCATCTATTGATAGTATATCACTTCCTAACACTATTCGTGAAGCATTATCTCACCCTGGTTGGCGTGCAGCTATGATAGAGGAGATGGATGCTTTAGATACTAATGGTACATGGGATTTAGTGACTTTACCTACAGGTAAAAAGGCTATCGGTTGCAAGTGGGTTTTTGCAGTTAAGGTTAATCCAGATGGGTCCATTGCGCGATTGAAAGCTCGCCTTGTTGCAAAGGGATATGCTCAAACTTATGGGGTGGACTATTCCGATACTTTCTCGCCAGTTGCTAAGTTGACATCCGTTCGTATATTCATCTCCCTTGCAGCTACTCATAATTGGCCGTTGTTTCAACTTGACGTGAAGAATGCCTTCTTTCATGGAGATTTACTAGAGGAAGTGTACATGGAGCAACCACCTGGATTTGTTGCTCAGGGGGAGTATGGGAGAGTTTGTTATCTTCGAAAAGCTTTATATGGTTTGAAACAGAGTCCTCGTGCGTGGTTTGGCATATTCAGTCAAGCAGTTGAAACCTTTGGGTTGAAAAAGAGCAAGTCTGATCATTCAGTGTTTTATAGCTTCTCTTCTTCTGGCATTATCCTGTTGGTTGTGTATGTTGATGATATTATAATTACGGGTAGTGATGCTAAAGGGATATCATCTTTGAAGACTTTTCTTCAGAATCAATTTCAAACTAAAGATCTTGGTTCACTAAAGTACTTCTTAGGAGTTGAGGTAATGAGAAGTAAGAAAGGAATTTTCTTGTCTCAAAGAAAATATGTGCTTGACCTCTTATCTGAGACAGGAAGATTGAGTGCGAAACCATGTGCTACTCCAATGCCACCTGATATTCAACTTATTAAGGATGGAGATCTTTATGAAGACCCTGAAAGGTATAGAAGACTTGTTGGAAAACTAAACTACCTCACAGTAACACGACCCGATATTGCTTACTCTGTTAGCACTGTAAGCCAGTTCATGTCTTCTCCTACAGTCCATCATTGGGCAGCTTTGGAACATATATTATGTTATTTAAAGGGTGCCCCTGGTCGAGGTATATTGTACAAGAATAATGATCACAAACGAATAGAGTGCTTTACAGATGCAGATTGGGCGGGTTCCAAAATTGATCGCAAATCCATAAGCGGGTATTGTGTTTTCGTAGGAGGAAACTTGGTTTCATGGAAGAGCAAGAAGCAAAATGTTGTGTCTCGTTCAAGTGCAGAATCAGAATACAGATCTATGGCTCAAGCTACATGTGAGATAATGTGGATACATCAATTATTATCTGAAGTTGGTCTTAAAGTTTCATTACCAGCGAAGCTATGGTGTGACAATCAGGCAGCCCTTCATATTGCATCAAATCCTGTATTTCATGAGCGAACCAAACACATTGAGATCGATTGTCATTTTATTCGTGAGAAAGTGCAGCAGAACCTGATCTCTACTGAATACGTGAAGACTGGGGAACAATTAGGAGATTTGTTTACGAAAGCTCTTAGTGGAGTTCGAATTGAATATCTTTGTAACAAGCTGGGCATGATTAATATATACGCTCCAGCTTTAGGGGGAGTGTTAGGAAAATATATTATAGCCGTTAGTAATTGATAGTGATTTATTAATTTATGGAAGTGATTGATTCCCTACCATAGTTAGGACATAATCTCTTGTATATATGTATACTATCAGTCATAGAATAGAATACACAATTCTTTCAATTTACTGTGAACAAGTATAAAGGTAATTATATTTCACTCAATTAGATACCAATTCAATGGTCTGAAACGATAAGTTGAGGAGGATAAATCGCACAAACAATTAATAGAGGGGCGTTTCGCACAACAAAAGGTTACAGGGTGACACCTATACATTGAATTTCGAAGACTGATAACATTGTTCTTCTAACCATCAAGTGAGAAGCACGTGACGGTATCTACGAGAGAATATCTTGACAATTAGGAACAGAAAGTTGATGGGAGAATTCGCACAAAATTGCTTTTTGTTTTTCTTTTTTGCAAAACCCCTTATCGTTCGGGGTTCCAATATGATTTACCCATTACAAAATACTAACAAATTAAGGTTTGGTTCTTACAGAATAAATAGTGAAGAATTTTATGCATACATTTACGAAATTACTTATCATTGAATTGAAACTTAAATAGTGAAGAATTATATTCAGAATTATACATTGTAAATTAGAAAACAAACTTTCAGGGCAACGAAATCTACACACATATATAAACCTTAGTCGCAAGTGACAACTACAACTTGCTTTCCAACATTGCGGCCAGAGAAAAGCCCGACTAGAGCACTTGGTGCACTTTCAAGGCCATCGACGATATCTTCCACGTACTTAACTTTCCCTTCTTTAACAAGCGGAAGAGTCATCTCCACAAACTTCGGGTACATGTGGTAATAATTAAATACCAGAAAACCTTTCATAAGGACTTGTTTTGTTACAAGATAGTACAAGTTTTGCACGCCTTCGTGTTTCTCAAGGTTGTACTGGGACATCATACCACATACAGCGATACGACCATGGGCTCTCATGTTGAGGAGCACCACATCGAGCATTTTCCCTCCAACGTTATCAAAGTACATGTCGATGCCGTTAGGGAAAGACCTAAGCAAGAGAAATACATTATTCATGACCCATCAACAATATTTTAGGCCAAAACTCACCTTAGAACAATTTAAGCCAAATTCAGAGCCAAAACATGTTAGGCAAAAGACTAACCTTTTGAGAGCTGCACCCAAATCTGGTTCTTCTTTGTAATTGAATGCATCATCGAACCCAAATTTATTCTTCAAAAGCTCCACCTTCAATAGTAAATGAGGACTTTAAGGTTATCCGTTCTTCATACAAGAGATATATATATATATATATATATATATAATCAGCATAATCATTGAAAATGTAAACACAGTAAAAAATCAATTATACGATAAGAATTCTACAACCGAACTTTGATACACTGATTTCTGATTGTACTAGGAGGGCTTATTGCGTTTACGCTGTACAACATGTGGGGATTTACGCAGAAAGCGACAGTCAGAATTCCATGTTTTGAAATATTATAGAATACCTTAGCTTTGGTTCCTGCACTTCCAACAACGTAGCACCCGAACAACTTCGCAAACTGTCCGACAAGCTGTCCCACAGCACCAGATGCAGCTGAAATAAAGATAGATTCTCCTTTCTTTGGAGCCAATATTTCGTAAAAACCAGCATAAGCAGTCATGCCAGGCATACATTCACACACAAAAACCAAAGAAAATGCATTTTTAAAGTCACTCATTCTATTCCAACACTCCACTAATTGGCTATGAATCTTGTATGTAATGAAAGTAACACACCAAGAATCCCAGTATAGTACGAGAGTGGAACATCTGTGTGCTCAATTTTCAACAGACCGTCTGTCGATTTAATAAGGCTGTACTCTTCCCAACCAGTCATGCCCCATATTAGATCATTTTTCTTGAATTTTGGATGGCAAGAATCCACAACTCTCGCGACTCCATATCCCGTGATGGGCTATGTAAACAAGTAAATGCAACCATGTTGATTAAACAAATATTCTACAAACTCTGAAAAACAATGATTGGCCATATAAAAAAAACAGAGATATAATAGAACAAAAGAACAAAATACTCACAGAACCAGGAATGAAGGAATCAATGTAACTATCCTCGACTTTGCTCATGCGACCTCGCATATAAGGGTCGCACGACAAGTACAGATTCTTCACCAAAACGGCATCGTGGCATTCGTTAGGGACCTTCAGTTTGATAATTGATGATTTTAACAACATATCGGATTCTTTAGGAAAACCCTTTACATAGTCTTTAAATACAATCTGATTGTTCTTCACTAATTCTTCTCCCATTTTTCTACTTTTCGATTTTTCTGTTATTTTTCAATGTGTGTGTGTGATGATTTTTTTTTGTTTTGCTGCTCTGTTTCCGGTTCTATGCGTGCGGTTTATTTATTGAATGCTGAGTGGTTTAATTTGTTGTGTGTGGGCAGGGGCGGAGCGAGGAAATTAACCTCGGCTACGACGTGGAAAATGAACAAAGAGTTATTAGAGCCGTATCGATTTGATTTTTATCCTACTAATTCAATTTAGAATAGTACATATTTCTTATTATTCAAATAAAATATAAATCAAACAAGGATTTTACAAGAATTTTATTTACTTTTGGACTGAAAATAGTAAACTTTTTTGATTTAAAATCGAGAATAATGGGCTAAAAACGATACAAAATACTGTTTGTTAGTAAATTTATAAGAAAATAGTATAGTACATATTAAACTTGCAAAAACCTCACCTCGGCTGGAGCCCAAGTAAGGTAGTACATAGTTCCGCCCCTGTGAGTGGATACACTTATAATCAAATTATATATGCGGCATACGTTGTCACGACATGATAATTTCCATTTATATTAACGAAATAAATTGTCTCAACAGAGGTTTCTTAAGTGACTTTACCTTAAATACCCCATTCAAATAGGGAAAATTTCAATTACTTATCCAAACTTTGGCCCGTTTAACAACTACCTATCCAAACTTTGATTTTTGACACTTTACGATCCAAGCTTTTATTTCGACCTATCTTGACCAAGAAACGTCATCTTTCAGCCTTGTGAGACGTCATTGAAGGAGGCAGTTTCGTTATTTTACATATTAGGTGGTGTAATGCAATATGTATAATTAATTCATACACCACAAATTTTATTTTTTTACACAATGCACCCCAAATGTTTTAACTTTTTAACAAAATACCATCTTCTCCAAATATTTTCACTTAAACTTAAAATAATTATAAATATAAGTATATAATACATTAATTAAATTGTAAAAATATATATTACATATATATTACTTATGTTTAAGTGGAAATATTTTAATAATTTATATTTACTTTTTTTATTTGTTACTTCAAAATTATTCAAACAATTAAAAAACTAATAAACTCAAACTCATCTAAATATAAAGTAAATTCTTTTTGTTCACAAATTTAATAGTAAATATTATCAATTTTTTTTAAGAAAATGTGTCTTCAAATGAATTATATTTTTAAAAATTAAGACTTTTAAAAAAACTTAATTAATAGTTTTTTAAGCTTGATTTTTTAAAGTTTTTAAAACTCAAAAAAAAAATCCTCTTCTCCAACACCCCTCCCCCCCCCCCCCCCCAAAACAGCCCCCACGTTTGACCCCCTCCACACGCACCAAACCCCAAATCCACCTCAAATCGACCTAAATCCATCAACCTCTCACCTCATATTTCGATTTTATGGGCTTTTGGTGGCGGTTTTTGAATAATTTGTTCAAAGGTGGCGATTTTTAAAACTCCAAAACCAGAAATCGAGTTCATATAAGTGCGAGAGTGATGGAGTTAGGAAGATTTGAGGTGGACTTGGGATTTAGTGCTGGTGGATTTGGTGGGTGGGGAGAGGGGGGGGGGGGGGGGGGTGTGAGGCTGCAGGGCGGAGGGGGTGTGTTGGAGAAAATTCGGGTTGTTTTTCAGTTTTAAAATAAACTTTAAAAAATCAAGCTTAAAAAATTACTAATTAAGTTTGTTGGAAAGTTTTAATTTGTAAAAATACAATTCATTTGAAGATACATTTTCTTCAAAAAAAAATCTTAATATTTACTCTTAAATTTGTAAACAAAAAGAACTTACTTTATATTTAGATGAGTTAGAGTTTATTAGTTTGTAATTTTTTGAATATTTTTGAAGTAACGAAAAAATTGTAAACATAAATTATTAAAATATTTTCCCTTAAACTAAAGTAATATATATTCTTACATGTAATATGTGTTTTTACAATTTAATTAGTATATCATAACCTTATATCTATAATTATTTTAAGTTTATGGAAAATAATTTGGAGAATGTGGTATTTTGTTAAAAAGTTAAAATATTTGGGTTGCATTGTGTATAAAAACAATTAAGGGGTGTGAATTAGATATACATATTGCACTACACGTGAATTAGATTAACTGTCAAACAGGCCAAAGTTTGAATAGATAACTGAAATTTCTTCTTTTAAATATCTTAAACTTTAGAACATAGAAAAAGTCGGAATATTCTGTCTACGTGCCAGTTACGTGCTGCGTCCAAGGGTATTTTTGTCTGTTAACGGTTTTTTGGTATCATAATACTACCACCAACCTATTTTTTTTGTGTCATTCACCCCAATTAGGAAATCAAATTAGAAATAAAGTACAACCGAATAGGAATCAAATCCAAGAGCATATGGTTAAAAGGCATGCGTTCTAACTGTTGAGACAAGTAAGTATTTGAAATAATAAACTAAGTTTTTTTTTTCTTATTATATGTAACTTTTAGTTTGAAATTTTTAAAAATTAGTAGATTAAAATGATAAATTAATCACTTTCTTTAATTTACTTATTTTAATTTTTTTTAAGTTTAAAACAAAAATGTTCTTATTGTGGTTTTAATGGTCATAGTGTGGATGAATGCCACCAACTAATTGGCCTTTAACAAAACAACCTCAAAGTGGTCAAAAGAAAAATGCAGAATCACTCAGTCGATTTTAATGTTACTCCTATTGGCATTTATGTTACAGCTCTTATGTCTTTTTCTCGACAGGAAAAGCTTGCCTCTAATGCCAATTGCCAACAAGGAGCTATTTGAGTTGTTCACGACCTTCAGAAGATCTCAGGAGCAAATTTCAAGAGCAGAACTGGGCTGGCTCTACAGGTGATGGCACCCATCACCATGCTGCAACCACAGTGGTTGGTACTTCTAAACCTATTGTGCTATCTTCTAATTCTGCATCATTTTTAGAACATTTAGATTCTTGGATTTTACATATTGGGGCCACATATCATATTATTTGTCACTTGCACTAGTTCACTGAAACTCGTAAGCCAATTATAGTGAAACTCCTGAGCCAATTAGTACTACTATACATATTCCTAATAAGAGTATAACAGTAGGAACTCATATATGTCGTGTTCAACTCTTTCATTGCATTATTCTTCAGAATGTCCTATATGTACCAGAGCTTTAATCATAATTTGTTACCTATTCGAAGATAACCTCACACATTTTTATTATTATTTCTCTTTTTCTTGTTGCATTTTACAAGACACAACTACCTAGAGGATGATTGATTCAGCTAGTATCATAGATAGTCTCTATGTTCTTGCTTTCAATAATGTACATTTTTACTTGTTGTACTATTTCCAGTTTTTCACATATGAGATTAGGTCACCTCAGGCTAAAACACTCTTCTATTCTTGCTATATATAACATGTCATTTCAATAAAAAAAAAAATCACTGTGAAACATGTCACATTGCAATGCAAAAATGGCAATCTTTTCATGTTAGCCATAATGCATCTGGTGTTATTTTTGATCCAGTGCATTGTAACATTAGAGTTCCGTATATGTTGTTTTAGTTAAAGGATACAAGTATTTCTTTTTTTACTATATTTGATGATTATTTATGGTGTACTTGGGTGTACTTGATGAGACAGAAGACATGATTTTGTTTTATAAACTACTTCAAACTCAATATTCTATCAACATCAATATAATTAGACCTAATGATGGCAAGGAGTTCATTTTAAATAACTACTTCAACTCCTTGGTCATACAACGTCAAACTAGTAGCGTGGAAATACCACAACAAAATGGTTTGATCGATGTTCGTTTGTCTATGTCGTGGAACATAGCACTTCATCTTGCAAAAGAGATAACCACGGGTAAGGGGTGCTGAAGGTGTTGGCTGATATGTTTGAGAAGTCATCTACAAGAAACAAGGTTCATCTGATGGGAAGCATGTTCCATATGACGCCTTCGAGACACGACATTGTGTCCTCCAATAAACAAACTGAGGGAGAGACTAAACTAAGAGACAAAATACTTGTAAAATCTAAGAGACATTGTTAGAGATAATTCTAGATCTATGAGAGACAATTGTTGTATCGTCTTTGTAATCACTCATCACCATGATGGCTTAGATCACCCCTATCGAACTTGATAAACAAATTGTGTCTTGTGTTGTTTTATTATTTTATCGATTTTCGTGTAGGTTCTAAATTTCTCCAATCGTGTTATTGTTGTTATCATATCAAACATTCGTTGTGCAACAAGTGTATCATAGCTTCCAGGTTGAGTGGGAGCTGATCTGATGAATAAAGGTAAATTATTGATTGAGAAGTTCGATGGGTCAGATTATAGGTTTTGGAGATTGCAGTTCGATTATTACTATAAGGTAATTATTTGTGGGGATCTCTAACAGATAAACTGACGGACATGAAAGATGAATATTGGGATATAGTAGACAGGAAGGCCATGATCAATTTTCGGTTTTATGGGCTTTTGGTGGCGGTTTTTGAATGATTTGTTGTAAGGTGGCGATTTTTAAAACTCCAAAACCAGAAATCGAGTTCATGGAAGTGCGAGAGTGATAGAGTTAGGAAGATTTGAGGTGGACTTGGGATTTGGTGCTGGTGGATTTGGTGGGTGGGGAGGGGGATGGGGCGTGAGGCTGCTGGGCGGAGGGGGTGTGTTGGAGAAAATTCAGTTTTTTTTTTCAGTTTTAAAAAAACTTTAAAAAATCAAGCTTAAAAAATTACTAATTAAGTTTGTTGAAAAATTTTAATTTCAAAAAATATAATTCATTTGAAGATATATTTTTTTCAAAAAAAAAATAATAATATTTACTCTTAGATTGTAAACAAAAAGAACTTACTTTATATTTAGATGAGCTAGAGTTTATTAATTTGTAATTTTTTGAATATTTTTGAAGTAACGAAAAAATTGTAAATATAAATTATTAAAATATTTTCCCTTAAACTTAAGTAATATATATGTAATATATAATTTTACATGTAATATGTGTTTTTACAATTTAATTAGTATATCATATCCTTATATCTATAATTATTTTAAGTTTATGGGAAAATATTTGGAGAAGGTGGTATTTTGTTAAAAAGTTAAAATATTTGGGTTGCATTGTGTATAAAAACAAATTAAGGGGTGTGAATTAATTAGACATATTGCACTACACTCCTAATATGTAAAATAACAAAATTACCCCTTCTAATGACGTCAGCTTGATGTCACAATGCTGAAAAGTGACTTTTTTTGGCGAAATAGGTCGGAATGAAGGTTTGGACCATAAAGTGTCAAAATGAAAGTTTGAATAGGTAACTCTGAAACAGACCAAAGTTTGAATAGGTAACTGAAATTTCTCCTTTTAAATATATTACGCTTTAGAACATAGAAAAAGTCGAAATATTCTGTCTACATGCCACTCACGTGCTGCGTCCAAGGGTATTTTTGTTTGGTAATTGTTTTGGCATCATAATACTACCGCCAACCTATTTTTTATTGTCATTCACCCCAATTAGGAAATCAAATTAGAAATAAAGTACAACCGAAGTATGTTGGAATCGAATCCAAGAGAACATGGTTAAAAGGCATGCGTTCTAACTGTTGAGACAAGTAAGTATTTGAAATAATAAACTAAGTTATTTTATTTATTTTTTTCTTATTATATGTAACTTTTAGTTTGAAATTTTAAAAAATTAGTAGATTAAAATGATAAATTAATCACTTTCTTTAATTTACTAATTTAAATTGTTTTTTGAGTTTAAAACAAAAATGTTCTTATCGTGGTTTTAATGGCCATAGCGTGGATGGTTGCCACCAACTAATTGTCCTTTAACAAAACAACCTCAAAGTGGTCAAAAGAAAAATGCAGAATCACTCAGTCGATTTTGTTGTTACTCCTATTGGCATTTATGTTACAGCTCTTATGTCTTTTTCTTGACAGGAAAAGCTTGCCTCTAATGCCAATTACCAATAAGGAGCTATTTGAGTTGTTCACGACCTTCAGAAGATCTCAGGAGCAAATTTCAGGAGCAGAACTGGGCTGGCTCTACAGCTGATGGCACCCATCACCATGCTACAACCATAGTGGACGGTACTTCTAAACCTATTGTGCTACCTTCCAATTCTGCACCATTTTTAGAACCTTTAGATTCTTGGATTTTACATATTGGCGCCGCATATCATATTATCTGTCATTTGTAGTGGTTCACTGAAACTCGTAAGCCAATTATAGTGAAACTCCTGAGCCAATTAGTACTACTATACATCTTCCTAATAAGAGTATAACAATAGGAACTCATATAGGCCGTGTTCAACTCTTTCATTGCATTATTCTTCAGAATGTCCTATATGTACCAGAGTTTTAATCATAATTTGTTACCTATTCGAAGATAACCTCACACATTTTGATTATTATTTCTCTCTTTCTTGTTACATTTTACAAGACAGAACTACCAAGAGGATGATTGATTCAGCTAGTATCATAGATAGTCTCTATGTTCTTGCTTTCAATAATGTACATGTTTACTTGTTGTACTATTTCCAGTTTTTCACATATGAGATTAGGCCACCCCAGGCTAAAACACTCTTCTGTTCCTGCTATAAATGTAACATGTCATTTCAATAAAAAAAATCATTGTGAAACATGTCACATTGCAATGCAAAAATGGCAATCTTTTCATGTTAGCCATAATGCATCTGGTGTTATTTTTGATCCAGTGCATTGTGATAGTTCTTTATATGTTGTTTTAGTTAGAGGATACAAGTATTTTTTTTGTAACTATATTTGATGATTATTTATGGTGTACTTGGGTGTACTTGATGAGACAAAAGTCATGATTTTGTTTTATAAACTACTTCAAACGCAATATTCTATCAACATCAATATAATTAGACCTGATGATGGAAAGGAGTTCATTTTAAAGAACTACTTCAACTCCTTGGTTATACAACGTCAAACTAGTAGCGTGGAAATACCACAACAAAATGGATTCAAATACATAATGGATTTGTATGGCTGCTGCGTAGAGTAAGGTTATATCTCGGGTTTGAGAGAGACCTTAATTATGTGGGGAAGCTGGATGATAAAGATTATCATTTATCCTTTGGCTCGAGGGCTCAAAAGATAACCACAAGAGGCGTGGTTTGTGTTCGAGGGTTTAGGGAAAGAACTTTTTACTTGACCAATTTTGCCCAAGATGGCATAGATCTTGGAGGTGTAAAAAGTCCACCAAGATGGCATCAGTCATGGTGGTGACAGTGATGCAAGTTTGAGGCGATGTGGACATTATCACATGAGTGGTTTGATGATTTGCTGATGGGTATTTCGCCTTAATGGAATTAAAGTTGTGTGTGGCTTCCACTGACCTTGTGTATTGAAGAAGTTCGAGGATGTTGCTAAAGTTTGATGGATTGCCATGAGGATGATGGTTTAGCATTGAAGAGTGCAATAGAGGGTTTAACTTAGTGGGTTCAGTCTCCAAGTGAAAGGTTGTTAGGTTTGTGGAGCTTGAAAGAATATTTGAGTTGTGGAGATGGAGACACGAATAAGTGTAGCCGGTGTTCAAACAGCAAATGAAGTGCTGGCTGCGCTGGTGGGGTCGAGAAAGCGCGAGCCGCACTGCTTAGGAAAAAAAACTTTTCTTCTCTCGAAAAGTGTGCTTTTTGCATTTTTTTTGAATCGCATATGTATTTGGTCTTTGTCGTTTCTTTTTAAACAAAAGTGTTTTTACAGCAAAAAGAACATATTGTATATGTATATTATTTTTTTAACAATTATATATAATTAGTATATTTACCTGTTACAAAAACTGCAACACGAATTTGCCCCCCTACCTAGTATTTTTTGCTTCGGTTATGGCCACCTTATCGTGCAACAATTGCGCCAAATACTTTGCTAATAAATATTGGATTTAGCAAGACGCTGGGCATGACTACAACACAACATCTCAAATGCTTTTTAAAAGAAAGCATCCAATATATGATATTACACTTACCTGTATTTGGCCATACGTAGGGAATGCTACTGTATTGTCAACGCTTTGTTAGAAAAGTGTGGTGAATGTTATTTCATATGATCCCCTTGTTTGCTAGTTTCTCTGCATTTTGGGTCAACCCTTTCCCCCCAAAAAAAAAAGTGTACATGTATGCTTTAATAGGAGTATTTTCCTAAAACATTGTTCTGGAAATGTGGGGGGAATGTCTTTGATTTTGATGCTGAATAGTAGTCATATACTTGTCTCTGAAATCAATTGGATAACCTATATATATATATTGCGCACTATTATCTCAACGGCATGAAAATTTCGCAAAACTAGCAAACTACACTAGGCTATAACATGTCATAGAAAAAGACCTAAAAGGCATAAAATCAAGTTACTCTTTGTGGGAATCAGACTTGAGACAATTCGAGAAATCCCTCTTTGTTTGCCAACTGGGTCACCCGGGTAATTGGTAACCTATAATTACACCTAAAACCACAATTAATACCACAATTAATAAAGAAACCCATGGATAATGCAAGTAAAGTATACCAACTCTTCATGTACTGAAACGGCTAGCTCGAATTATTAAAGGCAAACCCATCCTTTAATTTGGAGAATTTAATTTGGTACACTAACCTAGTTGGAGAAATTAAGAAATGCAACCATCAACTGAGCAGAAAATTACAAAATGTTACAAGTCATATATATCCAGATATGTATATTGTTATCAATAAACTTTACCTTATATATATGCTTAGATTATATAAATTGATTACGGGCTAAAGATGTGGCGTGCTGTCTTATTACATAAATCAGTATAGAAAAAAGAGACGTTTGTGGTTAGAACCTTAGCTAGCACACAGTTGTAGTAGAAATTAAAAAATATCAACATGCACAGTTGTAGTAAAAAAAGATCAACATGCCCAATAAGTCTTGATTATGTGCTAGTTGCAGCACTCCATATATGCAATAGGGATAATAAAGAAGGATACGAACAAATTTCTCAAGACAAAAGAAAGCCACTTTTGCTCTATTTTACAATGATGATTCCAAATCAGGTAAAACTCTCTCATCAAGGTCTCTTACGTTGATTTCCACTACATATGTTATTTCAGTAATACTATATATAGCAAGAGGAGTTAAAATAAAGAACGAAACATTGGTAAAAGCAGAAAAAGGAAAAGTAGTGAAATTAAAGAAGCATTTTTAGCAAGACTAATTTGGACCTATGTAGCTAGCTAGTGGACTCTAGATTTCTTCGTTCAATACCTCATAACAAAAAATAAAAGGAAGAATTACACAAAAAACTCTTTGATATGAGGTAACTACATGGACACCCCTCATGTTTCATAATTTGATTCCTTGGAGCTAACCTTTGCTTGAAAATTATTCACAAAGTAAATTTAAGTCATCCCCTAATAATTGAGCTAGCTATTTGCTAATTTCTAAACAATTTGGTTTACTTTTCATTTCTTATGGTTAATTACAGGAATCTAAAATTCACACAATCACACGCATCAAACAATATATATAATCTACTGAACAAATTACTTAATTAGATGAATCACGTTTGTCATTATTTAGATGAAATACATTGTCTTATAAGACTGAAACTTCCCGTACATGAAACACGATGTCTACATACATACCACAATGGACAAATGTTGAACAGATAACCACCACAATTAGAAACCCACGGCCATTAGTTGCAGAGGAGAGCCGCATCAGCGGTTTAAAAAGAGAAAGGCACTAGCAAATTTAAATATAATCCAAGTTGGTTATGAGTAAATATCATTATCGTAGTTGTAAATTAAAGTACATGTGTAGGCTTAATATTGATGTATTATGACTTGTAAGCATCCCAATTGTTTAGATCTATGTCATACTCGCTCATATTAAAAAGAAGACTCTACGTATTGTTAGTCAACTTAGTCTACAGCATAAATAATAAATAACAATATCAGCCTAATTACAGACAAGAGCAAATAATTAGTGGGGAAAGACTAGTGGAATGTAGTTGCAAATGATTTATTGTTTAACATTGAATGCCAGATTGTAATTAACATGATCGGTAATCAAGCCAGACCAACCCCGATATATGATAAGTAATTATAATATATTATTCTTCGGGTTGAAACGCACATCGATCTTTTCCAGCTCTCGAATTAAAAAAGCTGCAAAGAATTCCGCAAACCACTTTACAAATTGCATTGTGTTTGTGTAGTTAGCCACACTTATACAAAAGAGCCGGAAATACACAGCACTTTTCAGAAAACCGGATCGCTTTATGATAATTTAAGTTCCTAATCATTTGTTATAATTCGAGTGTAGAATAAACTCTTGATAAATTGGAGATGAAAAGAAAAAATTTAAATGGAACAAAGAAAAAATCTTCACCAGAATTATATAATACACCATAACATAGTTATAAATCTAATAACTTGCTAATTAATAACTACTTAACTATGGATAAGCTTTTATAACTTCTTATTACGGATATTTATATAACTTAATGCGCCCTTTAAGAAGAAGTAGGAAAGAAGAGTTGAAAAAAAAATCTTGTTTTTATGGGATTATATTGAGAGATTTAGTTGACGGTGAGGCAAGGGTTTGTGAAAGAGAGAAGAGAGAGACGAGAGCATTACGGATAGAGTTTGTGAAAGTTAAAACTGTAAGTAATTAAGTGAATAAAATATTACAAAAATGGGTATTTATAAGTGGCGATTTTATCAACCCAACTTGAAGCCCAGATGAGACATCGGCCCATATAACTAAAATTACAGAAATATAAAAATAGAATTATTTACATCACTTAAGACCCCCCTCAAGAGGGGCATGAATATCTATTATGCCCATCTTGGACATCATGTTGGTAAATGGTTGAGGGGATAATGATTTTGTAAGGATGTCGGCTATTTGATGTTGATTTGAGACATGCGCTATTTTGAGGAGACATTGTTGCACTTTTTCCCGGACGAAGTGGCAACCAATTTGTATGTGTTTCGCCCGTTCATGTTGAACATGGTTGATGGCAATACAGTAGGCGTTTTTGTTGTCGGTAAAAAGGACAGGAATGCGGGTTGTTGTAACTTGCCGGTCTTGAAGTAGCTGGGTGAGCCAAAGTAGCTCACAAGTCGTTGTAGCAACAGCACGGTACTCAGCTTCGGTTGAAGAACGGCTGACTGTGGGCTACTTCTTCGCTTTCCATGAGATCAGAGACGTGCCAAGATAGATAGCGTATCCGGTCACACTTCTCCTGGTATCGGGACACGCGGCCCAGTCACTATCACAAAAAGATTTTAACTGAGTGTTTGAGTTAGAAGCATAAAACATGCCTTTACCAGGGGCCGACTTAATATATCTTAGAACGCGATGAGCTGATGCTAAATGAAATGTAGTTGGTTGAGACATGTGTTGCGTTAAACATTGTATGCTAAAAGATAAATCGGGACGCGTAATAGTCAAATAAAGTAATCTACCAACTAATCGACGGTATTCAGTTGGATCAGTTAAAAGAGGGTGATCATTTTTCTTAAGTTTAGTGGAACAATCCATCGGTGTGGAGGCGGGTTTGCACCTTATGTACCCTGACTCTGTTAAGATGTCCAGGGCATATTTTCTTTGGCATAAGGTTATGCCTTTTTGACTTCTAGCTATCTCAATCCCTAAAATGTATTTTAAGTTACCTAGATCCTTAATAATGAATTTATCATCAAGGTGCTTCTTTAATTTTTGAATCTCAATTAAGTCATTGCCAGTTAAAATTATGTCTTCCGCGTACACACATAGGGTAGTAAAAGAAGTACCATGTTTCTTCACAAATAAGGAACAATTAGACATTGTTTGCATATAACCGAAGGCTTTGAGGCAAGTGGTCAATTTGTTATACCATTGCCTCGATGCCTGTTTTAAATCGTATAAACTCTTTTTTAAAAGGCACACCCGAATATCCGATGGAGAATAGTAACCGGGCGGCGGTTTCATGTAAATCGTTTCATCTAAGTCACCGTGTAAAAAGGCGTTATTTACGTCTAATTGATGTAAAAACCAGTTATCGAAGCAGCTAAGGCAAGTAAAACACGCACAATAGTTAATATTGCAACAGGCAAAAAAGTATCAAAATAATCGAGGCCTTCTTCTTGGGTATAGCCCTTAGCCACTAAACGGGCCTTGTATCGTTCTATTGACCCATCAGACCTATATTTAACTCTATAGACCCATTTACATCCAATACAGTGTTGAGAAGCAGGTAATTCAGTCAAAACCCAAGTATTGGTTTTCTCAAGAGCAGTTAATTCAATTTTCATGGCATCTTGCCTCTCTTTGGACTTATTTGGTTGAGAAAAAGTTTTAGGTTCAGTTATTTGAGAAATAGTAGTAGTAAAAACTTTATGTTGCATGCCAAGTTGAGAGACATATAAGAAAGACTCAATAGGATATTTTTTCCTTATGCAAAGAAGTAGGAAGATCATAGTCATATATTTTCAAGTAAGCATGGGTGGTAATAGCCCTATTGAACTTTCTAAGGGGAGCATGCAAAGGGGCATCCACATTATCAATGGGTACAAACAACTCATTTGAAGAATCAGCAGAGAGAGAATCATATTAAGTAGGCACAGTAACAGGTGAAGTAGAAGAGATAGGGATAAAGGGGGATGCAAATAGAGTTCTGTTCAGTATCACTGGAGGACAGTGAGTTGTCCAAGTCCAGAGGAGCAGCCAAAGCAGGAGTGGGGACTTGTGAGTGTGCATCACTGGCATCCTCCCTATTTGTCAACTGGATGATTGGCAGGAACAACGACATGTAAGGGAGGTTCCTGCAAAAGAATGAATGATTCTCATTTAGAGAATCACTTCCTGTTAGTGACAAGTCAGTTTTAAAAGGGAATTCATTCTCATAAAAAATAACATTCCTTGAAATTAAGGTCTTTTTCGTATGCAAATTGAGTAGCAAGTACCCCTTATTACCATGAGGATAGCCAAGAAAACACACGTTTGAGCCCTAGGATCAAATTTGTGTCTATGAGAAGTCAATGTGGACGCATAACATAGAGAACCAAAAACCCTTAAAGAAGTATAATCTGGGGGCTTATTAAAAAGTCTCTCAAAGGGAGTTTTGTTACCCAAAACAGATGATGGTAATCTATTTATAAGAAAGGCAACATTAGATACACAATATGGCCAGTAAGCAATAGGTAAGTTAGACTGAAATTTCAAAGCTCTTGCTACTTGAAGCAAGTGTTGATGCTTCCTTTCAACTAAATCGTTTTGTTGAGGAGTCTCAACACAACTTTTTTGGTGAATGATCCCCAGATCAGTATAAAAAAAATTCAAACTAAACTCAGTCCCATTGTTAGACCTGAGGATTTTTATTTTAATAGAAAACTGATTTTCCACCATTTTATAAAAGTGAAGTAAGTGATTCTTAACTTCAGACTTATTAGTCATAAAAAAAACCCATGTGCATCTTGTGAAATCATCCACTATAGTTAAAAAAATGCATATGACAATGAACAGAGGGCACTGAGAATGGCCCCCATACATCAAAGTGAATTGTATCAAAAGCAGAATGAGTAACAGAAGTACTATTAGGAAAAGGTAATTTTCTTTGTTTAGCCAAATGACAAGTATCACAAGATGTATGAGATATACAGTCTTAAAGAGATAAATTTGGTAAACAAGACAGTTTCTGTGCAGAGGGGTGCCCAAGTCTTTGATGCCATCAAGCCACAACAGGTTTTATTTTGGAAAAAGTAGAATTACAAAAAGATTGATTTTGACAGTTATTGATGTCCAAAACACAGAGTCCTTTGCAAATTTTAGCAAAACCAGTCATCCTCCTCGTGGTTATGTCCTGCATGACAGAGACAGAGGGGAAGAAGTGTAGGATAGATTTGAAAACTTGGTCAATTTTGAAACAGAGATAAGGTTGTAATTGAAATCAGGTACCAAAAAAACATCTTTCAAAAGAAGATTGTTAAAAATTTTGACATCAGAAATGGCAGTGGCTATAGTAGACTGTTGATTTGGCAATCAAATTTGAGTATTGACAGGTAAAGCATGTTTAAAAAACTTAGGATCACAAAGCATGTGATCAGTTGCCCTTGTATCCAATATCCAAGTAGAATAGTTTCTAGCATGATTACTACCATCAGAAGACAAACAAGCAGGTAAAAGATGAGGAATACCTGCCATAGTGGTAACTGTGGCACATAGTGAGGAGTGGAAGTAGAGGGCACGGATGCAGCCAGCTCTTGAGCTTTAGTGAACCGAGGAACTGCTCAAATAAAGCTTTGTTGGAGATATCAGAAGGGGCACTCTTAGTGAAGTGCTCAGGGAGGACCACCTCTTCAGACTGGGAGGTCGAGTTAGCAGAAGGGCCAGAGTGAGAAGGAGCCTGCCTCCTGCCAGTTAGGCCATCCCAGCCCGGAGGATGACTTATGAGCTGATAGCAGCGGTCCACAGTGTGCCCAGTGTAGCCACAAAAGGTGCACTTTAACTTTTTCTTATCCCGGCCACTTATCCCTTGTGGTTTAGAGAAATTTGAAGGACCAGGAGCCTGTTTAGCACCGTCGGGCACTGGTTTGGACCGAGTGAACATTGCAAGATGCTCAAAACTTTGAGCAGAAGATTGAAGGGAACGTTGTGCCTCTTCTTGCAGAAGCATGGCATACACCCGCGACAGAGTTGGGAGCGGCGACTGTAGCAGAATCTGGCCGCGGATAGCAGAGAATGAGTCGTTTAGGCCAACGAGGAAAGTGAGCACACAGTCGTTCTGCTGAAGAGTCACCATGCTCTTATTAATGTCACAAGTGCACAACCCGCAAGCGCAAGCAACCACTAGTCTGTGACTAACATACTCATCCCATATCCACCAAAACGAGTTGTAAAAAGCAGTAACAGAAAGACTTCCTTGATTGAGATTGAAAAGAGACTTTTGGAGTTGAAAGACACGGGATCCATCCGTGCGACCATAACGGACCTTAAGTTCTTACCACAACTCACAAGCCAACTTGATATAGAGTAAGGTGTTACGGATCTCACCCGTGACGAAGTTCAGGAGCCAAGATAGCACCAGGTTGTTGGCCCGGATCCAACAGAGGCGGTCAACGGCGGAGGATTCCGGCGGAATTGGAAGAGATCCGTCTATGAATCGGATCTTGTTTTTGATTGTGAGTGCCATCTCGACGACCTGACTCCAAGAGATGTAGTTGTGACCCGAGAACCGATCACCGACAATAGAGGAACTCGTGAAATCGTGATTACCAAAGAAGTAGACCGACGTCGAATCTTTGCAAGGGTTCTTTGTAGTGGAGGATGTAGATACAGAGAGAGAGGAAGAACTAGCAGGCGTCGTCATCATGACGGCAAAAAGAGGCGAAACCAGAGAGTTTGGGTTTCAGGGGAAGAGAAAATAGAGGGGGTTATGACGATTCCGGTATGAATCGAATCGTCTAGTGGAGGACAGGAAGAAGACGACAACAGAATTCAGAATCGACGAGCAAATGATACCATATTGAGAGATTTAGTTGACGGTGAGGCTAGGGTTTGTGAAAGAGAGAAGAGAGAGACGAGAGCATTGCGGCTAGGGTTTGTGAAAGTTAAAATTGTAAGTAATTAAGTGAATAAAATATTACATAAATGGGTATTTATACCCGAGCCTAAATGGCGATTTTACCAGCCCAACTAGAAGCCCATATGAGACATCGGCCCATATAACTAAAATTACAGAAATATAAAAATAGACTTATTTACATCACTTAAGAGATTATCATACATATTATTATTTACCACGTTTAATAGGAACTTAGGAGCGAGGACTAAAATTCAATTTCAGAGAAGGTCCCAGTTCACTAAAAATATTTTACAAGAAAATTCCGCATGTTTCGAATAATTCGTAAAAATCATAGTTGTAATAATGAATATGAAAAATACATGCATTGCATGTTTTGTTTCGGAGAGTCTTATGTAGAAAAGCACGGAAATTTTAATTCAAGCTTAGAAAAATTGTGACTATTGTGTAATCACTTGCGTTTCTCATTGCTTTTGGAGTATTCAGACACTTTAGCAGGAAAGTGTGGATGTTGCACATGTTTTATCTTGTATGTTTATTACCTACTACCTATGCTAACAAAACCTAGGTACGCTGTTAAACTTCTCTATTTTTATTTCCAGCATTTTCTGACCGCTGGGATTGGCATGAGATTTTTTTGGGATTCATTTCTCTCTTGTAGTAAACCAATCGCAACATCCTCCAATCAAAACAAAAGAAATTAGATGGAGTATAATTTGTTTTTATTATTAGAATTGTGTAAGTTTGAACTTTGCTTTTGTTACTATATACGCTAAAAATATATACATATTCACTGACTCACGACGCAGCTTCCTATCACAAGCTAGCTCAACGACGACGGTATTGATTAAACAAAACTTGTTATCAAGGATGGTGGCAGTTAAACAACATACGTACAAAAACGATCATCATATATATTTGGAAACTTCCGAATTTCAATTATATAGGAATTTAAAGTTTTAGGATTAAACTTCTTTAAAGATTTAATTTTGGATTCTCCCAGTTTTTGCGAATCTAACGAAGATTCGCAAAAGATAACTTATGCCCCGGTCCTATTGTTGGCAGCACATGGGTGTGCATGCTTGTGAAGGCTTGGAGCACATGGGTAGGGGTGTGTGGGCCGGGTTGGGATCTTGGAATCCGACTCGACCCGGCGGGTTTTCCCCGAGCCGGGAAAAACCCGAAAAAAACCCTCCCGGTCAGGCCGGGAATTTGCTCTCGGTCTGACTCCCACCGGGAGGGAACGGGATCCGAACCGGATCCCGTTCCCTCCCACGGGATCCCGGGAGGTATTATACCTGATGTGTTTTTTTATTTATTTATTTATTACATCTCTTTGTTTTTTGTTACATCTCTCTTTTTTCTTTCTTTCACTCACGCACACACCCTCTCACACTGTCACACACTCTCTCTCACACACACACAGTCTAACACACACACAATGTCACACACACACACAGTTCACACACACACACACACACACTGTCACACACACAGACAGAGTCCACCACGCCGCTGCATCTCCATCTCCCACCACGCCGTCGCACCTCCACCACCGCCACGTCCAACACACCACCACCAACAATAAGAGGTTATTTGTCAAATCATTGTTTTTAAATCTTTTAATTAATTACTTTAAATCTTTAAATTAAGTATCTAAAACAAAACAAAGGGGGCTGGAAATTCCAGCCCCAAAGGCGTCAACTGCTAGTCCTGATCACGGGATCCCTCCCATCCCGGTGGGTATACCGTTCCGCTGGGGACAATGTTCCCGGTGGGAGGAACGGGAGCTGTGCAACAGCTCCCGCCCCGACAGAATTCGATGGGCCGGGGTCCCGACCCGGCGGGTCCCCGACCCATAACACCCCTACACATGGGTATGCATGTTAGTGCATATGGGTGGAGTAGCAACTTGAAGGAAGCACATGGAATTCAGATCCTCCATACACTTTATTGAGCAGTTGTATCCAAAATGGAAGAATAAAAAATTGGCAAATGACATGGTTTCTCCTCCTATAAATAGCCGGCTCTCTTCTTCATTTTAAGCATCCCAACAACAATTATTTCTTTCTCTTATATATATTAATACATAATTAGTAATATAAAGAGTGGTGTAAAGTGTTGTAAGTGTGAGGTAAAAAATAGAGAGTTTGTGCGACTTTACTACGGTAAAAGTCTGAGTGTTGTATTTCCTATTTTACACTCATAGTGAAGTTCTTCTACCTTGCCCGTGGTTTTTCACCCTAATTTAATTTGGGGGTTTTCACGTAAAATATGTGAGTCGTTTATTTTTCCGTCTTTCAATTATTGTCGTGTTTTACGCTCTATATGAAGGATCTACTTTACAACAAGTGGTATTAGAGCCTCGGTTCATATCTGGGGCACTACAAGAAAACTCCACATTGGAGACGAAAATATGGGAACGAAATTGCGTTGCTACCTAATTGGAACGACATTTCCGTTCCCATTGCTTGTTATCCGTGTTAAAGGAAAAAACATAGTATACACATAGTGATGGGGACCAATATCTGGTTCCCATTAAGTGTTGGTTCCCATTAGTGACACCTCAACGCAATGGGAACCAAACCGTTGTTCCCATTGATTAAAAAAATTAACAAAAAATTAAAAATACTAAGTAATCGTGTAATTCAGAAACACAACTCACTTTCCCATTTTCTCATTTCACGCACACACTAAACACACAGTAATCACACATATTAAGGTTCTTAAAAAATCATCAAATCTGCCCCCAAATCAGCTGTTTTCCCTTCAATTCAAAGAAGGTATGTAATCTCCACTTCTTTAGCTTCATTTTGATACTTAATTTCATATAGTTTGTTGGTTTGAATTTCGAAATTTTAGTTCCGGTCCGAATCATGAAGATTTCTTGATTTTTTTGTGTTACTTGTTATAGTTTGTTAATTGAGCAGTTTTTGGTGATGCATGGTGTTTGTATTCTACTGTTATGATGGAAAGTTAGGATTAGGGTCTTCGTGTATAGTGTTTGGTGTTGCATGCTGTTAATTTGTAGTTGTATTAAGGGTTGAAGAAAAAAGGACAGAAATTGGTGTTGCATGCCGTTTATACTCCGTTTTTGTGAAAGAAATTTAGGGGAATTTGAATTTAGGGCTTTTGTTAATCTGGAATTAGGGCTTTTGTTAATCTGAGATTTGGGATTTTGTTAATCTGAATTCAAGGCTTTTGTTAATCTGAAATTAGGCCTTGGTTAGTTATTCTCAATTTAGGGCTTGTTTAATCTGATTTTGTCTAAATTTGGGGAAGACAAGTGTTCTAAATTTGTAGTCAATTAAGTAGAGAATTTTCTTCAAAGTTTGAATGAATATGTATTCTATTTTGATTGTTTGATTAAATTATATAAGTAGATACTTTATGTTTATATATAGTACTTATTGAAATTTGTTTCTATCTTTAGATGGCACGAAGGAAGGGCAAGGAGCCAGTGCAGGAAACGGAGGAACCACAGTCTAAATTACGTCCGAAATCACGTCCTAAAACACGTGTTCAATCACATCCTGCAGCACGTCCTCGTCCTGCTACCCGTGTTTCATACCCGGGGCATCCCTTCGGGATACAACGCCTCCTCATGCGACTAATCCGACAAGAGCGCCAACTCCGGTGACAAAGCCGACTCCAATAGTATAGCCGACAGTAGAGCCTACTCCCACAACTGAGCCAAGTCTCGAGCCTACGCCCATGGTGATTGATCCTCCAACCGAGCCTACTCCAATGGTTACTGATCCTTTAAATCAGCCTATTCCCATCACTGATCCGCCAAGAGAGTCGACTTCCATGACTGATGCGAGAAGAGAGTCAACTCCAGTGACGCCTATGGGATCTTCGGGAGTCGCAGATGTCGTCACATATTTTTCGGGAGCCACTAACATCCCTAGACAGAATATATTGGATAATCCATGGGATTTGGTTGGCCAAATTCCTTTCGAACCTCTGCCACGGCCTACTGATTATTCACAGTGGGGTTCGACGACAAATGCATCACCAGCTTAGGCTCACACTAACATCCCTTCTCCAGGCTCACATTCGGCTTCATCTCCTTTCTTTGGGATGGGTGCTTCCTAGAGCAATGTTGGACCTTCCACATCCCAATCATTTCAGTTATCCGATACATCCGAGAGCTCGAGTAGTGATGAGGATGACAGTGATAGCGGCTTTGACTTCTGACCTTCTAATACGGCGCATAAAATTGCGGTTCAGATCCTGAGGGGACTGCGAGATGTCACCCACTGCTTGGGTGGGGCCTCCATTGAATAGGCCCTCGAAGTACTCCCTCCACTGTGCTTTGACCTGATCCTCACGCACTAAGACAGACTGACCTTCATCTTTGATGCATTTCACTGCACCAAAGTCTCTAGTATTCCTCTCTCTAATGCGAGCAATTTTGTATATATCCTTCTCGGCCTCCTTGCTATCCCTCTTCTCATAAAGTTCCTTGTACACAGCCTCTCGCGCTAGTCCAACAGCTTTCTTTGCTTCTTTCCTGGCTTGCTTATACTTTTCAAAGCTTGCTCCATCATGGTTCTCCTTCAAATCTCTGTAGCAATCCAAACGGAGGAATATGTAATTATAGAAAAGTTAAAGAAATATTCGAACTAAGTTTTTTAGTTTACCAATCCTTTGAAAACACTAATATTGCGTGTCATTCCAAATCTCGTCCAAAATGAAGTAACGAAATAAGATTAACAAATAAACGGGAGGAATATGTAATTATAAAAAAGTTAAAGAAATATCCGAACTAACTTTTTTCTTTTACCAATCCTTTGAAAACACTAATTAAGCATGTCATTCCAAATCTCGTCCAAAACGAAGTAACGAAATAAGATAAACAAATAAACGGGAGGAATATGTAATTATAGAAAACTTAAAGAAATATCCGAACAGAGTTTTTTCGTTTACCAATCCTTTGAAAACACTAATTAAGCGTGTCAATCCAAATCTCGTCAAAAATGAAGTAACGAAATACGATAAACAAATAAATTGGGGGTTTATGTAATTATAGAAAAGTTAAAGAAATATCCGAATTAAGTTTTTTCTTTTACCAATTCTTTGAAAACACTAATTAAGCATGTCATTCTAAATCTCGTCCAAAACGAAGTAACAAAATACGATAAACAAACATTATAATATAAAATACTATACCTTTCTTCAACCCTAAACCCTAAACCTTATAAACCCTAAACCCTATCCTTAAAACCTATAGACAACATAGTTCTAAGTTGTATCTTCATACATAAAGGTTGTAAAACACCTTCAATCCTTAATTGTTTTTAACCATACACTAAGATATGTAAAATAGGAGTGTTCCTCCAAATTTCGTACAAAACGGAATGTCGGAAGATGTTTAAAAAAAAATTGGGGAAGAAAGCGCAATTATACAAAAGATGCAAAACAACTTCAAATTCAGTTTTTTCTTGAACAACTATTTTCACAACACTAATGAGGCATGTAAATTCAAATTTTATCGACAAATGGAGAAACGAAACACGTTTAAAATATATTTTTGGTCAAAAATATAATTAATGTTTTTTATAAGTATAGGAACTAATGGAAATCAATTAATGGGAACTAAATATTTAGTTCCCATTGGCACCAATAATTGAGAAAGTCGTACAAAAATAGCTGGCCAGTAACATGAACCAAAATAGCAAGAAATGGGAACCGAAATTTCGTTCCCATTGCGGATACTTTTCTATATATACGAACCCATCTCACCCACACATTTCAAAACTAATAAAAACCTCCATTGACAGCAGCCGCGCGCAGCAGAGAAGCTCTGCAATTTTTTTTTTTTTTTTTTTGCTTCTTCTTTGTTTCTCGTTAAGAAGATGAAGAAGAAGAAATCCGAAGAAGAAGAGAAGAAGAAGAAGAAACAAAATAAGACCACTAAGGCGAAATCTCCATCAGCAAATCATCAAACCACTCATGCGACTAAGGAGTTGAAGAAGTTCTTTAAAATGTACTCCTTTCCATCATTAGGTCTAATTATATTGATCTTGATAGAAAATTGAGTTTGAACTAGTTTAAAAAAAATCCGACTTTTGTCTCATCAAGTATACCCAAGTACACCATAGATAGTCATCAAATATAGTTAAAAAAATACTTGTATCCTTTAACTGAAACAACATATAAAGGACTCTAATATCACAATGCACTGGATCAAAAATAACACCCGATGCATTATGATTAACATGAAAAGATTTCCATTTTTGCATTGCAATGTGACATGTTTCACAATGATTTTTTTATTGAAATGACATGTTACATTTATAGCAGGAATAGAAGAGAGTTTTGGCCTGGGGTGGCCTAATCTCATATGTGAAAAACTGGAAATAGTACAACAAGTAAACATGTACATTATTGAAAGCAAGAACATAGAGACTATCTATGATACTAGCTGAATCAATCATCCTCTAGGTAGTTCTGTCTTGTAAAATGCAACAAGAAAGAGAGAAATAATAATTAAAATGTGTGAGGTTGTCTTCGAATAAGTAACAAATTATGATTAAAACTCTGGTACATATAGGATATTCTGAAGAATAATGCAATGAAAGAGTTGAACACTGCCTATATGAGTTGCTACTGTTATACTCTTATTAGGATGATGTATAGTAGTACTAATTGGCTTACGAGTTTCAGTGAACCAATGCAAATGACAGATAATATGATATGTGGCCCCAATATGTAAAATCCAAGAATCTAAAGGTTCTAAAAATGGTGCAGAATTAGAAGATAGCACAATATGTTTAGAAGTACCAACCACTGTGGTTGCAGCATGGTGATGGGTGCCATCAGCTGAAGAGCCAGCCCAGTTCTACTCCTGAGATTTGCTCCTGAGATCTCCTGAAGGTTGTGAACGACTCAAAGAGCTCCCTGTTGGCAGTTGGCATTAGAGGCGAGCTTTTCCTGTCGAGAAGAAGACATAAGAGCTGTAACAGAAATGCCAATAGGGGTAACTGTTAGAAATATTGCAACAGAAACAGAAAAAACTATAAGTGTTTGCCTTGAGTCGTGACTAATCACCATCCTAAAGGCAATATTTCCCGCACTATACTTTTTAGAAAGAAATCAGCCTACAGGATACACAAGGTTTGAGAATTCAATTTTGAGACAAGTGCAGAAAATTGGATGATTAAATTCGTCCATCAATCTCTTCCTTTTATAGACGAGAAGACAAACTTTCTAATAGATGTAACTTTTCGAATATGGAGGGAAATATTCAAACGAATGCAACACTACATAAAGTTGCAACTTTTCGTTTAAATTACAAATGCGTTTTTCAGATTTAAATAATAAAATTAATTAATTCAAAATCCAAAAAATAATATTAATTCGTATTAATTAATTAACATTAACACTAATCTGAATTAATTAACAAAGCCCCAAGTGCCTAATCTTGAATTTTAAATAAGGGCTAAATGCAAAGCCCAAAGCCCTATACAAATGTTCAACACATGAATTAAATATTCAAGTCGGCATTTACTAATAAGCACCTCTATTTGGTTGTCTTCTTTCCATGTGGGATACTACAATAAATAGAATTGCACACAAAATATCTAACATTCCCACACTATTTTGTGTACAGAGCTTTTGCCTGATTTACATTATGCATACATAGATGTATCTCTCGATTTGGACCTCTAGTTAGTGCACACACCTTAAGTTCTAACAAAGTCATAGGTGTCCGAAGATTGAACCTTGACTCCATATATTAAAACGAAGACTAGGCATACACAATACATATCTTTAAGTCTCAAAAGATTCTCAACACAACCTTAGCACGATTATATATGGCCATGTGCTAATCCTGCTCTCGTGAACATTTATAAGAATAACACATATTCTTATTGAAACGACACAACTCCTATGTTCACATAGGTGAAATCTCAACTCTGTCCCAGTTGCTTTGGACGATATCTAGTAAGATAGACTTCATTAAAAGCACAAAGCTCATCCTCTTTTCATCGCAATTGTTGGTACCAGCTTCTTTTAACTTTCTTATGGAACTTTGCTAGTACTCTCGAGCAATCACAATCATTTGTTGTTACCCTTTGAACTTTTAAATGAGTTTTTACTAATTTAAAGTTGGGTTTTTGTTATTGCTGCTCAATAAACAATTTAAGTTCCATACCACTTGTACTGCTTCGCACTAAGTCTCTTGAAAGCGCCTTAGTGAGAGGATCAGCGAGATTATCTCCAGATTTTACATAAACTATGGTGATCACCCCATTCGTTATTAATTCTCGCACATATGCATGTCTCAAGCTTAAATGTCTAGATTTTCCATTATATACTTCACTATACGCTCTAGACATTGTAGCTTCACTATCGCAGTACAAAGAAATGACGGACATTGGTTACGGCCTCAACTCTATTTCAGACAATAAGTCTCTTAGCCATTCTGCTTCTTTGCCTGCTGCAGATAGGGCTATAAACTCCGACTCCATGGTCGAATGTGCAATGCAAGTTTGTTTCTCAGATGCCCAACTTATAGCTCCTCCTCCTAGACAGAATATCTATCCAGAGGTTGACTTACTTTCGTTTATAGTAGACATCCAACTTGCATCACAAGAACCCTCTAGCACACTTGGATAATCGTTGTAAATGATGCTCAACTCTCTAGTACGTTTTATGTATCCAAGGATTCTTGCAACAACTTTCCAGTGTAAAGTGCTAGGTTTGCTAGTAAACCTTGACATCATGCCAACAACAAAAGCTATATCTGGCCTCGTACAGTGCATAGCATGCATAAGACTTCCAATGGGCACTAGCATATTCACGTTGTGCAACAACTCTTTCATTGTTTTCTTGAACTCTTATGCTAGAATCATAAGGAGTGTTCGCCTCTTTTATATTGAGATACTTAAACTTATCAAGTACCTTATCCATATAATGATTTTGATTTAATGCATAGCCTCTCTCATGGCTCATAACTTTAATTCACAAAATAATATCTACTTCTTCCAAATCTTTCATTTTAAAAACAGAAGTTAGATAACTTTTGGTCTCTTCAATGCCTTCCATGTTAGTACTAACAATTAACATATCATCAACATATAGACATAAGATCACCCCATATTCACTTGTCATTTTGCAATAGATGCATTTATCAGCATTGTTATGCTTGAAGCCATTGGCCAAGATCACATAATCAAACTTCTTATGCCATTGTTTTGGAGCCTGTTTTAAGCCATATAACGACTTAACCAATTTACAAACTTTATTTTCATTTCCCGGAAGAACAAATCCCTCTGGCTACTCCATGTACAATTCTTCAGTTAAGTCACCATTTAAGAAAGCTATCTTAACATCCATTTGATGTATATATAACTTATAAATAGATGCCAGTGCAAATAGTACTGTAATTGATGTTATTCTTGCAACTGGAGCACACGTATCAAAATAATCTATACCTTCCTTTTGTTTGAAGCCTTTTGCTACTAGTCTTACTTTACAGGTTTGAATAGTGCCACCAGTTTTGCACTTTTTCTTGAACACCCATTTACACCCAATTGCCTTTGAACCAGGTGGTAGATCTACTAAAACCCATGTATTATTGGACACTATAGAGTCCATCTCATCATTGACTGCTTCTTGCCAAAAAGAACCGTCCCTTGAAGACATATCTTCCATATAGGTTTTATGATCATCATCAACATGTATGACCATATGTGTAACCTTAAAGACTTCCTTTCTACTTGCTTCAACAAGGATGACAATAGAATCTGGTAAAACAAAATCATAACTCAAGTGTTTTTCTTATCGAGCCCGTTGGCTTCTTCTTGGTTCACTTAGTTCATTTAAATGCACCCTTTATTCACCAAGTTCTTTATCAACACCACTACTTGATGTTTCATTATTTCCAACAGGTTTAGGCTCCACAAAATCATGCAAGAATTTATTCTAAAAGAATTCAACATTTATAGATTCTACAGTAACATTGGATTCTAAATCCAACAATCTATAAGCCTTAGAATTTTGTACATAGACAACGAAAATACTTTTAATTCCCCTCGGACCTAACTTGGTTTTGTGAGGATCGGTAACTTTATTAAAAGCTATACACCCCCACACTTTAATAAAATTTAAGTTAGGCTTTCTACCATAATTCCATAGTTCATAAGGTGAACCACGAAATTTCTTAAAAGGAACTCTATTATAAAGCTTCACCCCATAAATTAAAAGTCAACTTTGCATTCATAAGCATTGCATTCACCATATCAACCAAGGATCTATTTTTTCTTTCAGCCAACCCATTTTGTTGAGGAGTATAAAAGGGGCTATTCTTTGATGATTTATACCATTTTCTTCACAGAAAATGTTAAAGGATTGAGGAAAATATTCCCCTCCTCTATCACTACGAAGCACTTTGATCTTTTTATCCTTTTGATTTTCAACTTCGGATTTAAACTCCTTAAATTTATCAAAGGCTTCATCCTTGGTTTTTTTAAGTACACATATGTGTACCTTGAATAATCGTCAATAAACGTGATGAAATAACGTTTTCCACCCCTTGTTAATTGACCGTTTAACTCGCAAATATCACAATGCACAAGTTCCAATAATTCAGAATTTCGTTCAACTTTAGAAAATGGTTTCTTAGTCATTTTGGATTCTACACAAATTTCACATTTATCAACTCGTTCATCTTTGAAAGTAATATAATCATGTTTATACACATAAAGTTAATATCCATAATTTAAGTGTCCTAGTCTAGCATGCCATGAAATAGAAGAAGAATCAACAACATAAGCAACATTACTAGTTTTATTAATAGATAACTTGAACATGCCATCAACAGAGTATCCTTTGCCTATGAACACTCCGTTCTTAGTTACAGTCACATTCTCAGATTCTAGTACAACCTTAAATCCTTTCTTACATAAGAGATCAACAGAAACTAAATTCTTTCGCAAATCTGGGACATGCAGCACGTTCACAAGGATGAGTTTCTGTCCAGATGTGAAGTTTAATTAGACACTCCTTTTCCCCAGAACTTTTGCAGTAACATGGTTTCCCATCAGAACTTCTTCAAACTCCTTCAACTCGATGTAGTTTTTGAACATACTCTTATTGTTGCAAACATGAACAGTGGCACCAGAATCAAGCCACCAATCAGGAGATACGGCAACAGGTGCCATATGCAATTCTGTTATCATAGCAACAAACTCTTGTCCATCAACCCCAACCACGTTTGCTCGGTTGTTGTTACTCAAACCATAATTCCCATTTACATTGGGATTCACTTGATTGTTCTTGAATCTACACTCCTTTATGTAATGCCCATTTTTACCACAGTGATAACAATGACGTTTTTTCTTCACATTTGATTTTTTGAAATTCTTTTTCTGTGGTGCAAGATTGTTTTGAACAGTCTGAACCGTGCCAGATGAAGTACCAATATTCGGAACACTTTCAGAAACATGGTTCACTTTAGAATCCATAAAAGACTTATCTCTCCCACGATTCTCGCTTTCAATTTGCAAATGAGTGTTGAATTTTTCAATAGTATAATTCTTAGAAGAATGAAGTACTTTCTTTCTGAAATCATGCTAAGTGGGTGGAAGTTTCGATATTATTGCCCCCACTTGGATGGCATCAGGCACATTAATCTGCAACTCACTCAATTGTGAAACTAGAATCTCCAAGTCACGAACATGATCCAAAATTGGCATATTTTCAATAAATTTAAATTCGAAGTACTTCAATGCCATAAATCTCTCCGTACCTCTTTCATGTGTTTATATTTTGATTCAAGGGCAGACGATACCTTTTTTTGGCGTTTTGTAATTGCAATAGGCATCATACAACCTGTTGGTGAGGGAATTCAGAATGTAACCCCTACACAACATCTCATCCTTCTCACGAATCTCCTTGTCTGTTTTTTCTTTCTTTTTGACTTCATCAGTAGCATCTGCGACCAGTTCTGCAACTACTTCAAGTTTCGGATTCAACAGGTAGTACACATTCAGAGATAGCAAAAGCCATGACATGCTGTCCTGCCATCTGCTGTAGTTTGTTCCATCGAAATGATCGAGTTTGTTGGATTCTTTCTCTTGAAATTGGAATTTCATGCCTGTTTCCATTGCTATATATTGCCTTTAGAATGTTAGAAGTATTGCAACAGAAACAGAAAAAACTATAAACGTTTGCCTTGAGTCGTGAATAATCACTGTCCTAAAGACAATATTTCTCGCACTATAGTTTTTAGAAAGAAATGAGCCTACTGGATAAACAAGGCTTACGAATTCGATTTTGAGACAAGTTCAGAAAATTAGATGATTAAATTCGTCCATCAATCTCTTCCTTTTATAGACAAGAAGACAACCTTTCTAACATATGCAACTTTTCAAAAATGGAGGAAAATATTCAAACGAATGCAACATTACAGAAAGTTGCAACTTTTCGTTTAAATTACAAATGTGTTTTTCAGATTTAAATAATAAAATTAATTAATTCAAAATCCAAAAAATAATATTAATTCATATTAATTAATTAACATTAACACTAATCTGAATTAATTAACAAAGTCCCAAGTGCCCAAGTGCCCAATCTTGACTTTTAAATAAGGGTTAAATGCAAATCCCAAAGCCCAAAGTCCTATGCAAAAGTCCAACACATGAATTAAACATTCAAGTGGCCTGGCATTTACTAATAAGCACCTCTATTTGGTTGCCTTCTTCCCATGTGGGATACTACAATACATAGAATTCCACACAAAATGTCTAAAAGTAACAACAAAATTGACTAGGTGATTCTACATTTGTCTTTTGACTGCTTTGAGGTTGTTTTGTTAAAGACCAATTAGTCGGTCCCAACCATCCACACTATGACCATTAAAACCACGTACATTTTTTTTTAAACTTAAAAAACAATTTAAATAAGTAAATTAAAGAAAATGAATAATTTAACATTTTAATCTACTAATTTTTGTAAATTTCAAACTAAAAGTTACATATAATAAGAAACAAATAAATAAAATAACTTAGTTTATTATTTCAAAAACTTACTTGTCTCAACGGTTAGGGGCGCATGCCTTTTAACCATGTGCTCTTGGATTCGATTCCCACATACTTCGATTGTACTTTATTTCTAATTTGATTTCATAATTGGGGTGAATGACACAAAAAAAGGCTGGTGGTAGTGTTATTATGCCAAAATTGTTAACAGACAAAAATACCCTTGGACGCAGCACGTGAGTGGCACGTAGACAGAATATTCAGACTTTTTCTCTGTTCTAAAGCTTAATATATTTTAAAGGAGAAATTTCAGCTACCTATTCAAAGTTTGGTCTGTTTGACAGTTACCTATTCAAACTTTCATTTTTGACACTTTATGGTCTAAACTTTCATTTCGATCTATCTCGGCCAAAAAAGGTCACTTTTCAGAATTGTGACATCACGCTGATGTCATTAGAGGGGGCAATTTCGTTATTTAGAGAGTGTAGTGCAATACGTATAATTAATTCACACCCCCCAAATTTGTTTTTACACAATGCACCCCAAATGGTTTAACTTTTTAACAAAATACCACATTCTCCAAATATTTTCCCTTAAACTTGAACTAATTATAGATATAAGGATATGATATACTAATTAAATTGTAAAAACACATATTACATGTAAAAATATATGTTACATATATATTAATTAAGTTTAAGGGAAAATATTTTAGTAATTTATATTTATATTTTTTTCGTTACTTCAAAAATATTCCAAAAATTAAAAACTAATAAACTCTAACTCATTTAAATATAAACTAAGTTCTTTTTGTTTACAAATTAATAGTAAATATTATCATTTTTTTGAAGAAAATTTTCAACAAACTTAATTAGTTATTTTTTAAGCTTGATTTTTAAAAGTTTTTTTAAAAACAGGATTTTAAGCCGGATTTCAAAATATTCATTTTTAAAAAAACTTAAAAAATCAAGCTTAAAAAACTACTAATTAAGTTTCTTTAAAAGTTTTAATTTCTAAGAATATAATTCATTTGAAGACACATTTTCTTCGAAAACGTTTATAATATTTACTATTAAATTGTGAACAAAAAGTGTTTACTTTATATTATATCCTTATATTTATAATTATTTTAAGTTTAAGGGAAAATATTTGAAGAAGATGGTATTTTGTTAAAAAGTTAAAACATTTGGGTGAATTGTGTACAAAAATAAAATTTAGGGTGTATGAATTAATTATACATATTGCATTACACCCCCTAATATGTAAAATAACGAAACCGCCTCCTCCAATGACGTCTCACAAGGCTGAAAAGTAACATGCTTGGCCGACATAGGTCGAAATAAAACTTTGGACTGTAAAATGTCCAAAATTAAAGTTTGGATAGGTAACTGTTAAACAACCAAAGTTTGGATAAGTAATTGAGTTTTCCCAATTTTAAATGGGGTATTTAAGGTAAAGTCACTTAAGAAACCTCTGTTGGAGACAGTTTATTTCGTTAATATAAATGGGAATTATCATGTCATGACAACATATGCCACATATATAATTTGATTATAAGTGTACCCACCCACTGGGGCGGAACTATGTACTACTTTACTTGGACTCCTCCTAGGTTAGGTTTTTGCAAGTTTAATATGTACTATACTATTTTCTTATCAATTTACTAACAAAAGGTATTTTTTTTTTATCGTTTTTAGCCCATTATTCTCTATTTTAAATAAAAAAAACTCTACTATTTTCAGTCCAAAAGTAAATAAAATTCTTGTAATATTCTTGTTCGATTTTCAGTCCAAGAGAAAAATGTACCATTCTAAATTGAATTAGTAGGATAAAAATCAAATCGATACGGCTCTAATAAATTTGTTCATTTTCTACGTCGTAGCCGAGGTTAATTTCCTCGCTCCGCCCTTGCCCACACACAGCAAATTAAACCACTCAGCATTCAATAAATACACCGCACGCATAGAACCATAAACAGAGCAGCAAAACAAAAAAATCATCACATACACACATTGGAAAATAACATAAAAATCAAAAAGTAGAAAAATGGGAGACAAACTTTTTTTTGTTTGTATTTGACGATATGCTAATTAAAAAGATACATTATATTGCTTCTTGTAATAGTTTTTTTTTTCGTAGTACATTAAAAAAAATGAAAAAATGAAGTTGTTCGATCATGTAAATATGAAACAATATTTCGACAAAAAAAGCTTTTAGAATTTACAAAAGGTGGATCCACAGAAAATTACTGCAAATATTTTTATTATGAAAATTTTTCAGATGGTTACATGACGAAACCCCGCCACCATCTTCTTCATCACTATCGCTACCACACCAGCGCTACCCCCACCCCGCATCTATCTTCTTCATCACCACCACGCCCGCCCTCAAATTCGAAATCGAAGTTGAATTCTTCATCAAAATTAAAGAGGGGGCATGGTGAGGGCAAGCGTGGTGGTGGTGAGGTGGTGATGAAGATGGCAGTGAGGGTGGGGGCAGGCAGGCGGCGGCCGGGGAGGATTGCACGTCGGGTGAGGAAGGTGGGTTTAGGTTTTTTTTTTTAAATAATAAAAATTATGTATCTTAATATTTGTTTTTTATATATATTAAGGAATTAATTATCTTTCTTTTAAATATATAAAGATGACTTTTTATATATTTTTATATATTAAGGAAATAATTATCTTATTTTTTTAATATATAAAGATATTTTTTATATATTTATATATACTAAGGAATTAATTATCTTTTATTAAAATATATAAAGATATTTTTTAGTATATTATATATATATATATATTATTAAGGAATTAATTATCTTATTTTTTTAATATATAAAGATAAATTTTTATGTACGTATTTATATATTAAGGAATTAATTATCTGGAATTTAATATCATATTGATGTGGGGTGTGGCTTTTTTCCATGTGGCTGCCACGTAACACATTTTTTGTACAGTTGGCGGACACGGGTCAAAAAGATCAGCAAAGGGCATAGTTACAAGTCATTTCTAAAGAGGATAATTCTATCAAACCTCCCAAACTATGGTACCTTTTACCGGACGAGGTCAGAACTTTCATTTTAGCACCAGTGCTCCCTAAAGTATCATCGTCTGTTCGAATTGGTTTTGTGCGTTTTTCTTGGGGGTAAAATTGTCTAGTCACTTAAAATAATAAATTCAAAAAAAGAAATTTTTTATTATTTTTATTGCCCCCATTTTTTATTTTGTATTTATAAAATAATAAATCCAAAAAAAGGAATTTTTTATTATATTGTTGGAATTATTATTTTGTTGCCTTCTTTTTTTCTGAATTTATAAAATAATGAATCGAAAAAAAAAGGATACGATACGATAAAAGAATCAATTTTTTTTCTGAATTTATTTCCTTTTTCCGATTTATTATTTTATAAATTAAAAAAAAAAGACGATACGATAAAATAATAATTCCAATAAAATAATAAAAAATTTGTTCTTTTATTTTGTTTCAATTTATTATTTTATAAATCCAAAACAAAAAACAGGGCAGTAAAAATAATAAATCCAAAATAATAAAAAATTCATTTTGTTTCTTTTCTTTTTTTTTGAATTTATTAATTTAAGTGATTGGACAACTTTACCCCCAAGAAAACGCACAAAAGTAATTCAAACAGACGATGATACTTTAGGGGGCACTGGTGCTAAAATGAAAGTTTTGACCTCGTCCGGTAAAAGGTACCATAGTTTGGGGGGTTTGATAGAATTATCTCTTTCTAAAAACTCGGAATTTACTGGACATTGTTTTCAAAAGGATAAACTTATAGGGCACAAATGTTAATTTGTCCCTTACATTACAACCGTATGTTACATGACAATAGTATAATCTATCAAGCATACAATTGGGCTCTCTTTACTTATGTTCTCTATTTTTATTGCTTCTTAGCTTCTTATTTAAAACGGGATTTACTCGCACATATACAATTTATATTACAACAATTGGGCAAATTTTAGGTAGACATCCTTCTGCCATTGATCACATATTTTCTCAGTCCGGGGATGTGAACATCCAACAAGTACTTTTTCCAATCAATGTTGGTTGCATCAATTTCAAACTCCATTTTCTCTTTCTTAGACATCTGGCTTAGTAACTTTTTGGTGTTTTCAGTGTCAAACTCCCCTTTAAAAAACCCCAAGAATTCATACATCTTACACAATTGCTCAGCATATGCTACCTTCGCTTTGAAATGCTTCTGCATCTTTCTTTCTTCGATGCTAATCGGTGCATTTGCCGGCGAAGGCATCATCTTGTTCTGGACTCCGGATACTTCTTCTCGAGTGTATTTGGAGAAGTTGTTAAAATCGTTGAAGTATTTCATTTTGCTGATATTAATTTTGGAATCGAATAACGGGGTCGAATTAAAATGTTCATGAAGGATCTCAAAAAATTCACCAAATGGAAGAGGATTTATAACACCAGAAGCCACATGGTACACGTTCAATTGTGGCTTATTATGATATGCCGTTATCCCATGCTTCGCAATAGCTGCAATTGTTGAATTTACAACCATATCTAGGGGAATCTGTAATACATCACACACAACATTTGGCCATAAGCATGTAGTTTTACATTAGATGTACCAGGGGGTGTGGAAAGTAACTCTTGAGTCAACCCAAGTGTTCAAAATTGAATTGCACTTACCATATCCATGTGTGCATTTGGATCAGCTATGAAGGCAGGAAGTTGTCCTTTTCCATAAGAAGTAATCACCGGATCGTACATCCTGCATCATTTTTATTTCTTTTGGTAAAGATATTTCATAACATTAATAGAGTCTTACAAGCTAAAGAAATACAAAAATAAGTTGCATTGAGAGGTTGTAAGAAATAAAATCGAATATATTAAGGATTGGTAGTTACGACATGGACAGGTACAGACTGGTTTTTGAAAATCTCATATATTTATATACTTATTATTTATAAATTATTAAATCACTCAATATGTACAATATAATTAAAGAAAGAAAGTTACAAATTTGTCAATGTATTAGAAATTAAAACAAACAGTATTATATATATTTATACTATTATATAAAGGAAGCCATATTGTCACAAATCTTTTGATTAAATTGTGTTATTAATTGGCATATAACTGTAAGTTATTATTTTAGCTAAGTTAGTTATTACTTAATTATCTTCTACATAAAAGTAATGTTAAGATATATAGATTTCACATCTATATTTAAGTCATAACCTTATCATACAAATTAATTATATTATATTTAAAATAAGATTTTTTAAAATCACACGATGATCGCGTGTCAACGTTTATATTAACTTGGAAAATATAATTTGCTAATAAATATCGAAGTTTGTTTAAAAGAGAGGCTGTCGGAATCTAAAACTATACTTAGGTGGTGTTTGCAAACTCTAGTGGAAAAGTAGAAGTTTACAATTTTTAGTTAAGCCAAAAGCACCCCCACACCAGCTTGAAGATTGTGAGCTTTTTTAGCTTAAAAAAAGTTTTGTAACCGAAAAAGCTAGATTTGCAAACACCCCAAAATCACTTGTTCAAATAAAAAGCTAATTATAGCTTTTTTTAAGAGTTTGCAAACACCACCTTAAGGTAATAAAGACGGTCGAGGGAATCGTCAAAGTTAAGTATCACATGATTCTTTTTTTTTTTATCTTATGTATCACACGATTCTAAGAACTGCATTATGTGATTTTTTAAAAGTGTTCGTGCAACATAGATAGAGAATGATAACCGGATTTTGAACTTAACCTGTTTCCCTGTATCCATCCAGGTAAAGGTTCTTTGTAGCAGCTCTCGATAACAGTTGGCCTAATGATTAGTAGTGGCGTATCTCCCCTCATTTCATTCAACGCCATCTCTGCCATTGCTTTAGTCATATGATATCCGTTAAACCATCCAAACAATTCTGCCCTGTTATACAATATTCGAAGTTTTATTATATTAATTAGTGTGTACTCCGTTTAATTAGATGCAGGGTAATTTTTAAAAGGGATAATTACATTAAACCCCCCATCGTATGGTCCATTTCTGAGTCAACCCCCTTAACTTTGTTTTGACTCAGTCAACTCCCCATCGTATGCCAAAATCATCACTTTACCCCAAGTCAATTTTTTGCACTTTTTTCAGGGGTATTTTCATCAATTGTCAAAAATTTTAATATTTTTTTTAAAATGTCAAATTTATTAATTGAAAAATATTAATTTTTGGCAAAAAAAAAAATCGACCAAATTTTTTTTTTTCAGCAAAAAAAATTTTCCGACATTTTTTTTTTCGACAAATTGTTTTTCGACAAATTTTTTCCGAGAAAAGAAATTTGTCGAAAAAAAAATTTGTTGCAAAAAAATTTTTTCGAAAAATAAAATTTATTGAAAAAAAAAATTATCGAAAAAAAATATTTGTCGGAAAAAAATTTTTGCCGATTAATAAATTTTACATTTTTTAAAAAAAAATATTAAATTTTTTGACATTTGACGAAAATATCCCTGAAAAAAAGTGCAAAAAGTTGACTTGGGGTAAAGTGATGATTTTTGCATACGATGGGGGGTTGACTGAGTCAAAACAAAGTTAAGGGGGTTGACTCAGAAATGTACCATACGATGGGGGGTTTAATGTAATTATTCCTTTTTAAAAACATAATAAAGTGTTGCATGTTATGTGTAAAATTCAGTAAAAGAAAAACAAAATGATTGAGATCATCATGTAATCAATTATTACCAACCTCTCTTGAGCTAGTTTTTTTAATTCTTTTGCCACATCGTAATTTGGAGACGAAGATCGACATGATTTCATGGCAAGGCTGATCTCATCAGCCAAATCGAGACGAGGAAGAAAAGATGAAGAGACATCATCATCATCATCCTCATGTCTCCCATTTTCTCCCATGATCAATGGAGTTTCCTTGATTAACCCTTGTTTTCTTCCACATACATATGCTACAATAAATCATTATTTAATTAATTAGATATGTGGAGTTTATATCAATTGTTAATGTGTTTTATTTTGAGAACGCATAATTGATTCTGCATACCTGTTGAAATATGCACAAATAGCTCTAGGTTTTCGCATGTCTTAGCAAATCTCATCAACCGTTGAGGGGCGTTCACATTGATATCGAGCAAAAAGTCGTACCTATAAATATACAACGGGTATTAATTAATCATATGTCACGTTTTGTACCAATAACCAGCTTCTTCTACTTACAATATTAATAGAAATTAGTTAATAATTAACCTCTCGTTTAAGGTTGTGCTGGCTGCAGATTCGACTATCACATCAACATCTCTCTTAATTGTTTGAGCAGATTCAAAATCCATTCCAAGGTTTGGTTCACAAACGTTACCAACAATAGGTATCAACTTTTCCTTTACGAACGTTTGGTAAGAATTTGCATGTTTTTCATGTAGAAATTTGAATAATTCCGAATTTATAATCTACAAAAAGAAGAAAAAGAAAGCAGCTTTTCAAAAAAGGCCAAAATTAATAAATATATAAATATAGCATATTAATTATCAAACGACATACTTCTTTTTGCACTCTCTCAAGTGCATCCTCCTTATCTTCTGCCTTGATCAGTAGATAGATTTTACCCACTGAGGTAGATCTTAACATTTTCTCGATGAAAGCTGCAAAAAATAAGTATTTTGATGCATCAATTATTGGCATATAAAATTACAAAAATAACTAAGCATGAACCTTTCAGGTAATCCTGGAAACTAATTAATGTATGACTGGTATAAAATGTCGAGGCAAGAGAACTTTTCACCAAAAAATAAATAATAAAAAAAAACATTACCTGACGTTATTGAATTATAATACTGACTACTAACTTTTATCATTTTCCTTTCAGCTAGTACTACTTGTGATTTACTAGTTTGGCATCAATTCATGGTCACCTCTTATAAGACAAAAAACTTTTAGTTGTAATGATCAGAGATTGATTAACTAGTGACATGTTTAATCAACTTTGACCTAGTAAGCTATGGTCGTCAAAAAGATGTTTGTATTCAAACATGCCAATTGATCATGATAAGTTAGACCCTAGTGGTGGTACCATTTGAAATTGCAACACCCGGACATTGATATTATTGTAGGATTGATACTTACCCCTCCAAACAACCCAATAGTTCAGGTGTCACAATCCCAGAGGCGGTACCACTAGAATCTAATGAACCACTTCTCATCGTATTTTTGTTTCAAACTGACAAACTAGCAAAATATTTTGATCTCAGTTGAAATTGAAGTACGATTCGTACTTTCGTACTTCAATTACAACTGAGATCAAAATATTTTGCTAGTTTGTCAGTTTGAAACAAAAATACACAATTCGTTATGTTTCGTAAAACATATTCATAACTTTAATTTATATATTATACACCACAGAAACTATATATCATAATATGCATGTGAATATAAATATATACATCTAGATACCTTTTCCGACAAGACCAGTTCCACCGGTAATGAAAATATTTTTTCCTTCGAAAAACTCGACGATTCCTATGCCGCATTCATTGTCATAGGCAGTCCCCGCCTGGGGCAATTCCGATTCAAGAGGGTGGTGGAGTGAAGGGAAACAAGGATAGTACTCACCAAAGAGGACTTCAGTTTTACCAATGTTTCTTGTTGAACACCTTTTTGCATGACCGTTATCGTTGCGAAACATGGGAACTCTGATTTTGGTTTTATCATTTTTTCTTAAGGAGCACATGATTGGAGTAGAAACTTTTGTTGTCCTATATTTTTGGTAAGGAGAAGGGCAGAAAAATGAGCTCTGGGTTAGCAACATGTTTAATAGCTTGCTAGATACGTGTTCAAACTAATTGCACTTCTTAAAAAGAGTTGGCAAGTGTGTGTTTAATTTCGGCAATTCTTGCATGCTCCTATTAAAATCCATAGGTCTATTTATAGAGAAGTTAACAAGAGAGGTTAGTTAAATTAACGTGTGTCATTATACGGTTATTAGAGTAGCATTTACATACTAATTCATGTGACTAATTGTAGTCAATAATTACAAAAATTAGCCACGTGACTGTATGTATTGGAACAATAAGTTGCATGACAAAGATACAATGCCATCATTCTGTTAAATATGTATGTATGTATATATATATACACACAATATATAGTTTGTAAAAAGAACTGCTTTAATTACCTTAATTCCACTAATAACCCTCACAATTGTTAATAATAATTATTATTATTATTAAAAAGAAAAAAGCTGACCGATGTGTATGTGACTTTCCCTTGGTCATTATACAAATAAAATTTGACGCGTTTTTCATTAGACCGGTGCACAAAATCAACAACCTACTGTGGCTTTTGTAAATTTCGTAGTAATCTTGTTACCTATTCTCAAATCCAGTAGAAACACAACACAAAACAGAAACTTTCCTGAAAAGGAAAGTTTTCATAATTATGATTTATGGTGTTGGAAAAAATCACATACCCCCTATCCTATTACCTCAAAATCACTTATCCCCCTATCCTATTATTTCTATCACTTACCCCCCTATCCTATTGCCCAAAATCACTTACCCCCCTATCCTATTATTTTTATCACTTACCCCCCTATCCTATATTTTTTGTTATCACTTACCCCCCTATCCTATTCTAATCTCATTACATTCCCCCCAAGACGAAATTAACCCATTAATCTCTCCAAATTGCGCACGTGCGGCTCGTGTGCCACACTAATCAAGGGCAATTTCGTCCATTCAAATACACCAACACATCATAACGGTCATATATTTAAAAAAAAACCAATTCCGTCTATTCAAGTGGCCTAGTTTCAGTTTTTCCAAAAAAAAACCCCAATTCAAATTAGGGTTCATAAAATCGACGAAATTAATGAGTTCTAACTCCCACATTTGTCGTTGCGAGCGTCGGGCAGCTCAAAAAATATCTTGTTTTAAATTACTCCAATTAAGTTTGTAATGTTTGTTTTCACAACAAAATGGGTCGTATGAGTATTGGTTGTGGATTAAGATTAGTCCATGATGTTTTTTAGCCACTTGAATAGACGAAATTGTTTTTTTTTTTTAAATATATGACAGTTATGATGTGTTGGTGTATTTGAATGGACGAAATTGCCCTTGATTAGTGTGGCACACGAGCCGCACGTGCGCAATTTGGAGAGATTAATGGGTTAATTTCGTCTTGGGGGAATGTAATGAGATTAGAATAGGATAGGGGGGTAAGTGATAAAAAAAATATAGGATAGGGGGTAAGTGATAAAAATAATAGGATAGGGGGGTAAGTGATTTTGGGCAATAGGATAGGGGGTAAGTGATAAAAATAATAGGATAGGGGGGTAAGTGATTTTGGGGTAATAGGATAGGGGGGTATGTGATTTTTTCCCTTATGGTAATTTTGTTATCAACCAACTTGTCATAAAAGGAAAGTTCAGCTCAACTCAACTTGTCAACCTTTTCCAACTGATTCGACGCTAGCTCCTCCTCAACCAATTCTGTTACAAACTAGTAGTAGATATGTAGTATAAATAAGGATAACACCCCAAGTTGTAATTTATTCCGTTTTTTATCCACATTATGGAGAACAATATGTACACTTTAATTCATAATAATAAACAGTTTTCTTTTCTTCTTCATTGAGTTTTGTACTGCTTTCATCACTACAAGATTTGGGGGGTTTTCGCGACTCCACCCCCCCCCCCGATGACCGTCGGGCGGTCCCCAGGTTTTCGGCAACCGCCGATATCAACGGGGACCGTTGGGCGGTCCCCATCCATTGGGCCCAAAAGATGGCCCAGTATCGGCCAGAAAATTGGGCCCATTTTTTTGTAAGTGGCGACCGCACAGCGCGGTTGCCACGCCAAGGGTATTTAAACCCTTGGCAGCCCTCTCTCTTCCATTTTCTTTCTTTCTTCTCACACATACACACCCAACCCCCACCCCCCCCCCCACGCCGGCGATTCTCACACACACACACACCCGATCTCCCTCCTTAACACTCGAAAGGCGACAGCCACACGGTCACCCTTTTTTTCCCGACCGCCGATCGCGACCGCCATAAGGTCGCCTCTCTCCTTCGACCGTTGCCCGCCATTTTCGAGCTACTCCTCCTAGTGGATTAACATTCAACTTAGTTTGTTTTCTTCGACTCCAAGGTTTCAAAGTTTCTTTTCCTTTTTTTGTTGTGCTTCAGATGTATATATATACATATTTAGATTAATTATCAAAAACGGCCGCTAACTTTTGCCTTTAATCCTAAATGCCTGTTGTTTCCCAGCATGCTAAAAATGCCTTGTATCTTTTAAAATTTCTACTAAAAATGCCCGAAATGAAAAATAAGCACAAAAAAACTTATTTTGTCTGAAAAATAATGCTAAAAATGCCATGTATCTTTTAAAATTCTACCAAAAATGCCCGAATTTTAAAACCCGACTTTTTGATTCAGCAGTGCGTCTCTTTGATTCGGATGCCACGTCGGATAAAAAGTCGAATTTTTAAAATCGGCCATTTTTGTTAGAAAATTTAAAACTTAACGGGCATTTTCAGCAGGTTTGGAAATAACGGGCATTTAGGATTAAAGAGAAAAGTTAGCGGGCATTTTTGATAATTCGTCCTACATATTTTGTGATAGAATGCATTATGCAATGAGATTTCAGATTGCCAGTTATTTCCAATGTCCTACGTTCATCGATATTTGAATTGAAGTATATATGCTGGATTCAATGTAGTTACTTAATGTTTTTTTTTGTGAGCATTTTCCCAAGCGGACCATAGAACTGATAAAAAGAAAACAATTTCTAACCAACTATTCAGCTGCATGCGACGTGTTATTTTCAATTAGCAAAACAGGTAGCTTGTTTCATTGTATTGTAATATTGTTTTATCATTATAAGTCTTGTTTTATCAATTTATATATATATATATATGTGTGTATGTTTTAATATTGTTTTGATTAATATGTTTAATTTGTATTTAATTAGTAATTTAAATGGGTAACTATTTTTCTTAGTTATTAATTAAAGTATTAGTTTAGTTTAAAGTTAATTAAAGTGTTAGTTTAGTGTAAAGACTTGATTAAATTGTTAGTTTACATATTAGTAGTTTATTAAAATGTGAAAGACTTGATTAAATTGTTAGTTAGATGTTAGTAGTTTATTAAAGTGTGAAAGACTTGATTAAATTGTTAGTTTAGATGTTAGTAGTTAATTAAAGTGTGTTAGTTTACATGACCCTCTTTTGGTTTTTCCTTTTCTGATCTATTTCAGTTCCCTACTAATGTAATAATGATGTAACATTGTTGAGGTTTATTCTTGTTTTGTTCTAGGGGTTGGAGGACCCCTTGTCCTCCCATAGTTAATTTACTTTTGCTGATCAAAAGAAAAAGTTTTGAATAAATTGTCAGTTTAGAGGTTAGTTTTGATTAAAGAGTTAGTAGTTTTGATTAAAGTGTTAGTTTAGATGTTAGTAGTTAATTAATGTGTGTTTGTTTTGATTAAAGTGTTACTAGTTTTGATTAAATTGTTAGTTTAGATGTTAGTAGTTAATTAAATTGTGTTAGTTTTGAATAAAGTGTTAGTAGTTTTGATTTAATTGTTAGTTTAGATGTTAGTAGTTCATTTAAGTGTGTTAGTTTTGATCATAGGTTCAACGTATAATAATAGGTTCAACGTTAAAAACTCTTTCAATCTCATTCAATCTACTATTAAATAACTAAATTAGAAGTTTTATAATCATTTGTTACTTCAATTGACATGTTATAATGAGATTAGTTGCTAAAAATCAAAAAACTCATGGAGATCGTTCCGTAAAATCCACAAAAAAAGTATGAATATTATTAGGGACCGTCTGGCAGTCCCTAAAACCACTTTTAGGGACCGCCGGGCGGTCACCAAATATCATTAGGGACTGCCCGGCGGTCCCTAAATTCACTGAAATAGGCGGGATTGGGGGAGAAATTTGAAATTTTCGAAAATTCAAAATTTTCACCCTCAATACTATATATACCATCACTCTCCTATCCAATTTTTCAACACTCTTCAAAAATACCCAAGTCCAAAATTTCTCATATCATTTTTCTCTTCCTAAATCACAAAAATAAAAACCATCCAACAAAAACTTTCATTTCTTCTTTCTTTTAAAAAAACACTCTTCTCTCTTCTTTTTTTTTTTTTTTATAAAACGAACATTGTTCTCTTTTTCTAATTTCTTCAAATCTAAAACACAACCTTTCTTCCTCTTTCTTTTAAAGAAACACTCTTCTCTTCTTTTTTTTTTCTTCAAATCCAAAACCCAACCTTTCTTCACTTTTTTTTAAACAAATGCCAAGAAAACACCCAACATTATGTTCTTCATTTTTTTTTCATTGTTTTTGGTTTATTTTAATAACTATCATTTATTTTTACTATTATTTCATTATTTTCTTTGTTTTATTTTGTTAACTTTCATTTCATTTTACTTTTTTTGTCATTATTTTCTTTGTTTTTGTTATTGTAAATATTTGTTGCATTATTTACATGCAATTTATACAAAAAACCCAATAATATTCCGGTAAATTTTAGGAATATTATTGGGTTTTTTTTAATATGCCGCAGTCTTTTAAGGACGGCCGAGCGGTCCTCAATAATATTCATAGCATCAGGCTAAAGCTATGAATATTATTGGGGACCGCTCGGTGGTCCCTAAAAGCATAAATATTATTGGGGACCGCCGAGCGGTCCCTGATTCTTTGAACATTATTGGGGACCGCTCGGCGGTCCCTAAAACTCCATGTATTTGTGGCGACCGCTTAGCGGTCCCTAAGCTTCCGAAGTTATTGGGGACCACTAGACGGTCCCTAAAACGTCCCGGGGTATTGAGCGGTCCCCAATGCTTCTTCATTTTTGGGGACCGCCCGGCGGTCCCTAAATTTGCGATCGCGGAAAATAGTCCCCGTGACCGCAAAGCGGTCGCCAAAGGGTAGGGGACAAAGGATATCCGCGGCCGCCTTTTGGTGACCACTGGGCGGTCCCTAAAGACCCCTGAATCTTGTAGTGCATGGTGTCATTCACCTAGTTTCCAATCCAAATTTCGTCGTCGATCTCTTTGTTGATCATCACACTTTCATCTTGATCAGATTCCTGCACATTTTGCGATTCAAATTACAAGGCACTACTCTGTTTCTTTTATGCACATCACATGTTTGATAAAAGTATACTCCTAGCACTTCAACCGATTCTACTCTTCAACCACAAAGAACCCATATGAGGATTCAACGTCGTTAAACTTTCTTGGGAGCCACGACTTCACAAGAGCCTCCATTGTAGGGGAAAAGTTCAATAGTGAGAACAATATTGCATGGAGTAAAAGTATTGAGATGGCCTTGAATGTCAAGAATAAAATGGCATTCATTGATGGCTCTCTTCCAATCCCATGTGAGAATGACTTTGGAAATTAAACATGTTGGATTAGAGCAAATAATTTAGTTCTTTCTTGGTTAGTCAACTATGTCACTACTGAGATCAAGAACAATTTGTTGTTCTATAAAACTATTATTGATGTGTGGCAAGAGTTGAAATCCAGATATGATAGAAGGGATGGCTCTCGAGTATTTGAACTGCAAAAATCCTTGGCTACTATAGCTCAAGGCAATCAACCTATTACTATGTTCTATAACATCTTTAGAAGGACTTGGGATGAGTTTGTAACTCAGAGGCCTACTGTCTCATGTTCTTGTGGAAAATGTATATGTCAAGTCAATCAGAATATGGCTGCATTCCAGCAATCTGATTGTGTCTTAAGTTTTTTGTTGTGGGTGAATGAAAGTTACTCAGCAATTAGAAGTCAAATCATGTTGGTGTCCCCTCTTCCTTCTCTGTCTAAAATGTATTCAATGATTTTGCAAGAGGAACACCAAAGATCTTTATAGGCATCTAGCTCTTCAGCAGATCCCTTAGCCATGTTCACAAGAACTAGGCCACAGGAAGGACAACAAAGGTTCCAAGGAAATAATCAATCCAATGGTCAGAACAGGTTCTCAAAACTCGCACCTAAGAAAAAGAAGAAGTTGAAGTGTACCCATTGTGGGTACACAGGACATACTATTGATAGATCTTTTCAGATTATAGGGTATCCCCCTTGGTTGGGATGGACCCACTAGTAAAAGAAATGTATCCAGTTCTACAGCCAACATGGCATCTACTGGACATGAGAACAACTCAGAATCTGCTCCAGTCAAATGTTCATCACATGGTGATCTTGATAACAACAAAGCCTTGTTTGACCAGTTCTTGGCCTATACTAAGCAACAAGCTCATGTTGCAGCTGCTGACAAGTCTCACTTTGCAGCTACAATTATGGCTGGTATCTCTCTTCCTAGTCATCTTGCTCTAAATGCTTCAGTTCATATGATTTGTGATCCCTCTTACTTCAGTAATGATTACCAGCAGGTTGATATGTCTATTGTAATGCCAACTAGCAGCACTACTAAAGCTCTACTTATGAGTGACATTAAATTGAGCCCTCATCTAACACTTAAGAATGCTTTATTTGTACCAGCTTTCTCTTATAACCTGATATCAGTATCTAAGTTAATTAGTACTTCAAATGTTTGCCTCTTCATCCTGGTTGTGTTATGCAGGACATAATCACAGAGAAGAAGATTGATTTTGCTAAGCCCAACAATAGTCTTTTTGTGTTGGATATGTCACAATTTCTTTGCAAAATCGCTATTTGTTGTAATTTTGCTTCTACTATATCTGATATTGCTCTTTGGCATACTGTGTTAGGACAACAATGTGTGTTTGGGTGTTGGATAAACACTAGGAGTTAACACCAACATTGAATTGTACAAATTTGATACTGGATCTCGATCCTACAACTTTCAGGTAGTATTAGGAAATTTTAGTATTTGTAGGGCTTGTTACTCAATGCGTGTTTATTTTTAACTTTTTCAAGAGTTGGTATCTTGAGTAATTATAAGTAAATTTTTTGTAATCATAGAATTTATAGCTAATAAATTATGGTTTTGTAGATGGCATGTAGATCCAATTCAAGTGGACAAAAAGTCTTCTTTGTGGCAGAGTGTAATCCCAAGTAGCAATAGGATGATTTGCAATACTAGGGTGCTTACATATTACAATTCAAACAATAGCCGCGATCATATGGATTGTGAATGTCGATCTTGACACCATATCACACGCTTCCTAGTGGCCATGTTGCATTGCCACATCTTCAATTCATTGAATAATCGCCGCATCCCTCTCCCGTATTACATATGGCATTGTCACCACGATCAAGTCACCGCTTCACACTCCAACAATGACACAGTCGAAACACATATTATTAATGTTATGCCTTATAACATTGTTTACTATATATATATATATATATATATATATATATATATATATTATTTTTAGTTTTTGAGAGGGGGGTGGAGGGGACAAGGAATTGCAAAAATCGTCCGTTAATGTGGATATATTGCACTTTTAGTCCGTTATTGTGCTCATTTACAAGAATATATAGTCTGGTTATAATGTAAACATATCGTTTTAGTCCTCCGTCGAAAATGACACGTGAACTTGTGATAATTATTTAAGCAAACCAGATACAAAATTAAACGTGTAGCATTTTTTGCTTGTCCAAACGTCGTATTTTCTTTCTCTAGCTCTTTACTAATTAAAGTACTGCTTTACGATCGACAATTGATCGATAATATAGTATATGCCAATTGATATTGGGCTAGCAATATTGCCTAAGAAAAATATAATTGTTGTTGTCAAAGCAAATTTCTTAAACTCTCTAAATTTACCAACTTGTCAATCTCAATAAATGTTAGTTGCTTTAATTTCCTTAATAATTTTTTTCAATAATTAGTATTCCTACAATAAAGGATTGATTACTCCGTGTCAATATCATCACGATTAGGCCTCCATATAATTAAAAATGGAGACAGTACAGTTATACCTAGCCTTTTTAAATTAGTCATAGCTTTATAATTAATGCCATAATTACAATAATATATATAGCCTTTTAAATTATTAAATAAGGTCAAATTAGAATTATGTACGTAAATCTCTAAATTGTAGACTAAATAAAACCTTGATTAATTAAAATGTAATTTTACAAAATATAGTGTGAGACATTGTTACATTAAAAAAACAAAATAATTAAAAATATTAATTCGTAATTAGGAATAGTGTGACTTCATGTGTATTGTTTTCATCAAAAGTATATCGATTTCATGTGACTCAACTGCAATTATTTTCAACTATCAATTGCAAACAGAAGTGTGTTAATTCTTCATTAGAAAGATTAACAAATAAATATAAATTACTTGTGTTGCTTGCTCTTGTATAAAATTAA